>JAAWXA010000019.1:10256487-10295219 GCA_038090715.1 Florisuga fusca
AGTCGGGGGCAGTGCCCGCGTCCCGCGGGTACACGCTCCTGCAGCCGGGGGGGCGGTCAGGGTGAGTCGGACGTGAGTCAGGGTGCACGCAGACCCCGGTATCCGTCACCACGAACTGGCCGCAGCTGCCATCGCTCTGCTGTAAATCTCCTCCCGGCTTGGCTTGAGAGTTTGGCGGCCCTGCTGGCAGGAGCATTGCTGAGCCCCCGCGGGGTTAGTGTCCCTGTCTTGGAATTTTTCTCCTTGGGGCAGTTGTTCTCATCCTGTGCTCACGGTGACCTGCTCCACAGTTCCTGATGGCTTCAGCACCAGTTAGCCAAAAGCTGGTGGGGCCAAGAAGTTCCCTACATAGATCATACGTGTAGGTGGAGAAAGACTGAGCCATTTTCTTCCCAAGGCAAAAGAAGGGGGTAAATAAACAGTACTAGGTACAGGCTGCATCCCAAACATGTTTCTTCCCTATTCTTTCAGGATGACTGAAAAAAACCTGCCAGCTTCAGTTCCCCATTGATGTGTGGCCAGTTGTTTGCCCTGTGCTCAGTTGTTTTAATTGGGATCCATCAGTTGTCCTGTGTGAGAATGGGGCCTGGGTTAAAAGAAAGCCCTTAGTTTTATGTCCTCCTTCCAAAGAAAGGAAATCCATGCATGCTGTGCCTGTTGGCGCTCTTCAGGGAACTGTATATCGTACACTTGGGAGAATGGAGAGGACAATGGCACTGCACAGGCCCTGGAAGCCTTAAGTCATGTATTTCTGCTGAAGAACACACCACATGCAGTCATAGTAGTTCATCTCTACCACTCTACCAAGCGCTTAATCCTTACACCCATTATTTTTAATATTTGGGTGAAAATGATAAGCACAGGGTCTGATCTGACAGCCACAGGCTGAAGAAATACCTGTATCCAGGCAATACTCAGATAAGTGATAAGAAGGTAGGTAGACAGATAAAAACAGATTGCTCACTTGATCTACGGAACAGTCATTAGATGGCATCTTCTTCTAAGTCATTCATGTATCATTAACACAGCCTCAGAAATGATGTACTGGAAAGTAAATTTTTTATGGAATATTTTTTAAAGCTTGTGAGACTGTGTGTGAAGCTTTTGAAAAAAAACAGGAACATTTGACTCCTTAAGGATAGTTACAGTTTATTTGGCAAATGGGGAAGAATTCCTGCTTTTTAAAAACTTTCACATTCTTTTTCTTACCCACAGGTGAAAAAGTACATAAAGAAAGAACCAAAACCCTTTTTTTTTTCATAATTTATTTTTTGCCTTGGAAAAGGGGTTCAGCTTCCTTGTTTTACTTGAAATGTGAGAGAAGACTTGTGTTCCAAATTTTTTGATGGAGAATGGGTGAGAAAAAAGTAAATGAGAAGCCTTTTTTCTCTTTACTTTGTTACATTTTCCTTTTTATTCCATGGAAGAAGAAAAATGGTGACAGAACATTTCTTCCCACACACTCTATTTTGAGTTCTGTGCCCTTTTCTTTGAGAAGAAGGGGTTTAGAGAGCACAGAACTGGAATAAATCCCCTCCAGAAATCCTTTTTATTTCCAAAATATTTCCTCCTGTGAGGAAGACAGATGTAAGATAACATTTAAAGTGTTTGCTTTTAAAAGTGGCACCAGGAATTATAGTAGTGTTTTTCTTAGGTTTTCAAATAACTTTCCCCTTCCCCGAAGTGTTTGCTGTTTTGTGGAACTTTCTTCACTTTTTTAGTCAATCTGCAAACTGAAATTTTCTTTCAGAGTTTCAATAGAAGCAAAAAAAAGCTTCAAGAAGTTTGGCAGGAAAACTAAAAATCCTGCCAACCAACTTCCATAGTTACATAGAGTGGAAAACAGAGCCATTGCTGGTGCTGCTGTCTCTTGTTTGACTGACATGTGGTCTGGTTGAGTAAATTCAAATAATCAGCATGTAGGGTATAAATCAGGTGAGATCCCTTGTCCTTTGTGTTCTTTCTGTAATTAGAAGCTCAACAGGTCTGTGGTCACTCAGTAAAGTCTCAGTTCTGGGACTGTCCAGGTCATCCCTGGACGTGTGGCTCTTCCAGGCAGAACAAGTATCTCCCTGTGAGAGAATCTGCCACTTTCACAGGAATAAAGAGAAAAGGAGGAACAAAATAAGAATTAGTGTTTGCACATCAGTGTGGTCAGAGATGTGACAGAGTTAAGTACAGATTAGGGTTCTTTGTGCCAAAAAGTCAATCTTGTATTTTTAGAAGCTGATACCTTGCCATCCTGCTGCAATGTCAATGCTAATAAAACAACAGATTGTGAATATTTAAAGATTAAGCTACTTCTGTAGGTGTACTGCTCTGGTATCTCCGTAAGCAGTTTCCAAGCTGGGTCATGTCCTGCTCCGCTTTATTACTCTATGGTCTAGGCATGCCCTCGTATGTTTAAAGCCATATGAGTAAGATGCCACACAAAATTTCTATAGGAATTTATTGTTGGTAGTATCTGTTCTTAATGATATTTCATTAGCTCTTGGCAAAACATGCATTACAGCTTTCTGCAGTTTTGGTGGCTTCATCAAGATCACTTGGGAGACTGAAGTGTGATGCAGTGATCTCAGTCTGTGCCAGCCTGAGCCTGGACAATAGACTGTCCACTTTGCAGAGGACAAATAGTGTAACTCCCCATTGGACCTGCAATCCTGTGGACTCACCTGATCATGATTCCTGGGAAAATGCTACAGAGAAGCTAACACATTCAGTGGTCCTGGATATGTTTAGTGAGTCAGTAGACTGTCCCCCAGGTTCTTGCTTATCCAGTTGCTATTAATCCCCTATAATTCCAGGCACATAAATCAAAAGTTCCTCTGAGCTTCCTTTATAATCATCATCAGAAGACCCACCCTGTGGGTAATTTAATGCTTAAGAGCTATGCATCCCTAGAGGATGGTTTGGCTTACCCAGGTGGCTCAGAGGGGGTAGAATGGGATCAGCATCTCTTCTTTCTTCTCCAATACAAATGCCAGTGAAGGCTCAGTTGCCTTTGGGTCACACACTGCAGTGATACTGCCAGTAGTTGAAGAAATTTGGGAAGTAGAAACAGGAGACGAGAAACAACAAAGCTCTGATCAGTCTTTCCAGTGCTAAAGGGCAGGCAGGGCAATGCTGACCTGCTGGCACAACCTTGTTCTGGCAGGCAGTGCTTGCTGAGCCAGCAGAGACTCCTCCGGTGCTAGCGGAGAAGTGCAGCTCCTGATCCGTCTCCGCTTCTGCAGATGCTCTGTACCTGGTCACTTCAGGGTTACACCTCGCCTCTCTCCCTACAAAAGGCTTCTGCAGAACCTCTTGGCAGTGCTCTTGTCTTCTGTAAAGTGAGGCTTCCTCCTTCAATGAAGTTTTTCCTCAGGACTTCAAAGGAGTTTTTCCTGAGGACCGGCACAAAATAGAAACACATTGCTCTGTCCCATGGGCGTGAGGGAGACACAAAGTGGAAGTTTTCATAGCAGTTTGAGCTAACTCAGCACTGCTGCCAGCTTTCTGTTTCCCAATTTGCACTATCTCTAGAGAGAAGGTTTGGGGTTAAGCCAGTAGAAAACTAATTTTTTGATCTTCTTAAAGTTGGTTTAGGAGTAGTGGGAATACCTAGAAGGCTGCCACAGCAGTTTCTTAGGTGCTCAAAGTGCAGCCTTAGCCCCTAGTCCTAGCAGCATATACAGAACTTGGGGACTGTGCAGCCACCCACACCAGGGTGTACCTTAATGGTTTTTCATTTGTATTGCTCTAGTGCATTGTTTGTACTTATTAGCCAGACAGGTAATTGGAAATACTCTTGCAAATTGGCTAGAACTGAAAATGCTCTTGCACTAGATTCTGGTTTCAAAAGTCTCCACAGGGAGGCAGCAGAATACCTGTCAATTTGTTTGCAAGCTTAAACTGGCTGATGAGCTTTTTTTTTTTGCTTTTTTTTGCTTTTTTTTTTTTTTTTTTTTAATAAATCTTATACTTAGTATATAAACTGTTTGAATGAGAGGCTTCAGAAAATTTTAAGTTCAGATGAAAATTCTTTTTTTCTTGCCGAGGTAAAGCTTGCCAAGATCAACATTCCCCTTATTTCCCTCTGAGCTGCCACCAAAATGATTTACAAGTTATGTAAGAGCTGATTTTGAAAGAAATATGCATTTAATTAGATACTAAAAATCACAGTGTCTCATTTGAGGCAGTATAGTTAAGGGGCCACCAGTGTTTCCATTATTTTCAGGGATTTATCACCTCAGGAGAGGAAAGCATTCTACGCTGCTGAAACTTGAAATTTTAGGCCTCACTACTATAAATATAAAATAGGTAGGAAATAATAATACTTTAAAATTCAGTATTTCTGAACAGGCATTCAAATATCACAGAGCCGACACCCACCCCACCCACCAAATTATGTGATTGGCTTAAAAAACATAAAATTTCAAAAATAATAAACATAAGGCTCTTTTTGTTTGTCTTCTAACTTGTGAGGATTTACGATCCGTATTTTCAAATGGTTCTGTGCAATCACAGGAGCTAAAAACTTACCTTTTTTTTGCTTTTCCCCTGTTCTTAATGGAAATTGAGATTTTTTCACATACTCATATGACCCCAGTAGCTCAGTCTTGAAAAACAAATGCAAATATTGAAGAGCACATTAAAACCCACATTTTTAATTCAACATGTAACTTTTCTGGACTGTATATTCTTACACTAGTTTGCTAGGAAATGGAGTCAGAAATGCTTTTTAAAAAACAGAATTAATAAGCCAGGGAGTTTTAAACTATATATTTGCTTCAGTCAGAACCAGTTGAACTTCAGTGTATTCTTCAGCAAAAAGATAGATTTTCAGTGTTTTGTTTTTTTTTAATGCAAGTAAATTAATCATTTATAGCTGTTAGCTCTATATACAGAGAGGTATCTCTGCTAGAAGCAGCATCTATTTCTTACTGTTCTGAAGCAGACACCAGTGTGTCTCTGAAGTTCACAAGAGTAATCCCAAATGAGCTTTCTAGGCTCCTTTGCACCACTATATATTTGCAAGTGTATTCCTCTCACTTGAGAAGTCAGTTAATTGATCCAGTGTGGCAAACTATACTTAACTGGCAAGACTGGGGGGGTTTAGATTATTTTCACAAGTTCACTGACTTAACATCTAGCCTTCTGAAGATAGGAAAGAAAGATTATGCTCTCTTCATTTCTGTCCAACACAGAACTAGATTTGTTTTGTGCAACTCCCATCTACTTGGGAAAGACCAGGAGGAATTTTTAATGTTTTTCTTTCCCTTGTAAAATTCTATTGAAAGTAAAAGCCTTAAAAATTGTAGTACATTTTTATCACATGCAGATTTTATTTAAATGGAATTCAACACTACAATTTCCAAAATTGATCTTTGTGAAAAGTTTCCATGTTTTTGTATAAAAACACACTTCTTTGGGAAGCCTCCATCCCAAATGCTTGTCAAGAGACCTGAGAAGACTAGCAGGTGTGGTCACTCTGGGGTAACACCATGGTCCTCAATGGCCCCAAATGTCCTCACCTGGGGCCCACACCACACCCTACTGTCTATTTAGTTTGGGACTTGGGTCCAGGCTGAGTCCTGATGCAGGGCTGCTGACCTGCAGTGTGATCCTTGTGGCAGTTGGATTCCTTAGCTTGGCTTTGAACCTGCTGTGTTAAGTTTCTTGGAGCTTACTGGGGAAGACTTGTTGCCTGTCACCATCCTGCTCTGCTTGTCTCTGCCTGGTGCGTAAGGTCACTGCCTACCTTGTGTTGTCTCTTGGCCTTCCTCTTGGTAGGAGTTTCACCCTTGCTGCACCCAGACAGTGTTGTTCTATTGAAAAAGCTTTTTTTTTTGGCTAAACAGAACTGTCCCATGTCAGTGAAAGCTGTTGGTAAAAGATGGCTCTCAACCATAATTGAGGGGAGACAGTGAACCTGTAACTCCAGGGTGAAAAAGCTCCAGAACCGATGGCCAGAGCTGTGAGCAGTGTAGTAGTCCCTTTGAAACATGATTATAGGTAGAAGATAAATGAGAGCAATTCAAAGCCAATGGTGATGTAAAGCTCTAATGAGCTGCTGGCATCCTTCTCCAACACTAACACTGTTCTCGCTGTTTGCAAGTTGCTTCACTCTCAGTGCAAACTGCTATGCTGAGCTGAAGGGAGAGGTTTAGATGCCCTAAGGTGAGATGGAATGTGTGGCATTAGGGAAGAGCCAAAGGAGAGCTCCAGCTCTCTGGTCAGTGATAAACAGGAAATCAAAGATTGGGTACAAACTAGCAGCAATTAGGAGGATGTCCTACAGCACACTTCATTCCTGCAGCAACAGCTGGAAGCGAAGCCACCAAGCTGCACCTTGTCATCCCTATTCCATGACTGTGCTTTAGGTCTGAGCAGTTGAGGCCCTAAACCCTGTTGGGGCTTGTCCAGAAAACAGAGGGACCAATCCTCAGGTGAGGCTGTGATACTGTAGTATAACCTGAAGAACAGCTGCTGAGTATGGAAGATGCGAGTCTTCCTGAGCCTTTGGATCCTCTTCTGTGTAAGTGATTGTCTTTACTTTACAGGGCTGCTGTGAGGATGAAGGCACTAGTGACTGAAGCACTACTACAGCTACAGGGATGCCTGTCATCAGGTAATTTATTAGTAGTCTTCTGTGTTGCTTTATCTTCAGTCTTCGGAGTCGATGTCATCATGCCAAGTCCTCCTGATGTTCCCGATTATATTTAAAATAGCAGTATGGTTAAAGGGCAAACATGCTTCAGAGCTGCTGCTCAGGACTACTGCGTTTCAGATGCAATGGTGAGCCAGGAACCTGACAGTAGGGCATCACTAAAGATTTTTGTGACGTCTGTTAAATAAGTGGGATTCAAAGGCTCTGATTGAGGCTCAAGGAATGACAATTCATGTGCCTTTGAAATTAGCTGATCGGCTTTTCAATTGCTGCAGTGTTTCTGTTTTCTGCCCTCTCTGTCACTGTAGATGTAACCACGTTTTGGTGGCAGATAATGTGATTCCTATATATAGCATGCAAAGCATTTTGGGATCCTTCCAGTGAGTAAGTCCTGGATACATGACAAGTATTTTTTTAGTGCAGCAGTTTATAGTAGGCATCATGGTCAAGAGCCCAGCCTTAGAGCACTTTCTGGCTTCAAGCTGAACCTACTATGTGTGGCTTGTCCAGAATGTTTGAGTAGTAGATGTGCTGAGAAGAAAAAATAATTTTGTCTGCATCTTTATGGCAATGAGCTCCTTGCCCTGGATTAATTGCAGTTTCCAAGGAAGTTGACAGTTCTGCCCATTTCCATAGGAAAGGAAATACCAAAGAGTAGGCTTAAAGGAGGCCTTTCCAGGAATTTAGGATTTGCTATACAAATCAGGTCAGATATCCTGTTCCTAGCAGCTGTCAGGACATGATGCTTCAAAGGAAGTTGGATAAGTTTACTAGCCAAAGCATGACTGACTAAGGCTGAAGAGAACTGAAGTAAGCATCACTTTAGGTGGTACAGGACTCAGCTTTCTGCTCAGAATGTGAAATTTGATTACACTTGGCTTAGTAAGTTGTAGAGCTGTAATGTTAGTTGCAATCATATTCGGGCTTCTACAGCTTTGCCAGCTCTTTTCATTGTCACTTACAGGTACCTGTTCAGCATCTGCTATGTTTTCCCAGAGGTTTTGCAACCAAAATAGGATATAGCTCAATGGGGAGGTACCATTTAATTTTGTGTGATCAGTTACGTGATTATGCAATGTATTCTCCACTGGGTCTTGCTTTTGAAATATATGAAAAGTAGCCTTAGGACTGCTCAGCTTCAGCTGCTTTCTTGCCCACTAAATTACAAGATCAGGCCTTCCTGAACACTTCTGAAAAGTGCCAGATGCTAGAGATTTCACCAGTTCTTTTGCCATTCATTCAAGTGTCTATTGACTTTAGAGGCCAGACATCTTATATTACTCTTTATGGAGTGTGGTACTGAGGCTGCATACCACCAAATATTTTATTCCATCTATTCTTTCCGTATGTCATCTTTTGAAAGCTTCCAGTGTCTTCTGAATTTGTCATCCAGAGCAAATGGACTTGAGGTTTTCTGAACTCTCCAAAAATTAAGAACTTGCTTCTTGTCTGTCTCTCCTTCTTGAAAATCATAGCCATATATTGTTGTGCACTAGTGTTACTTCTTTGCATTGAGGAACAGGTTGACTTGAAAGTAGGTCGTTAATTTAACCACACTTATCTCTAATTATCTCCACAGGAAATGTTTAGTAGGCAAATAAAATAAAGAAACTAAGTTATTTCACACCTTCCTAAAATTGAATTTCTTTTTTCTGAAAGATTAGGTACAGTAGAGGGAGAATATTTATTTTAAACTATGTTGGGAGAAGATAAAAGATTAAACAGTCTTTACTGTTCCAAGTAATTTAATATTTTTAATGGAATGTTCCTTCTTTAAGTCTCTAGAGGTATCGTATCTCCTAGCATAGGAAAATCAATAGATACAAATATTCGAGTTCAGTTCCCCTGATGTGATCAAGTACATTCAAATATCAAGTGATAAATGTGATAATTTACACATCTGCAAAACTGGCATTAGTATTTTACTTACTCCCTACAGTGTCATGAGGTTTAATTGTAAAGCACTCTGAATGAAAGGTAAGACTTCTTGCATTTCAGATGATGTATATCCATCAGCTTCTGCTGTATTTGTAACAGCCATCTAGAAGACTAATAGCTTTGCAGATTTACTGCTGTGCTCTGCTGCTTTCTGCTAGCCTGCATTTTTTGTAAGTTTGATACTTCTGGTAACTTTCAGAGTTTAAGACCAATCTTAAATTTGCATTCAGTTGCAACTCACCTTTTAATTAACTGTTCAAAGCAATTTCCTTGCATTTTAATACCTGTAACAAACTGTCAGATTAATACAAAGTGTACCACGTTATTCACAAGAACAATAGTTTTCAAGTAACTGTGGAAAAAAAAAAATATCTTAACTGTGCAGCCTTATTGAGACAGTACAGTGAAAAAGTGAAATACTTTGACTTGCAGCATCACTAGGATGGCAAACAAGATTGTGGCTACAGGAGCAAGGCTCCATGCACTGTCACCTCTACACACAGTGTTAGCTAACTGAAGTGACAAATTGAAATATTCATGCAGTTCTTATCTGAAGGCTCTTTTCTCAATTTCTACAGTGAGCTGAATGTAGTTTTTGTGTGTTGCCTTCTTGGCACTGCCCTTAGACTGCCCAGACTGTTTCAATGAGATCAGCAGTTCTTACTGAAGATCATGGTGGGACTCCTACTAGGATACAAAGGAATTTGTTTGTTTGGGGGTTTTTTGTTTGTTTTTGTTTGGTTGGTTTTTTTATACATTTAGTTAGTTATTTTAACGCCCTGCTCTCTGTTCCCTTCTGTCAATGTCTCTCTTGCTACTTTGGTTTTACATCACTGGGTGGGTGAAAGGGAAAGAGATAGCAATGAATGCATGGTCTTATGTTCAGCAGCAAAAATCTGCAGCTTGGTCAAGTACTTACTAATTCTGGCCAGTGCCTTTTGGAGTGTTCCACATTATTTACCACTGTTCATTTGTTCCAAAAAATAACATCAAAAGACTTTTTCCTATTATTGGATTTAAAATTAGAGATACAAAATGCGATTCTCATCCTGAAAGTGCCATATCCCAAACTCACATGGAGCTATTGCATCCTTTCTAAAACCAGGAAGCACCACAGTTCTGCAGCTGAGACCCAAATAATCCACTGCAGTGTACTGTGCTTTACTCTGAATGGACTCAGTGCTATCCAGGGACTAAGACAGGGCTGTCAAATGTTGGCAGAATGAGAAACCACCAGGTAGGTTTTTAAGTATTATTCTGTAATTCTATCAGGTACATCAATATTATAAACAGGTCAAGACAAGAGTATCCTGGGCCTATGCAACTAACAAGAGAATTATTGTACTTACAGAAGTACGTGACAGCAATTCTCTGGCAAATAATGCAAACCAAAAATAATTCTGACTTGATGCAGATGAATAATATGCATTTTCACTATTCTTTTAGTCACTTTCTAAGTCAAGGATGATGTTTGAGATGTACTTTTTAATGTCTGGATAGAGATAGAAAGCAGTCTTGCAAATAATTATCAGCTCTGCATCTGTCTTGGACTAGGAAGCAATGCTGTGCCAGTGAAGCATTCTATACAGATCAGTATAGAATGGCCTTAGGAGCTCTTACTGCTGAGCAATAACTCTCCTCACAGCCAGTCAGTAATGAACTGCAGTCACCATCATTCTTTTATTATTCTTTTAAATGTTTGGTGGTTTTGTATTGGGTTTTTTTTCTGTGAGAATTATGACAAACTCCACACAACTCTTAATGTGGGCTATCTGTGACAGCAAAAATGTTCCAAGACAGAAAAATTTAATTGCTGGTGACTTTAATCGCTGCATTCAGAAAGGCAGTGAATGATGTCTCTGCAGAATGCTTCAGGATATTAATTGAAATTATAAATAGTACCTGAGAGTATGCAAGAAGGAACAGGACAAGACAAGCAGAGAAGTGTCACTACTCCTGTATATGGAATAGTATGTCCATGGGGCTCAAATTCATGTATGGCATCAGAGTTTGAATTACTCTCTACAGTTGCTCAGCCTCTCTTATCACTGTCATCCCTGTAGTCAGGGACATTTGCTGCTGTAAGGTGGCCTTTTGCTCAGGTGGCTTCCTGTTAACAAGGCAGTAGTGTTGGAGCTCTTTTCCAATCTCCTTCAATTGACAGAAGCAATCCCTTGGACAGATGCCATGAGACCTCTGTAAAGGACCCAGTAAACCCTCTATTTTTCTTTGCATAGAAGCATCTGGAAGCCAGCGGAAGTGGAGTATCACAGTGGGTTGCCCTTGTCTGTTAAAGATGCTTCCCTAAAGCCCCTTGGTGGGGAGAGGACAAGTGCTGCAGCCATGCAGTGTCCCGCTTCACCTTAACAGGAAGAGCTGAGGTGCTACCATGGTAGCCTGGGTTGGACTTGTTCAAATAATCTCTTTGTGCAACGCAAGTGGAGGAGAATGCAAGAGGTAAAATGACTATAGACATTTTAAAGCAGAGAATGAAAGATAGGCTTAATAAATAGAGTTGTACCATAATGTTGTAACATATCCACAGGGTCTCTGTGCCTCCTTTGTGTTGCCACCCACAAAGTTTTAAGGACTGCTTTGTTTGTAGCTGTGTGGTGCAATCTGCAAACCAAACGAAGGATGTGCCATTCCACTGAAACTTGTTGTTTCAGGACTTGACATTTCATATTTTGTTTGACATCAGACCACATTTGTACTTGCTGAGTTTTTTTTTCTGTTGTCATTTCAAGAATTGGATGGGGTTTGAGTAAAAGCAAATCCATCCACCCTCTCTCAGGAGTACTTTACTTTAAGGCAAATAAAATGGTCTGTATCATTCCTTGCCATCTTTGTTCTTCAATCACTTACTTTTTAATCTCTATTCAGTGTATTCCATGAAATACCAAATAGCCCTGATGTTACACTTCACAGGTTCTGTACTTGCTTTACTAATATTGATTTGTCTTTCAGCTTCACTGGTGAAGAGGCTAATTTGGAAACAAATGTGAAAGCAATAGAGTACGTGAACAGGCAAATTCTGTGCAGGCCCTGTTTTATACAAAACCAGATAGTTTTGCTAGGCTGTCAGTTCATGGACAAGCTGCAGTGCACTAGTGGCCGGTGTAGTCAAGATATTTTTCTCCATTGCTTTGAACAATTGAGGGAGGAGTATCCTAGTTGTCTTTGTACTTGCATTAGATGCTAAGTTCTTGACCTTTATTGCCCATGGACTGTGACTTCTTTCTTGCTGTTGGTGAGATTTTTACAGGCAGTGGCTGTTGACTAAGACCTACATCATTGCCTTTTGATGTCCAGTCAGAGGATGCATCCCAAGAGTGGAATCATGAAGCTGGGTTATACCCATTTGTCTACAGAGAGATAAATATTAGTTTGATTTAGTATTGTGTTACTGTTTAGCTCTACAGCCAACCACTGCATAGGGAGTAGCAGCATGTGCAAAGTGACATGCACTCAGGCCATCTCCTGATGTATGTGATATATAATGTACCTAACAAGATTTGATTCTGGACAGAGGTCTCACAGTGTGTCAATAGCAATCCATCTGAAAAAAATAAAAATTGTTTGATTTTTGAAATAGTGCAGAGCACAGCAGGAGTCACATCCAATAAGGCAAGGAGAACCCAACCTGGAATAGTAGAAATTCTTAAGAGGCAGGGGAGTCCTGACCAGTCTCTGTGTTCAAATGTTGCTACTCAATTCTTATATCCCATTTATCTTCAAATGTTTTATGTCTGAAGTTTTGAGACAAAAAGTTTAGTCAGACAGTGAAAGTCTCATTCAGTAATAAGTTACTGAGTGCTTTAATTATACTGAGAGAGAAATTTTATTGTACTGGCACCAAAAATTTCAGCAAATGTCAAGCAAGTTGCAAATGAGGTAGTTCCAGACTGGATTTTTATTGAATTAAATGGATTATTTCCTTCGTGCCTTCAAAGTATTCAAATATGTCTGGAATGTCTTACCCATTTCTCTAAGTCTGTTGAAACCAGATTATTAAATGGCCCGTTTTCCATAATATCAGTCCCCTGATTATTATAAATTGCATGGTATGATATTTCAGAAGAATAATATTCCATCTGCCCTGCACACTGCCAGGAGATCAAAACAATTGGCTGCTCCAGCTCGGACTTAATCTGCATGACAAGCCAACTGCTGTAAACACCCAATGTGTTCACAGTGGGCTTGTCTACATGGGTGGTTTATGCTGGTGGAAAGCTGAATGTATCAGTGTAAAGTGATCTGTGCCATAAACCATTGGCAAAATGTTCTGGAGCTCTTAATTCTGTTGAGATTAGTAGCAGTAGTGCTGTCACAGTGGAATAAGCACTGTTGAGTACCAAGTTATTTTTTTGTGTGCTACCGTGTTGTGTTAGTTCTCAGGTTACCATCCTGTAGTTCTTTGTACCTAGTCCTGTAGGGCTGCCCTGAAGATTCCCACTTAGTTATGGTGCTGCACACCAGCAAATGAGAAAAAAGGAACTATTCTACATTATAAGGGAACCAGCATTAGTGCAAAGGTGTGCATTATATTTGTGTAGTTAAAGCTAGCAAGGCCAACCAAAGCCAAGCAGTTCTGTTGCATTTCTTATGAACATGTGAAATAAATCACCACCACCCTGAAGATTTTGCCATGAGGCAACATAAGCTTCTGAGAATGCAAGCTTCTTAACCAGGCTGCTCCTCAAGCCAGGTTAAAGCCTTTACAGAGAAGCTTGCATCAATTTTTTTTCTCACTAGGCTGATAAAATGTCAGTATGCAAAGCTAACATAACAGTGAAGTAAAGATCGTGCAATATCTAAGTGCTGTGACCTAGTACAGGATATCAGGGGATTTGTGGCAAATGCCTACATATTGAGTCTCATGCTACCTCTGATATTTGATTCCATTTTCTTTGATTATTCAGTTTCCTTCATTTTTAATGGCAGATCTTTTCTCTTGCCTAGTAAGAGAATCTATTGTCCTCCAGGTTTTTGCAGTCAAAGGATGTTACAAAAGCACCTGATAAACTATGGCTCAAGTTGCAACTCTGCCCTTGACAGCAGGTGGACCAAGAGCAAGAGGAGAGGAAAGAGGCAAACACACTCAGTCTCGATGTTGAGTGTCTGATTTTAATTTTCTTCTATGGAGAATGCTAGCACTCAGCAAATGACCGAATACTATTGAAACCCTAATTTTTTTTATTTGTTTTTTCCTTAAGAGGGTTTTCCGTTAGAAGCAGGAGATTATCACAGGAAACAGATCATTTCCACAAAAATTTTCATTTTGCTGAATACCTGATCTTTAGTTATATGAAAAATTACATTTTTTTTCTCTGCTTCCTGCTGCCCAGAAGTTTTCTGTAGCATGTTTCAAAAAGAACCAGGATGCATCAATATTTCCTTCACAGCAACATTCTTCGAACATGATCAGAGTAGCCCTTGAATTCTACTTGTGCTTATTTAAACTATCAGAATTGTTACCAATGGCTTTGACCCTGGCTGTCAGCCACCCTAAGGCCATTGTATAAAATTGGGCAGAACTGCTGCAGATGTTGAAGCACAAGTGAATACAATTTATAGAATCATAGAATGGTTTGGGTTGCAAGGATCTTTGATTATCTAGTTCCACCCCTCCCCTGCCATGGGCAAGGACACTTCTCACTAGACTTGAGTTGCTCAAAGCCTCATCCAGCCTGGCCTTGAACACTTCTGGGGATGGGGTATCCAGAGCTCCTCAGGGAAACAGGTTCCGGCGTCTCGCCACCCTCACAGTAAAGAATTTCTTCCTCATATATAACCTAAATCTACCCTTGTTTGGCTTGAAACTAATCCCCCTTGTCCTATTACTACAGGCACATGCAAAAAGTCCCTCTCCATCTTTCTTATTGGCTGATTCAGGCAGTGGAAAGCTGAACAGACCCCTACTTTCTCAACATGTCTTTATTGGAGAGGTGCTCCAGACCTCTGATCATTGTTGTGGACAGAAAGCTAACTTTTTTTGTGCTTACTAAGAATTTTCACTTGAAATAAAAATATAAACAGCTTTCTTTTTGATCTGTTGCTTGTAGAGGAAAGATCAGAGTTTCTGCTGGTGAATGCTGACTTGAACAAAGCTGTATCACACTGTCAGTGCTACTTCTGCACTCTGCTCTGCTATTTCTCAGCCCACCCAGGTAGGGCACAGGCTGGCCACTACTTTTGATTTTTGGAGCTTAGGGCATGTTCCCAGACTTAGATTTCAGTCTAGTGTTCTTCTCCGACCCAGATTCAGAGCCTGAGACCTCCCAGAATGTCACACACATTTCTCTTGAGTCCAACAAAGGTTTGAGTTTTCTAAACTGATGTTGAACTTGTGACTCAAGTGAGCTGGAAAAAACACAGAGGCATGGAACACAGGTTCTTACCACAGAAATTTTGTTTCTAAAGCAGCTAGCTGTACAGACCTTGGGAAACAAGACCAGCTACATAGCTCCAAATTTAAAACTTCTATAAATGTAAAGTTTTATCCCTATTTTGTGAGAATCCTCCCTACACTTTGTCTTTCAAGAAAGCCACTGTTACATAGCAGTGGTTGACAACCCTGCAGCCATAATCACTTCAGTGTATTCCTCATCTCCTTTCCACTGTTCTCCACTGAGATATTGTTCCTGGAATCATTATGCTCCAGCTGTGGTGTTTTGCACAGAAAATACCCTGGTGAATAGTGAAGGACAGGGAGCTGAGATTTGCAGAGCTGCTCTCCCCAGCCCATACCTCTGAGGTTTCCATTGTGGTGGGCCAAGTAGTTAATTTTACTCAGCAAGCACCTTGCAGTACCATGGACTGTGGACTTTACCCTCCTCAATGTCCTACTTGTCCCTTGGTTTTTTGAATAGTTTGAATTAGAAAACTGCAATAAAGTAACAATAATAATCTCTTAGGGATTCAAAAATGCCAGTATGGATGGACCACCAGGATACCCAGTGTGTGTTCTAGTCACTCTGTCACTAGCCTAAATGCCAAGAATCACTTTTGAAGCAGATGTGTTTAGCAGGGTAGAGGCATGAAATGATAAGGATTATTACTGGAACTTTGTTGTGAAAGGCACTCTGAAAGAGGTCCTTGATATTCCAGTTGGATGACACTGGATATTTTTTAAGGCCTAAGGGCTGAATTATTCCTCATGCTAGGGATGAGCGTTATTACCATGGTCTTGAAGATGAAGCCCTCTATTTTTTGAGTGTCCAGCCATCATTGGAGTGCAAAGTGCAAAATACCCCATTAAATTCCAAGAGGTAGCAATTCCATAATCTGATTTTCTACCAGATATTTGGACAGTCAAGAAAGGGACAGTTTTTGTGACTCTAAGTTAGCCCCACTGAAAAGTTTTTTGTCCAGTGGAAACTAAGACAAAATCTGGTCATAATGAAAACCACCCCTTCTAGTAGAGAAAAATATTACAAATTGAGTGAAAATATCCAAAGTAACTTCGACACTATTTCTTTCTATAATATCCAGAAGAATGGACTGTGAGATTCAGTTCTTCACCTAATCAGATTTGTTCTGCAGTAGCTGTTAATGTGATACAAATGCAGAGAAAAGAACACATTCTGAAAAGTAATCAGTTTTCAAATTTGAATACATGGTAGTGGCTTTCTTTACTTCTACATCTTAATAGTTCAAAGCATTCCTCAAATAATTTATTACATCTTACCGCTCTCTCTCTGAGACTTTTAAATACTATTTTGCTCATTGTAGAAGAATGAAAAATGGAGAAATCAGAAAAATTAAGTTAATTTCCTAAGACCACACAGTGAGGCAGAATTGGAGTGAAGAGAAGGCTGAACTGATAACTTCTGCTCTGCCATTGCATGTACTGGATTGTATAGTGTGCCTGTGACATTCCCTACAGTGAGAGGTAATAGCTTTCTAAAGATCTGCTATAATTCAACCAGGAAGTTACTGGGACAGATGTGTCAATTACTGGGTGAAATTCTGTGACCTGGCTATTCAAAGAGTCAGACTAGATGGTCAGAAAGGTCTTGTCTCTTCTTAAAATATAAGCAGCATTACCACCATTCAAACCTATTTGCTTTTACGCTCCTTTCAAAAAAATCAGCAATTTCTTTCAAAGCTTGCTATGAAACTGCAGTTTCAGATCTAAGGCATATTATGCCAGAGCCTAACAAAAATAGCTTCAAAAATTCTGAAAAACAGACAGGTTGAATCAATCAAATCAAATTTTAATTTTATTTTGACAAATATTCACATTGGGGCTGACAGCTCCATGTAACAACAACTTTGCTGGCTGCAGTTTGAAACACACATGCTATAAAACCTGGGGAACAAGATTTATAATAGAAACCTGGCAATCTCCTAACTCTACCGGTATCATCACCATGTGTGACAATAATATATTAGGACCATACTTCAGAGCTCCCTCATTAGATTCTGACATGCAGAGCAGAAAGGGGAGCCTGAAAACTCAGAAGGACATAGAGTGCAGCCTCAGCTGTGCATATTTATCATCTAAATCAAGTGAATGCTATTTATTGACTTATTGATTCTAATTCAAAATGAGAACTTAATTAAAAGTTTAGTTCATTACCACACAATTACATGGCCCTCAAGACATTTCCAGGCTAGTAAAGTGCATACTTAATCATGCTGTATATGGGGAAGGCTGGATCTTCAGTTGTTATAAATCAGACATTAGTGGTGCCATGCTAATTTACACCATCTGGGGACAGGGCCTATTAGTTTTCTATGCAGGAGACAGTTGTTATTGTTTTAAATAAGGGAACTACAATGTAATGTTGTCCTTTGCTGAGCAATAGCATATGTTAACTTCCCACCAGAAGGCAAAGTAGTGATGAGAAATTCAGTCTCAGTGCCGTACATACCACATACATATATCAGCCTCAGAACAGAAGTGCTCACAAACAGTGTAAAGGACTCTCTGCCAAAATGTTATTACCAGGCCCCAGAGAAGCTGTACTGCCATGGAAGCATACTGCAGTAACTCTGCTAAGAGAGATTCTGGTAAAGAACAAACTTTCCTGCCAGTTGCTCCAATGAACCACAGCACACATACATCAGGGTGCAGGCAACTTCTACACAAAATTACTGTGCAAGCTCTGACATCCCTTCTGGTTCTCAGCCTCATGAGGCCACACCTACACCTCACAGCTTGTTGTGCTTCTCCCTTGCTGCACAGCTAGTGGAATAGCTTTTATGAAAATTTGGCTTCTGAGGCTGAGGTTCTTTGAATCCAGCAAGTTTAGGGTTTGTCCCTGCTGATGACCGAAGTCCTGACAATATTTGCATTCATATAAGACAGTGTTCCAGGGCTCAAATCTTGAGCATTTTTATGTGGTGTGGTTGGTTTTTTTGTTTTATTTTTTTGTTTTTTTAGCATATTTACAAATGATCAGAATTTTAAGTCTGGGAATCAAATTGTGTAAGACTCACACGCAGGCACAAGGCATCTTGGGGCATAGAGCATTTGAAGGCAAGTTAAGCTGTTCATGCAGACACACATTGTGTATCCTCAGTGACTGAAGGTCATGCTCTAAAAAAGAAACAGCAAAATGGTACTGTTCAGTGTGATCCACAGGAAAAGTGTGAAGTCTTCACTTTGCCTGGCATCTTTATTCAGCTAATGCTTCCCATTGTGGAACCTCCAAAAATAATTGGGGGAGGCAATTTCTGTATGTACTTGTATTTTGGACTCTACATAGGGCTTTAAGCAGTAATGTTGGAAAGGCTGATGTCAAGGAACACAAACAAATTTTACTCTATTTCTGACCTTAGGGACTGAAGGACTTTTTGAGCTTGTATGTACTGTAATAAGACTGACTTTGAGACGAGTCAGCCACCAGCAAGGAAGCAGGTATAGAAACAATTTTCAGTCAGTTCTCTGTTAGCTACAGGACTGTGAGTTACAGTTGAAAGTAAGTGTACCTGGCAGGGCAGCAGGTGTGTGGTGACACTGCAAACAGCAAAAATTATACCTGTCCTAGGTAAGTAAAGTACAGAGTGCAGAAGGGCACCAGGCATAGCCAGGAAACTGCATTCATGCATCTGTCAGCCAGCAAAAATGAAGTGTGTTCTGTAGGAAGCACAGTGATTTACTTGACACAGGTAAATTCATGGGACTGCTGTGGTGGGGGCAAAAGAGCCAGACAAGCAAGGCCTTAAGTGACAGAGCTTTTGAAAACTGGTCTGTCTGTTTCCATGTAAGGAATTGACTGGGGGGAACAGGCATTTTAATAGCTGCATAGTAGGTGCACCTGCTACTACTCAATGTTCTACCAAACAGTATTTTCCAACTATTGATTGAGCACATCCCAGAGCTGCGGAGGAGCTCTTTGTCCTAATGCCAGATGATGTGTGTGACTGCTCTTCCCTGTTGTCTTGAACATTTCTGGAACAAGAAGACATAGACTAAGACTGCCTCTGTATGCTTGGTTGCAGTTATCTCCAGCTGGCAAGAACCCATGTTTTATCCATTACAATTAGATTAATGGTTTGTGACTTGATAGTGCTCAGAGCTCTGAGCCATCACAATGAGTTTGTGGCAATAGCTGCATGAAACATCCTGCTGTCTCAGATCCCACTTGCTGTTGCACTAATTGTTTTTTCTCTCCCTGCTTGTGCTTTCTCCTAGAATCTGTTTTGGTAGCTTGTGATCAAGCAGCCTTTTTGTGTGTGGCGGGTGTACGTTACTGGAACAGACAGAAGCATAAGTAAGGATAAAAGAGTTTGCCTGGCAGCTATGCTCTCTGCTATTGCTTGTAAACTGGAGTAATTTTGATTTTGCTTGTTTGCTCCTGGTATGTCTGTTTTTTTCATTCAAGGATAAGAAAAACCAACACAACAAAAATCTAAAAATAAAACCCCGTGTTTTAACCTTGTTTCCTTGCAGAACTTTTGGCATCTAAGGGAGAATTTCCCTGACACCTTATGAATCCCTGAAATCACTGAAGCCTGAAATGGAGTAGTTCAGGTCTATCAGACCTCTTTATAAAACTGCCATCAGTAGGCATGTTAACAGAGCAATGCAAGCAAGCATTTTATCATTGCTTTTCAGGCTTGCAGAAACAGCTCTGACAGGGAAGAGCTCATGCTATATAAATCTTACATTGATTTCAGATAGTGTCCTAGTAGTGAAGGTAACTGAACATTACAACAATAGATGAAGGGGGCAGCATGATTGACATCCCTTGGAGTCTTTAAGAGGCAGTTTGGATATCTTTGTAAAAGATATTCTTTCAAACTGGCTTTGGCATGAATGGTCCCTTCTGGCCAAGGAATCTGTCCAGAATGTATCATTCATTCAGCTCTTTCCTTCATATGTAACAGGCAGAATAAGTCCTCAGCATGATCATCATTTGCATAAAGATAATGGTTGTAATAAAAGCCTGTGCTTCAGGGGTTTAGCAGGGTAACCACTGGGGTCAAGAAAGATTTTTTTTTTTTTCTCCCACTATACAATTAGCCAGATGTACTCTTGGGTTAGTGTTTGCTTAGTTCCTCTGAAGCACTGGAAATTGGCCATGCCTGGAGACCAGCTCCCCTCCAGTGAACCTTGCAGTGGCCCTGGGTTATACTGGTACTCCAGTACCCAGGGGGAGTGGTTTGCTCATTTGCTCAGACCCAGAAGAACTCCTGCAGCATGAATGCATGGCTACCTGGGTGTATCTCATCAAACAATCTGAGAGGCTTTGGAAATGAAACAACCTGCACTGGAGTAGCTTTTTAGTTCCTAAACTTTTCTGCTTGCAAGATGATTTTCTGGAGTTGTAATAACCCTCCTGGGTTCATAACACCATTTGGAGAAGACAATACCAAGAAGTTCCCAGATGAGTCTGTCTACATTAAACAACCAGTAGGTTCTTATTGGTAGCAACCCCAACCCAGTCACCTTTAGGCCCTGTGATACAGGGGCTGCAGGCGTGTAAGCCCAGAATCATCAGGGAGAGTCGGCAGGAGTGTGGGGAGAGGTGTGGCTCCAGATGGTATCAACAACCAGCTGGGAATGCTTAGGCAGGCTACAAGAGGTTGTGAAGCAGCCTTGCTGTGAGAGGGATGTGGAGCATCTTGTGTCCTGCTTGTTTGTGGGAGTATTTGTTTTGTTTGGGGTTTTTTTATTGTAGTTGTTTGGGTTTTATTTTGGAGTAGTGAAGGCAGACTAGGAAATTGGGAGAGTTGAAAGGTGAAGGTAACTTGTCAGTCTTGGGCTTCTTTTCATTGTTGCTGTGCCTTTCAGGCATATAAGCTATGTGTTAATCCACATTTATAACATACTTGTGTTAGATTAATTCCTGCCCTGTTGACACTAAGCAGATTCTTAGTGAAATAATTATCTCTGGTCTGCAACTTAGCTGTGTGAGTAAATAGGTAAGTGTAAAGACCTATACCCAAGGATCTGCAGCAACAGATCTTCAGGCAATTTAAAAAAAAAATAAAAAATCTGATCCTTCTTTCCTAACCTCCAGTGATTTTAATGGAGCAGGAAGAAGCCTAATGAGATTTGCCAGGAAGCATTACTGAGATCTGTTGGTTGTGGCAGCTGAAATGCTGCATAAATTGTGCCACTGTTTGTATTCTGCAGAGCGCTTGGGTTGAATCATTGGCCTTTTAGAATGGTCCCTTTGGTAATAAAGCTTCCATCTTTGTGACAGAGTAGTCACAGTGATTTAATACGAATGTATTTTCTAATACAGGGCTCCTGCAACTCAGGAATGGGTCCTGATCCTGCAGCCGTGATTTTCTATTTTCATTATTGTAAACAATGGTTTAATGGAGCTGCTCACAGGAATGCATCTGCTGATACTGTTGCCTAGGGCTGGAAAGTTTTACTTGCAAACATTTTTTTATTCAGATTAACTTCCTGTGGTTACTTTACTGCACATGTTTGCTGTCTGTTAATAGACTTTGGACCATAAGCTTATTCTCTTCACTTTGTACACAGTAACTTTTCTCTTGTTTTCTGAGGAACTTCCACAAGGATGGATCTTAATGCTATTTTTAGTTTCTGAAATCCAGGCTATGAGAACATACCTAAATTTGTAGAGCAACTCCTTGGCCCAAAACTGTATCTGATTTTCAGTCTTCCTTTCTTAAAGCCGCCTAATGGTGCCAGAAACATGGTAGAAATGAGAGTTATTTTATGTATAATCAAAAATCTGTCTTGCGTAGAGTGGGAAAGCATCAGGTTTCTTAGAACAGAGTGCCACAAAATGAATGTGTGCTCTAAGGAACTTCATTTCAAGCCATTCTTTCAGTATCTTCATGTGTTCTTATGGTATATATTTAGGGAAATTGCTGTTTTTTCAGCAGTGCTGAATTTGTCATGTTAGAAGCTTAGAGAGTCTTCCCACTACCTCAGTGTAGTTTTTTCTTTTTTGACATTAGTAGCAGAGCTGCCTCAGAATTTTCAAAATTCAAGTGAACAGTCTTTTTCAGAAAAATCTGTCAAATACTGCTTATTTTCAGCCCTCATGCAGAGCATAAAAAGTCAATGGAATTTCTTTTCACCAACAAAGTTCATAAAGTCTAATTGTACTTAGAATTTTTGCATGTTTTTCCAGCTTTTTCTAGCACCCACTAGACCTTAGTTTTTGTGGTGCTTGATAATTTTTTTTTCTTTGCAAGGAAAGATAGCACCTGGTTTACCCCTGAACCTGCTTCCTCTAAAACTTTGTCACCTTTCAGTGGCTCCGGTATACAAAATTTTTCTTTTCCTTTTTGAAGAGAATAGATATCCCAGTTACATGCCAATTTTATTATAACCACTGTAGTTCAAATACATGTTGGTACTTGGTCATGTCTTGCCTAGTGAAATTGTTATATTGTCAGTGATGTGCCTGTGCATTATACCACAGCAAACATTTGCTCATCAGCAGCTAATATGCCAGTCTGGGGATCACAAACTACTTTTCACAAGCCTTAGAAAAAATGGGAATTTTAGTTAAGGATATATTGACTGTTAAATATTAAGTGTTACCTTTGAACCAAAATCCCATGTTTAGTGTTATGCCAGTTGCAAATCCTTTCTCTCAGAATATTTAAGCTCAGGTACTATCTCAAAAGGAAAGAATTTACATTTTCACAAGCAATTCTATAATTTTATTTAGTGAACTGTACTAATTTTAAAAAGTTTAATCAGAGTTGCTGCTACCACTTTGTTGCAGTGTTGGATTTGATTTTTTTTCTCCACTATCTGACTAGTATTGCAATCATCTGCAAACACAAGGGACATTTAGAGTTAATAAAAGGAAAACGTTGAAGCTTTGATCAGGGTAATAGCAGCAGAGGAGTTTTGTTTTTTAATTTCTCCTTCACGATTTTACAGTTTATTAGCACTAGGTTAAACAACCAAATGTGTTCAAATTATAACAGAATAGTTGGAGTGGTTTATAGAGCGACTATGAAATAACCTGTCCTCCCCTTTTTAGCCTCTGATCTTAGTCTCATTCTTATCTGTGTATTGCCTTTTTGCTCTCCCCTTTCACTTTGCCTGAAAAATAAGCAGAAAATACAGTTTACACTTGCCTGTTCACACTTCTAGGATTTTTTTTAATACATCCCTGGAGGAAAACAGATAAATAAATATAATTTTTTTAATGGCTCTAGAGCATTTGTTTAACATTGGCTAACTCCCCAGAAACTAGCAGAAGATTATACATGCAAATCTAATTTTCTTGCTAACTTAAGTCTCTCTTGGGAACCTTGGTGGCTGCTTGCAAACATCTTCCTTGCATCAGCAGTATCAGCAAAGATGCAATACATTGCTAAAAGAATATAATGTAAAAAATGAACTAAAAAAATAGAAAAAGATTTAGAAAGTAGGAGAAGATGGAAAAGGGAAGTACTATAAAGGGAAGGGCATCTATAAAGACAGAGGGGTCTAAGCCTTTTACAATAGAGGCAGTCTGAAATAACCATGGTTTCTTCTTTGAATCGTGAGAATAGCTATTTTCTTGTTTAAAAGCTTAAAGAGCTATTAAGTTGGGCAAATCACTGGTAAAACAGCTGGAAATGTAAATAGCAATTTAAACAGTCCATTGCCCTTCAATCCAAATGTGGAATGTGCAGATCTACTTCAAAAAAGTTCCTCTGGTTTTATTATATTGTCAATGGTAAGAGGATTGAGTAGGCACCCTTTCTCCATGGGCTGAATGGAGACGGTGTGCTTTATTTAGAAAATCCACAATTTTTTTTTTCCTTTTCTCATTTTTCTCCTTTTTTGCTTCCCACCCTTTTTCCTTTTTTTCCTTTTTCTCATTTTTTTCTTTTTTATTTTTTCCTTTATTAATTTTTTTCTCTTTTTTTCTTTTTTTTTCTTTTTTTTTTTTTTTTTATTTTGCAAGTGAGCAGACGGGTCTCTAATTTTCACACCATTCTCCCTTAGAGACCTCCTTCAATTGCACCATTCTTTCATTATGTGGAACTAATGAAGTGCTCTGCAACCTTTAGGTCTCCAAAGAATCCATTGCTCTAGGAATATAGTCCTTAAATAAAACATGTTTCATTGGCTGACTTCAAAACACTATTCTTATGGGAGGGGGAGGGAAGGGGGATGGATAAATAATTGGCCTGGAATCACTTTGTGAAAAAAAGAAATTACCTAGGACAATGCTTTTAAATTATAGTTACAGTCAAAGGATACATTCAGCAGTGGCAGTTTTGATTCTCATTCCTACTACATTACCAAAATTGGCTTATAATTTTTTGAAGTCCCAAATTATAGATCTTTTTATGACTGTTGTCTTTTCAGTGTCTGTGTTCTGCTGAAAACTAACAGGTTTTGTGGTGTGAAAAATAATGCAATGCCAGATCAATAAGACTAATAATTCAGCAGCTGAGTTTGAAGGCTGGCTGCCTTGGGTGTCTTAAGAATAATACCTCCCATGTTCTGCCTTGCTTTTCATCTTCAAAGTATCCACCAAATACTAATTCAGTCATGTGGCTTGTTTATTCTGCCTGCAAGAGCAGACTGTATGTCTGTATTATCCATAATGTATCAGATACCTTACTCTTCCTTGAATATTTGTAGGCATAAATGCAACTAATTTTTGTTTGCCATTATGGACCTTGTAGAACACAGCTATTTCAAATTTGTCAAAGTGTCTTCTCTGTCTTAGCAATGTCTGCCCTCTGGCATTTTTAATTGATTTGCCTTTCTTCTCTAAAGCTTTTAATTGGTCTGAGCCCTGTTTTCCTTCCCCTGTCCTAAAAAGCAGTATTGTTACAACTGAGATGTGCTCTCTCATGATGTCTTTGTCTGCAAAAATCTGCTTTTAAATTTAAAACAAAACAAAACAAAAAACAAAAGGAAGATGAGGGCCAGGGGGAAATAAAGCTATAGTTCAACACAAGATTGCTTGTGTTGAGTTTGTATCTGAACCCTGCAAAGAAATGTAAACACTTAAGTTTTTATTAGTATGCATTTCCTTTAGCATTGCTTATATTTTGCCTAATTTTATTTGATGCTTGATGTAGTTTGTAGCATACTGGATTTTGGTTTTGGTGAACTAAAATAACACTATCAGCATGATTAGTGTAAGAGTACTGGCATGAGAGATTTGCTGGCTTAATTTCAGTGAAAACCAGTACAAACTGTAATGTCTGATTGTAAAACAATTTATATTTATAGATTCTGTTGTAATCAGCTATTTTTGAGTGAAAGGATTTCTTGGAACATAACTGCTCTACAAAAAACAGGACTTGTCCCAAATTTCTAGTCTAAAAATAACGTTTTTAAGCTCCATTGAACAGATTAGAACACAAAACCATGCTTAATGAACATGGAGCTTTAGTTTTTGGGTGGCTAAGGATAAGTTACAGTCTTTAATTAGTTCCCATTGTATCTTGGTAAGACAGCACACTGTGCTTTGCAGTACTATAGACTGTGGAGCAGGAGTCAAGAATATGGACTAAGTTTTGCCAAGGTCATTAGTACCAATGGTTGCCTAATTGTGGACCCTTTTGAGTGGCCCGATTTCAAACACACATAGAACTCTCATTAAGCCGCTACAAGATGTCTAATGAAGACACCTGAAGTCCCTTCAAAGGCTCTAGGCTGACTCTATTTCTGGGTTTCCAAACTTCCCATGTTAACCTGAGAAAGTAATTTAGTGTTGCTGTGTGTTCTTTCCCTTATCTTTACTAGGGAAGAGTAATACTCCCCTTTTCTGTGTTATGAGACCGAATTAATGAATATTTATTGATGTCTGTGCAGAAAAGTATTGTACAATACTGGCCTCATCATAAATATTTTTTAAAATTTCAACTTAGAAACCTGCTGGAGTTTTTATAGCGTGGTATAGGAGTAATTCTTGAGCTGTATGCTGTCAGTTACTTATGTGGAGTAATATTTACGTGCCTTTTGTACTTAGAGAGAAAGTTCCCATTGTGTTTTCTTCCCAAAACAGCGTATGCAGCCCTAGGCTGCCAAGCCACGGCTGGCAAGCAATGGGAGCACAAAGTGGTAGACACAATACTCTGGCTGGCAGTTCTTGCTGTTGTCACACAGCTGCTTACTGCATCCTTCCACTGCAATTACAGTTGTGGGGTCTACTACACCTCCATCGTGTTCAATTGGAACTCGGGCACACAGTGCAAATTTCCCACTGGGCAAACACTGCTGTTTTGCACTGCAGAGTTGTTGCTCTTTACATTTAGGTCTGGCAGGGTTTGCACACCCCTGGCACAATGCATAACAGAAGGCTGAATAGAAAGCTGGTAGAAAGGTCTACATTATTCTGAGCTGTTAGATGGGATGTGCAGAGGTAGAAAGCAGATGAGACCCTGCTTGAATGTTTAAGCACATGCTACCTGAAGTCAAAGCTTACAGGGAAAGCTGTAAAAGGTGGATATCACCATGTTTAGTGTCAGTTTAATAACTGTGTAGATTATCTTTACGGAAACCTGAGATGCTGTGTTTGAAGAAGGTTTTGAACATCAACAAGATCTTACAAGTGCTGTCTGCCATCTTGATTCTGACCCATGTAGACAAGCACCTAACTGGGCCTTTTTGGTGTTCAATGAGTCTTTGCATTCACATGGAAATTGGTGGGACAAGTCTTGATTTTGCTTTTCTGTAATTTTACTGTAGACATTTGATAGAAATTAATTACATATTTTCATAGATGTTTAATTAAAGCACTGTCAGTTGGCATTCAAGGTATCTCCAGCTTCCTGTATTTTCATTTGGCAATACGGTGTGGTTTTCCTGGTTTCGTGAGCTTTCTGAGCATACCTTTGTGAACCAGTCTTACTGTCCTGTTCTCTTCTGTAAGCTACTTTCACTGTAATTTAGTATACTGTCTTAATTCAGTCCATTTCTAATGATAATAATAATAACAAATTGCAATGCTATTAATAGGTCTACCCTGTGCATTTCATATCATTTGAAAAGAGAAGTGGTAAGCATGTAAGACTAAACCTGCTGTCTTTATTCATATAGCTATGCCATTTGGTTGAACAGGATAATGTGCAGGATTAAGGTGAGTGGAATTTTATCCTTTCTATATCAAGGTCTCATGAGGATGCTGCGTTTAATTCTATTTGATAATCTTCTCTTATTTGCCATTTCACACCACCTGAAACTGCAGCTGCCTATCAGGAATTGAGTTAGTCTGAGCCTCAGCTATCTTGGAGGTAGCTTAGTGCACTAAAGCATTGACTCCTCCAGAGAACCCTTAGGGAGATGAACTCATTTAGCAGAAAATGATAATTGAGTTTTCCAAATGGTTCTGGAATTGTCACTGTATATTTGAATAGGGTAATGTATTTTAAAAGCCTCTGCAAGTGTGTAACCAAGCAGGCTGTGCTTTTAAGAATGAATCAGGCTCCTAGGCTACTTCAATTCCTGGTTCCTTTAAAGATGGTTACTGAGAAGACATGAGAAAAATATCCTACCACAAAGAAGTAGCAAGCTGCCAGTGTGAGGAACTCAGAAGGGTTATTTACTTTCCATTTTGGAGAGGGATCACTTCTGAGTCCTTCACAGCAGTATTGGGAAAAGGAGCTGGCATCTCTATGAGCATGGCCCGTGAGCCATGAGCTCCTTGACAGCAGCTGGAATTGTACCTGCAGTCAGAATAGGATTCTGAAACATAATCCTGGGACTTGGGTAAAATGTGGTAGAAGGAATTATGATTTACTGACCTTTTGTTCTAATAAACTCTCTGCAAACTTGGGTTAGAAGAACAGCAAATACCAACACTCCTGGGTATGTAGACCATTTTTTTAAGAATGGGAGGCAGTGGTTGAGGTTGTAGAAAAGTCTGGTGCAAAGATTTCAGCTTGAGTATTTTTTTGTGATGTCTTTTCTGTCAGAAGTTTCTCTTACGCCACAATGATCATGCTAGTTTCATTACACCAGACTTGTCTGATGTGTTGAGAATTGCAGCATGATTCCACTCAAAAGCTGCTCTTTGCCTGTTGCTGCACAGCTCTATGGGAAATCAAAGTAGCTTAGGTTGGAAAGAAACTTTGAGGTCATCTACTCCAACCTCCCTGCCATGGGCAAAGGTACCTGGGATTGTGCAGCCTCAGGAAGACTCCAGAGGGACCTTATCGCTGCCTTCCAGTACCTCAAGGGAACCTACAGGAAGACTGAAGGGGGACTTTCCCTATGTGTCCAGCAATTGGACAAGGGGAAATGGTTTTAAGCTGAAGGAGAATACGTTAGACTGAATATTAGGAAGAAGTTGTTCATTATGAGAGTGGTAAGACTCTGAAACAGATTGCTCAGAGAAGTTGTGGATGCCCCCTCCCTGGAGGTGTTCAAGGCCAGGTTGGATGAGACATCGAGCAATGAATTTTACTTGTTTTCTGACCATTAAAACCCTTAGTACACAACTGTATTCTTAGGTCTGACTTTTATTTTTCATTTACTTTTGCTAGTCTGTCAGACTAAACCACGCTAACCTTCTCTAGGTAATGCTCACAATATTGCTGAGCATCAACATTTTAAGTGTTTGAATATATTAAAATGTGAGGAACACAGCTTATCCTTCCAGACCTCTTAAAAGTAAAAAAATATTCTGGTTGGTTAAAAAAGCTTCACCAAAGTGTTTAAAAGACATTATTGTGCAATAAACTTATCTTTTTCTTTTTTTTTTTTCCCCTCTCTTCTCTCTTAAAAGATACTGAGAAAAATTATCTTCTCCCTGCTTTGAACACTTCTCTGTTCAGAAGTGCTATTCTGTTTACTGGGAAGTGGTTGCAACTACTTACCTGGCACAGTTCTTACCTAATGAGAGCATAGTGATGGCAACAGAGCTGCTTACTCCAGGACCTTGCTTGTTCTCATTTTGACCCTTCGACTGTCTGGTGGTGCTGCTCTGCTAGTCACATCTGACCAGGTGAACACCACAGTTCTCATGATACAAGGCCAGACTTTCCACTGCCATCTACCTGATACTTACTTGTCCTTCCAGGTGACAGCTGGAGTATTTTATACTCATCTGTAACAGCTGAAGAGGCCTAGGCTATAGCCAAAGCAGGGGAGATGGAGGCTCTCTGATCAAAGCCAGTCTTCATTCAGCAGTATTGGAAAAACAGCATAACTGAATTAAAATGTTTCTAATTACAGTACAAATAATCCTATGTGTTTATATTTCAATATAGACATCTATTTTGGAGCCTATGCTCTACTTGGTCAGCACAGGTTTTGTCTAGGATTAAGGTTGCTGTAATTAATAGAGCAGATTTATGAGAGAAAGTCAGGGCTTGATCTAAAGCACCTCTTTAGCAACATACTTCCTGCTTAAGATTAATTTTATGTGGCAATGGGCTCTTCCCCTGGATCATATGCAGTAAAGGTTGCAGGTAAATAATGAGATGATTATATACATACACTTGCACTAGAATTAGTATATTGGTTTTAGGAAATGTGTATGCAAATCTCCACCACTCCCTAAATACCTAGGACCAGGGCTGGCAAAGGGATTGATGGCCTGACATGGTCCTTGGTCCTCCAGATGTTTTTGATGTGAGAGTTTTCCTCCCCCCAGTAAATTGAACTGATGTTCCAATGCAAAACTAGATAATTTTCAATAGCATTGGAGCCTTTTCATATTGCAGGAAATTAAAGCAAAAATGTTGGGAATAGTTTTGGTACTGTGGGCAGAATTTTGAATTAGTGCACAACTCTCTAGGCCTCAGTGGCAGGTAAGTGGGTAAGGAAGGAGGAAATGTGCAGGAGCAGGCTGTGTCACACATACTTTTCTTTCCTGTATACGTGAAAGTGTCCTGAGCAGCAACCTTGAATTGTGGAGTTAGGAAAAATTTTGCTTTTCCTAGCATCTTGTTGCTGCTATTAATGTTTAAACATTTTGGTTTTAGGGAGTGTCCAAAAGAACTGAGGCAGGGGTTTTACAGGATTTTACCATGACCTGACAAGACATCCTAGCTACTAACCCAGCTCTGCAGCTGCTCTGCTGGGGTGCAGTTGGAATTTGCAGCCTCTAGAAATCTTGGTACTTCTGGGAGTGGTTTTTTATTGTAGATTGGGTATTTTGGGGAGAAGGGGGCAGAGGGGTTGCTGGATAAGCAGGGCTCTGAATTGGAACAAAATAAATTTTCACAATATTAGGTCCTTGGTGAAGTGGAATCAGCTTTTTCCTTTGAACTGCTATTGTGGTATGTTCTACAGTAAGGTCTGCCCATGTGGTTTAGAGCTGTGTTACTCCCCACATCTGGTTTTGAGCTAAGCTGAAGGATAAAGGGACTGTGAGTAGAGGCCATGGTGCCTTATCATTATCTTGCAATATACAATTATGAGCCTGCTGAGACAGTCTTTGCAAAAGTCTATATGCAAGAGTAGTCCTGCTGATGAATATGTATGTGCTTCAGCATTCCTTGCATGATCAGAGCCTTGACTTGACCAGGAAAGTGCACAGATAACTAACTGCAGTTCAGGGTTAACAGTAAGAAAGGGAACAACATAGAGCACTTTGTGCTTGACTGCCCTATCAGGGCTTTGAAGAAGAAATCAGAGCCATTTTTGAAGGACAAGTTCACTGTAAAAAGCCTGATCATAAAATGTCCACTAAAAAAACCCCAAAGCTTTCTCATCTGTTGGGTTGCTAGAATTATTGTTGCTGTCCTGTGCAGTCAGAGCAGTTAATGTCTACCCAGGATTTAGGGTTAAAAATTAATGGCATGGGCCTAAAATACCTAAGACAATACTTCTCTCTGAGTTGCTTGACCTTTTTAAACTGCAGACCTGGGTTTGAGGATAGCGTGTTAAAGCAATGGCAGTACTACATATGTCCTTACAATCACAGTAATTGGTGAAATTCATTTCGAGAGTAACTGAGCTGCCAATAATAAGAATGCCATGGTAAGTAATCTGTACCAGATTGGGAGTCAGAACTTGTCCTAGCAAAAGTTATGAAGGCTTCTGTGGAGGAGTTACTGAGTTGGAATTCTGATCCTACTCTGGTCTAAAGTTAGTGGATGGACAGATAATAATGGGATCTGGCTCACTTCATCCCCTTTGTAGTCAGATAGGATTTGATGCTGGTGTTTTAGCACCTCCTACATCTTCCTGTGAAGTTCAGGTAAATATGCTGTGCCTTAGCTTCCGTCAGCTGGTATAGTGTTGGTTTATATTAAAGGGAGTGTTCTCACCATCCTTTCTTTCTCCATAGTATCTACTGGCTCAGAAATCTGAATACTCAGATACTGTTTCCTTTGTCTTCCTTTTTCTGTGGGTTTTTTTGTTTGTTTGTGTGGGGTTTTTTTTACTTTAAGAAGGGTTTCCTTTTCAGCAGCTTGTTTCAGCAGGTCCTTGTTTTCCTCTTTCACTTGCTGTGGTAGTACATACTTGTGTCCACTCTTGGCAGGTAGTACATGCAACCTTGTTCTTTGTACAGAACAACGTTGCAGCTATTCCAGCTTTTTATGCATCAATTCCTTATTCACTTGTTCAAGATGTAACCTTCATCTTGGCAAATATGACTTTTACCAGAATGAAGTACCATTAATAGAGGATCTACTCTGTTCTTTGTGGTGTTGATGTTATGTTCCAGCTCCTCATTAATATTTGAGCTTTTCCTCTCAGTGGTTACAATCCAATGAGGAAGAAAAATAATATCTCCATTACTCTTTCTAGTAATTTTCCCTCTCTCTCTCTAGCTGCTAAAGTATTTTTCTGAATGGAAGATTGTTCCTAAGACAGCTAAGGGGAAAACTGCTTATGAATTTGTAATATGCAGCCTTCAGTAAGGCGTATCATGAATCCACCATGTTAAAAGATTTACAGTTTTAAGAAAATGGTTTTTGCATGAGTTTTAATCTCTTTTGGCACCCTGGCAGTGAAAGGGGAGAATCAACTATAGGAAGCAGGTGATGTCTTGGAGGAAGGTAACATCAAAGTATCTCTACAAAGTTTGGCACTGGCTTTCTTTTTTTCCAAGAGTATCCAAATATTCTAATTCTTTCACAAAATTTCAACTATTGTCTCACTGATGAGATAAAATTGATTGTAATATCATCAAAGCTATGAAATAAGTATCGCCTTTCAACTGTTAGAGCAGGTGCTGTGTAGCTCCCCATCCTCTCAAAGGAAAAAGAGAAAATTTCCCTCCTCCTCTCAGACACATGAGTTTTCTTGCACAAAACTTTTATTATGGTTTAGGGTGAACTTTTTTTTTCCCCTCACAAGTACAAATAATTGAAATACTTCAACTGCATGCTGCTACTTAACTTTTGGGAAATTTAGATGCTGTATTTTCCTGGAAAGAAGTAACAGAGCACTGAGCATGTGGTGTTTTCTACGTCCATTGCCTCTAGTTTCAAAAGCTTCCCCTAAGTATGTGTAGAAATGCAAAACAGCCCATATTGCTTTGAAGACCTGGTTTTACATTGTTATTTTCTTCCTACTTGAAAAGATTTAAATAAAATCTGTAGATACCCAATCCAGGGTTCAGAGTATAAATGTTTCCTGCACATATTTTGGCACATGGCCTTCTTGTCTCCTGTCCAAGAGAGCCAGGTTTCACTCAGTCCTTCCTACTACACTTGAGAGAAAGAGAAGAACTTTAGTTAAATAAAAGGATTCTCCTGTCAGGGTTTATAGGTCCATTTGCCTAATGGAAATTGCAACTGGGGAGACAGTTTAGTATGTTATTCTGTAAGGTGCTGTATTAATACAGAGACACATAGAGTGTGCTTACCCTGTAAATAGGGAAGGTGGACAGACAAAAGAGAAGCACAGCAATGTCCTGAAGTTTGCACAACCTGTCCAGTGAATATTCTGATTCCTAGCTCTGTCTGTAGCTTGTGTTTCCTCCCTAGGCAGCACTGGACCCAATATACAGACGTTCATGAATGACTAACTGGGAATCCAAATAATTCTGGTAATGCTGTTCTGTCTTTTCAAAGTAGTTTTGGAATGGTGTGTAAAAGCTGTGCTAGTGGTAAGGCTGCTATTCTGCAGCTATGCTTGTATTTATGCCCTTCACCTCCCCAGTACACAGGTGTTATGGACCTTCTGCTCTGTAAAGAGATGGGTAATAACACATTGGAATATTCCCCAAAAGCTTTAAAGGCACTGGTATGGAAGAATATTAGAAGCCCATGCAATCGATTAACATGCAAGCTGTCACTGCAGGCTGCCCAGAGGTTTTCAGGCAGAGCTCAAGTATAGTGGTAGAGAGCTTAATCAGCAGTGGTGGTTCCAAGGCAAGGCCCCCTCCACCTTTAATTCAGTGAGCTCTTCATTATCCCAGTTAGAGCAGATTCATGGTCATGAATCTGGCTCATAGTTTCCCCTCTGGAAGAAGCAGATTGCTCATTACTTTTGTAATACTAATTTTTTTCATGGAAGCACCTTTGCAGTTGACAGGGAAATAAACAAGCACAGATGCATAATTACAAGTGAAAAAGGTGAGTCCACAAGGATCCCTTTTCTAAAATGTGGCCCTCAGCAAGGAAAACTGCTGAAAAGACCCTTTGGAGTATATTCATCCTGAAACTGTAGGTCCTATTCCTTGTTGTCCATAAAGACTCCAATGTAAAGTTCAGGCCTGCTTTTGATTAGTATTGCACCATTCTATCTACTTTCATGTTCTGGCAGTCAGGATCTTAGGTTCAAATTAAACAAAGCAAGCTTTCTAGAAAAGTGATTCTTGGTAGAGCATCTTCAGCTTGCAATTGCTTCCCACTCTTGGAATATACAAGGACATATATAGTATGATACTTGGATCAAGGTGACTCCCTTTACCTGAGTGCCATACTGGTAGTGCTGTACAGATTACAAATTCATAGAATCAGGTAAGATAAAAAGCACAAGTATAGTGATTTCTGTAAGAGTAACTTAACAGACACATTTAACATGACACTTGTAATACATGCTGGAGAGTAATCAAGGCAATTGGAGTGTTCTGTTGGTTTAGCAAACTTTTATTACACTGTGAGTTTGAAACAGTCAAGGTTTAGACATTTCTAGTGTATTTCCTCATAGGAAATAAACTTTTTGGATAATTTATGCCATGATACATACCCAAAAGAAATCCCCATTATGCATACAATTTATCCTATGATAAATTTTAGCATGGTTTTATGAAATCGAATGGCAAGGCCAATTATGAAATTTGCTTCTAAAAAGTAGGTAGAAGGCTTAGCCTTATTTTTCACCTGGGACATAACTCATACTTACAAAGTTTTTGAAAATGAAAGGTAAAGATTTCACCCTATCAGCGACGGTAATTATCGAGATGATGGTCGCTGTGCTACAGCATGCCCTACAGCTCACTAGGTGGAGCTCTAAGGTACCAGGTGATCCCTCTGGAGACCTGCAAGGAAGAAACGTTCAGTGTATCCTCGGGAAGACTCGAGCATGGAATTCACAATCTCACCACCGCGTAGTCACACAAATAGGGGACTGGAATTAAAATAATGATACCCCTGACCCACCTCTAAAGGATAAAGGACAGGAATGGCTAAAGCGGAGGTGTAAACATTCAGAAAGCAAACAGCATTTGCACTGTGTACCAGTTATTTAGTCTTATGATGCAAAAGATAGTGATGTTTACTTATATTAAACAAGCAGCTGGGCTGAAAACTTTTCTTGCATTTCCTTCCCATCTCTTCAGGCTTAAAGATACTTGACGGTACAACTCTTGGGCAAGTGCATGCATACACATTTATGGGAGGAAACTGACAAAAAGATGCATCTAAGGCCCTGGTGGGGTGTATTTATTATCGGGATGAGAAGTGGATGTTGCACCCAACAGCCAGCCTCGTTGGTGAGAAGTTAGGAGCAACTTGAACAGAACCTTAAGTAGCAAAGCATTTCAGAAGGGGGGCTCTGAAAGAAATAAGGTGTAGAGGGAACAGAGGTGTGAAGTTCTAACGAGACAAGTTGTTTCAGGCAGGAAGACTTTCAGGGTCACGAAGTTTGCCTTCTAAGGATGCAAAATTCTCATGTCTGGGTTTAAAACCGAAGGATTTTCTCCTTCAGGGTAGCAATGACAGTGGCACTCACAAAGGTGCCTGCAGCAGGCAGGGGCAGTGAGAGCTGCTCCGGGGGATTTTAGGCAGAGTGGGCCTAAGGCCGCACAGGTTACCTGAGGAGCTGCGGTTGCCTTGAGAGCAGAAGGTCTGGGGAAGGCTGGGCAGCTGGAGAGGGGTGAGCTGCTTCAGTGAAGCCCTCCCGAACGCTGGATAAAGCCAGCGGCTGGTAATGACCCGAGGCACGGGGGAACGGCCGCGCCAAGGAGCTCGGCGAGGCTAAGAGGAAGGCGGGGAGGGGGGTNCCCGGCGAATCAGCGGGGCGCTGTCAGGGCGTCAGCGCCGGCGGCTCCGCGCGGCCGGCCCCGAGCGCGTCCCTTATCGCAGACAGGCACCGGGGGCCGGGGATCGCATCATTATCATGGGCACTGTTTGCTTTTTGCGGCGCTGCTGTTTGCTTTTCGCTCTCGCCTGGGCCGGCAGGTTGGCGGGAGGCAGCGGGGGCGCAGGTAAGAGGGGGCTCCGTCGCCGCGACGCCTTCTCCAGGCTCGGGCGGCGAGGAGCTGTGTCCCCGGAGGGGGGGGGAGGGAACGGGACCGTGTTCGTCCGCTCTCCTCTCTCTGGTGTAAGGTGTTGTGTGTGTGTGTTGGGCTGGGGGGGGGTGTCGTCACTTCTTGCTGCTAGTAGTGCCGGGAGTGTTGGAAGTTGTGGTGGGGAGGTATTTTCTCGCGTGTTTGACAGTGCTGGAGCCAAGGGACGACGTCTGGAGGGAGAGGTGAGGCAGGAAAAGTTACTTTCCTTAAGTGCCTACGAGATAAATCTGTGCTGAACCCTGGAGATTCCGCAGGGGAAGCGCTGGCTGTTACATCTTCACAGGTTTTGCCTGAATGAGCATTAACTCAAAGACCTGATGTTAACAGCCGAACTCGTATAAAAAAAAAAAAAAAAAAAAAAAAAAAAAAAAGAACGGGAGGAAAAAAACCAAACAACCAACACCAGAATCCAAACCTCCATCTGCATGAGAATGTTGTAAACCCGAAGTAATTTCTTAAAGATGTGCATGCAGTCTCTGAAATTGTAATAGAAGAAACCCTTTAAGGTGAAGTGGGAGAGAGGGTATGCGTGGAAGAATCCCTTTATGTCAAATACTAGAGTTTAAATGCAACAAAATGAGCGAAGTCAGTATAGAAGTTCTTAAAGTCCAAGAAATGCGATGTGAGATGTGGAGCAGAGCTGGGGCTCATATTTGGTTTTGCCCTTTCATTTGACTCATTGGCATTCACGCCTGACTCCCAGGCATCCTCTGATTGCTGTGAAATGTCTCCTTTGGCTCAGTGCAGTTTGAATTTTCGACGGCATTATAAAGAGTCCAGCTGTCACTTTTGCTGATCTTGGTGGAAGATGGGTGCCGATTTAATAAATCAAAAGTATGAATCAGAGCTTTAAAAAATAAACAAACAAAAATACGCAAACAAAACCAACAACAACAAATAATCCCAACAAACAAAAACCGGCAACCTTTTCCTTTTGTGTTTGGCTGGACGTGTGTCTGATCTGGGCAACACTCTCGGACTCCCTAAACTAAATCACGTAAATTATATCTAGATCTGAACCGTCTCCGCGGTTAAAATAAACGAATGGACAAGAAGGAAAGGTTACAGCAGCCCTGCATGTCTCCAGAAAATACAAAGCCCTGAGCTCTTCTCCCCTGTGTCTTTAAAATATAACAGCAATATAAGAGTCCAGACAATTCTTTTCCTAGGATCCTTGAGGTGCCCCGCGGGGCTGTCCTGCTCTGCATCTCTCAGAGAAGTTCTTTACTGTGTGCCATGCCACAATATCTGATTATTCTTCCCTCTCTAAATAGCCCCCCCCCGTCCCCGCTGACTTTGAAGGATCCGTGTGTTATCAGTGGAGATGGCTGAGTGAGCACTTCTGAAACAATTAGCGTTAGGATTTCAAGCTAACAATAAAGCTGTTTTCACTTTAGTGCACCTTTTTTGAGGATCTGTTAATCTAATTGGCATGAAACCAACTGCCCGTCTCGCTGGATGCCCTCCCTTCCCCCTCCCTGCAGCACCCCTCTATCCTCTATACTTCCTAAAAATAAAGAGGCTGTGCTCTGTGCGGCTCTGCTGGCTCTTGCCCGCTACTAGCAAGAGCAGAGAGCTCCTGAGCAGAGAGCTCCCCTGCCTGCCTGTCTGCCTTCCTGCTCCCGACGTGGCTCTGGTCTGAAATGGTGAGGAAAGCCGTGGGAGCTGCTTTATTGAGGGCTAATAGCGGCGGGCGGCCCGGCCCGGCCCGGCTGGTCTCCCCCGGGGCAGGGCCGGTCTCCGCCGCCGNTTTTTTTTTTTTTTTTTTTTTTTTTTTTTTTTTTTTTTTTTTTTTTTTTTTTTTTTTCTTATTTATTTATTTTTTTATCCCGTCTATGTTCACTTCATTAACATTCCCACGACTACCAAATCTCGACTCCGTCTCATTCTCCTCCCTCCCCCATCCTCTTTAAATCCGGGGGAGAACACGAATGCCCGTCACTGAAATGTTTGTAAAGGCTTTCTACCCTGAAAACATGAAAAGCGGTCTGGGTTCCCTCTTTCAGAGTCCGACTCACCAGTAAGGCACCCGCCCGGGCAGGCAGGAGCCGGGAAGAATTCTGGGACTTTTTCCTTCTAAATGAGTTTTAGTTCACGTACATGATGTTATTGCAGGTTGCCTTTCTTCACGCTAACTTAACGAGTTATGGTCTTCCTTTTATTTATTTATTTTTCGCCTTAATAAAAGGATTAATGTGGTTTTGCTGTTCAAATATTTCTTTTTCTCATTCACCTGCCAATATAGTTAATTTAAACTAAAGTCTGTCTTTCTAAATTAAAAAGGTCTCTTTGCTGGAAGATGCAAATGAGGTTTTTTCCCCTCATCTTAGAAGTTATTTAGATGCTGTCTTGTTTTATTGTGATGTGGGGCTCCATTTCTAGACCAGTACAGCAGACTCTAATTTCTACTATGTCTAATGATTTATGAATGCAGGAACCTGGGACCGAGTCCCTCTAGCTTGGTGGACTTCAGGAGGATAACATATTGGTTTTTCAGTTATCCAGCCCTAGATGTTCCTATCTCCAAGTTGACACTCGAAAGGCAGGAAAGCACACTTCTTCAAGAAGAGTATCTATCCTTGATGGGTTTCTTTGTCTCAGGTCTCCCTTCTTATCTGTCCCCTTCGGGTTTGTTCTGTGTTTCCAGATGTTGATGAGTGTGCAGAAGCCACAGATGACTGTCACATCGATGCAATTTGCCAAAACACACCAAAATCTTACAAATGCATCTGCAAGCCAGGCTATAAAGGCGAAGGGAAACAGTGTGAAGGTAAGGACAGTTCGGCTCCTCTGCTCTCTCCTCCCCTCCCTTCTCTTATTTGTTTGCTCTTTAAAAGCTTTTCTAAATAGCTGAATTCCTGAAACGATTAATGCAGATTTGCAGCTGCTTAACCTTAAATCTCGGTGTTTATTGGCAACAATCCCCCTGCTGCTTTGCTAATTGTCCGGCATCACAAACATCGCGTCCGCCAGCTTACTTTCAAAAATGGAAAAAAAAAGAAGTAGGGGGGCAGGGGTACTCCCCACTGAAGCGATTCTTTAGCACCAGTTTGTCTCAGGCAGCGCAGGGCCCGCTGCCGCCGGAGGCTCGACGCGCC
>JAAWXA010000019.1:10295236-10533938 GCA_038090715.1 Florisuga fusca
TGGGCCCGCCCCGTCGGGGAGCGGCCGAGCCGGACCCTGGGTCTTGGCTGGCTCCCGGCTGGGAGCGGGCGGGAAGGGCTGGCAGCCGTGCTTGCTGGTGGACGTTCCTCCCGGCGACCGCGGCGCCCTCATGCCTTCCTTCTCCTGCAACTGGGCCAGCCAGCGGGGTCGCCTCCCCTCCCCAGCAGCCACGGGGCCTCGCCCGCCCGGCCTGTTGCCTCTCCCCCGTGGTCTGGCGCGGTGTCGCGGGCTGACCCGGTCGGCCTTCTCGTGTCTCTGAGGCACAGGGAAGCTTGCGCCATCCGCCTGGCTAACGTGATTCGCCATCACGCTTACGCAGGGAGAGCCTGGTTCACCTGGGCCCGTTACAGTAGGTGTTTTCGCACATCAGCTCGAACAGGACACTGGAGCTTGCTTCTCTTTGGCTCTTTGCATATATCATGATCATATGTTTTCAGTCTGTTAAACACTATTTTTAAAGGAACTATTTCAAATTATTCTATTTACACAGTGTTTAAAATGTTGTTTTACTTCTGCATGTCCTTACATCAATCCTTGAAATTGAAAAAGACCTAGCATGTTTTATTAGGCACTGTGTATCCTCATGTATCGGATTTTATGAACTCCATCACGTCCACTGAACCTCAGCAGAGAGATCGTTCTCTGGTGAAAATAATGAATTTTCTAATCACAGCAGAATGCCTTATAAATAAAAGATAGTGCAAGACAATTTTTTTTTCTACTTGTAGATGCTTAGCACTTATAAAAATTCTGCTTCCAAGTCTCTCTTTACAGCAGACTGAAACTTTTTCAAAACGTATATGGCTAATCCATTAAAAAAATTAAGCACCTAGAAATGACTTTGCTGAAGTCTACAAAAATTTGAAACCACATATCACTCTCCACAGACTTCTAGGGTGTTTGTTCAAGTGCTCTCATAAAGCATATTTGTGGTTGTCATATTTTTCTGTCTTGGGCTTAAATTGACAAATTCCTGATGTCTGCCTACCGGTGCTCCAGCGTCTCTGAGCTGCTGTTTATTTGGAAGCCGGATTTTCTTTCTTGCAAACAGAATAATCATTCAGCACCTCTTCTTCCTCTATTCATCCCTTCTCTTTGCAGAAACAATGTACTCAAGGCCACAGCTGTGGAGGTTATAGCATTCTCAGAATTGATACTACTTCTATTGGTTTTCGACATCAAAAGTTTCCTTAAGCTTTAACTACTCACATTTTGGCTGCTGAGCTCTGTTTAATGGTAGATCTGGCTAATTCTCATACTTATTTAATACACGTTCTCTTTGCATGACTTATCTTGGTTCAATTAAAAAAAAAAGGTCATTAAAAAGTAAAAAATAAGATTTCTCTGTGAAATTATGTACAAAATACTGGAATTTCTGTGGCTGATGTCAGTCTCGTATCTAATGCAATTCAGTGTCAGACAAACCTGATAAGTAAAGTGAGCTGGGGCATACTGCCACACGGTCTGCATGGATGTTAGTTATACGACCAGAGTCTAAATCAGGGATTACTACGGGAGATATGTAACTTTTTTTTACAATGTTACATTAACAATTCTAAAGATTTTTCATCAGTTCTACATCTTAAGATCAAACTTTGGGATAAGCAGAAAGCTTGAAGTGTTTTTTGATTTTTCCTTTCTGGAGCTTATTTCAGATGACTTAAGTAGTACCTCTTAGTTCAATCTCCAAGTACGTTGAAATTTTGTTACTCAGGTTACATACTTTTCGGTGGCAGACAGTTACCATTGTCCTTTTTCTAAGTGATTAAGCTCAAAACTCCAGAGGTGAAGGAAGGGTCATACCAAGACAGTGGCAGACATAAGTTCTGCCTCAGGTCCACTGTTCTCATAGAGTGGGTTTATTTTGCATCTTGAAGTCAAGTATTCAAAACCTACAGAAATAAACAGACTAACAATATTGATTGGTATTTAATATTCTGTCACAAGATAACACCAGGAATCAGCCATTAAAAATTGTCTTTTAAGATAAAAGTGACTGTGCATGTAATAACAAAGATGGAATACACTGAATTGTTTTTGTTGAGCCAAACACAAAGCTGGGTCATTGAATGATTCTGGGTCTCTACAACTGAGCTTTTCTAAAAAAAACTTTTTATCACTAAAACTAGTTACCTGTGAAGAAGGATGTATTTTGTACACATAAGGTGCCTCTTCAACTAAGGTCGTGACAATCTACCTGAATTGCTTCATGTCTAAAGAGCATTCATTATAGTGTAGCTATACTCTCCCTTATAGCTCTCATATACAGCCAGATTTTAATAAACAAGCAGAATTGCAATTTATGTAGTGCAGTGAGCTTAAATAAATTATACTATATGATAAGATTTATTCTATTAAATTTTAGTTAGCTGCCAGTTTAGGTGTTACAGAGGCATTACAATTGACTGATGGGGAAGAGGCTCTGAAGTGACTTCATAGCATCTTTCAAATACCTGAAGGGGGCCTACAAGAACGCTGGGGTAGGGCTCTCTGTAGGGATGTGTAGCGAGAAGACAAGGGGCAATGGTTTAAAACTTGAATAGGGAAGATTTAGATTAGATATCGGAAGGAAATTCTTTAGTGTGAGGGTGTGAGACACGAGAAGAGGCTGCCCAGGGAAATTGTGGATGCCCCTTCCCTGGAAGTGTTCAAGGCCTGGTTGGATGAGGCCTTGAGCAACCTGATCTAGTCGTAGGATGGCAGGGGGGTTGTAGCTAGATGGCTTTAAGGTCCATTCCAAACCTAGCCATTCTATGATTTGATGACTTAGAAAGGTGTGCATGTTAATTTACTTTAGACTTTGGTCTTAAATATTGCTTTCTTTCACTTAAAATCATTTTTTTAAAGAGAAAGGGGAACTAACATAATTTGAATGATTCTTAAGTTTTATAAAAGCATTGGAGCACATGTTTGTACAAATATGTCCAGTATGTGAGTAGGTATTTGTATACTTTTGTGTATTAATTTATTGTTTTCCATTCAAAGAAACCAAACAGTTTAAAAGTGGGATCCTTAGGCTATTGCAGTAAATGTAGAGACCAGCCACTTCTGCAGGATCTTGTGCATATTTTGCTGTTCTGGCCTAAAGGGCGGGGAGAAATATGTAAGACAGAAACATTCCTTTACGGACGTGTGGAGAGCTCCAGCAATAATTATACTGAAATGAAACATTTTATTGACAGTCTGTTAAATTCCTTTAGCAGGGAATTTGTTTCTGAACTTTACTTTTCTTTGAAGACTGAAGGCAAGTTCTCAGTTTGCAGTTTCACTCTGCCTGTTTCTCCCTTTTTTTTCTGGGTACCTTTCTTGCCTGAACCAGCTGACCTATTTCATTCCACAGAGCACAGTTGTTTCTAGAGATGGAGGAGTCACTGCTTCTTCCTGTGTCATGTCTCCTTTTCCCTACATTTCTGTTTACCTTTTTTTTTCCAACCGACTATCTGTTATGCTTTGTTAAGCCATATGGTCAGCATTGCAATGATGATATTTCCCCATGTCATATACTATGTCAATATTCTTTGACCATAAATTCTGTAGCTGGAAATTTTGTAGGATAGAATACCAACAGAGGTAATCTTTTAAAAAATACTTGCTTTCAATTGTCTGTTATTATTCAATATACAAATCTATTAATTGATGACTGCTTTAGTTTTCCTAGCAGACTTACTGTTTCCTAGGAGGTCTTCCCTGTAGTAATATTAGTCATTATCTCAAATGTAGTGGCCTTCATTCAGCTGCAAGCACACTCTTTCTGGCTCCCTAGGTCTTTGTCCCTACCTTTACTACGTTGGCTTTGGGTTTTCCCTCAGGTTGGACCTCAAAATTGTTAGCTGGAAAACTGTGCAAAAGCAATGGAAATTCCTGAAGGTTCTAGAGGATTCCAAGCCCTGAGGTTTCTTAGGCCTCCTTTGGCAAGGCCTTCTTTTTCCCTGATGCAAATGTTGCATGTTTGCTGTTGTAGCAGCATGTTGCTGCTGTCATTGAACCATTTGTAGAGGGGCTTAGCTGTCAAACCTGGAGAATTCTTTTTGACCATGCTACATCTCAGGCTATTTCAAAACCTCACAACATTAACAGTTAAATACTCTGTATAACTTCCAGTTGATGTTTATCTGTACCCATTTGATAGCTAGTTAGTATGCTAATTTTCTTTTCTACTCTCAATTTTTTTTTCCCTAAGCCTACTGTTTGTGACCAATGTGACCATGATTTCAGGGATCTGCTCTAACTGTAGTTTCTTTTTCTTTTGGATGACACCTTAGATGTAGGACTCTTTCTCTGTAATATGTAGAGGATGTGATTGGGTAGAATTGATTTTTCCTTATGACATATTCATTAGCACCTGTTGCTTATGGGTTGCAACACTGCTCTGAGTGTTGCATATCCCATATTGAATAAGATTTCCCTCTTGGTGCCTTTTTTTCTACTTTTGTAGTGTTTGTATAACTTTTCTTTAAGTCTTTTAATAATTGGTTTTCTTGCTGTCATGTTTCTTGAACTCTTTGTACAGAAGAGGAGTGCTCACAACTTTCAGCTGTACTTTTTTTCTTAATTCCTGCTGTGAAGCTTCATAATGTTCATTAAGTTCTTGCTGAGGGCAGCACACATGTACATTGGCAATGTATCTTGTCAGAGTCTGTGTTGGAAGGGTGATTTTCAGGTTTCTGTTGGAAATTTTTGAGGTAGCAGCAGCAGGTCTGCTTGACTTGATTAGGCCTGTGCAGGTCTAGTGATATGGTTTGTCATATGTTGTTGTACACACAAGTCCTCATCCTAATGCAAGTAATCATTCTAGATAAACAGGCAGGTTGGTCATGGTAGTATGCAAAGGAAGCTGTTATTCTTGATTGCCTCAGTGATAGCACCTCAGTATGTTTAAGCATGATACATCCTCAATATAAGATAACTATTCTTGCCTCAAGCACAGGTGTTTAGCCACCAGCAGCTTATATACTGCATACCTCCTGTTGGAAATACAGATTAATTGTCCTTTCTGAACCCCAGTGTTCATTTAAGGGCTGCTTAGCTGAAGGAAGCTTCTGGAAAATGTACAGACAAACAATCTAGCAAGGCAAGTCCTAATCTGTGGCTGATACACTGCTCATCACAATATAGTTTATAGTTTATAATATTTGTCTGTGTACAGGGAATGGAAATAATACAGCAACCTGGCAAAATACTTGCGTTGATATATCTAGATTTTGCTGTTTGCATTGATGGTGTGTGATGTCTGGCTTTGTCTCTGACACAATGTTGCTGCAGACAGAAAAGCACAGAGTACCATACAGATAATCTCTAACCTGTTAACTCAAAGACCTTTTCTGAACTAGAAATTCTAATTCTGTGGGAACAACACGATAATGAATTTCTTACTTTGCACATGTTTGAGATTCTTGGGCTTACCATATGGAATTCTGTCTTCATGCTGCAGGTGCAATAATGTCCCTAAGCAAAAATTAAACTTCTTCTGGTGTTTCAGCAGAACTAAAGTTTAAAATTGTAGCTTGTTGCATTTACATGTATCTGAAATGGTATAGATAAACCACTCTTTAGAATCTTCACTTATTTTGTGGGTATGAAGTCAAGTTACTTTTTATACCTCTTTGTTAATCTGTTTTTAAAACATTTTTAACAAATCTTAAGAATTAGATAAAAATATTAAAATCTATCTACTTACCACTCTGATTTAATAGGCTTAACTTAATATTCTTCTTACAATTTTGATCTTGTTCACCTGTTTCATTTTCTTAAGAAACTGGTCTCACTTGTTGGATTTAATTTTACTGTTGCCATGCAAACATCTGCTGTGTTCTTCTCATGCTCTTCAAAAATTATTCCAAATATTGTGCCAGAGCTGCTCTGAATCAACCAACCTAGAAACAGCAGAGAACATTTCAGAGTTCTCATTTCCCAGCTCCTGGTCCAGTATCTCACATTGAAGCCTCCTCTTGTCTGCAGATACAAGTAAGTGCAGAGATTCTGGGTGTCTTTTTAATGGAACAATGATCCCATTTCTTTTAAGAGCTCCATGGTGTCCTGTCAGCCTACACTCAGCAATTCTTTCTTAAGTGGGCCATCTTTATCAAGGATGTTGTGTGAGAGTAAGGGAACACTGCTGGGAGTCCTTTGGTTTTTGGAAGTTGGGCATCTTAATGCTTGCAGAACTCTAGGGGGCTCAAGCTTGTGCTGTCTGTCTGTGTTGAATAACAGTAATGCCACTGAACAAGGCAGCTTAAGTGGCTTCTTCCTGATTGATGATTCTTCTAATTACAATAGAAAGTGAATTCATTCCCTCAAGGATGGGTCATCCTCTGTGATCTTACAAATATTGACTCATTTTAGGCAGAATGTTGTCACTCCATAGTCTTACTGTTATTGCTTGCACAAAAGTGTTCTGGAAAGTTGGTTTGGTTAAATCCACTAACAATATCAGCTAAAAATATTCTACTAGATATCTTTGAGAGGAACAAAGGGTCTTCTGAATAGCTCTGTGTTGGAGTGTTGAGTTTTTTTCCCCTTGAAAACACTATAAATATCTACAGCCTTTGTCAGCCTGTTCTGAAAAGCTACAGGAAGATGGAATGTGAACGTTTTTCCTAAATATTGTTTTGTCCTTTGTTTGTATCCTTATTCTAATTTTATTTTCTGTATAGTGACTTGATCTCAGTTTAGTGCTTGAGGCCTTGACACTGATCTAATTGCTTTTGAACTCGTTGTCCAGGAATCTTGAGGTCTGTTGTACGAGGTGCTGAAGCTGCCATGCTTTCTAGTTTTACAGTTATAACACCCTAAGACATTGCACTAATTGTCACGTGTTCAGCTTCATGTCACCCTCTCATAATGTTCTGTGTGAGATCTGTTGCTACAAGTCTGTGATGCTGGTTTTGCCCTGTTGGCTTGCAGCAGCCCATCTGAGCACAGAGGAAGAGACACTCTACCACCACCCAGATTTATGGTGATCTTTATTTCAGGAAAATGAGAGAGGGAGAATGTAAACTGGCTTCTTTGATTTGAGCTCCTAACTGCGTTTCTTCTATCTCTCTCTGTAAATCTTACTCATTTGCTTGGGTAACTTGATGCATCTGTTTTGATTTAGGCTGATAAAAATGTTTCCCAGAATACAATTCTGAGGTTTGTTTGGGTTTTTTCCCTTTTTTTTTTTGTCGTTGGTGGTTTTTTTGGTTTCGATTTTTTTGTTTGTTTGGGGTTTTTTTTTGTTTGTTTAAATTGTCTGCTACCATTTAGTGCTGGATTCCCAGCTTGCCAGTTTGCTGATTTATTTCAGAGAACAGAGTTTTGTAGGGGATCAAGAAGAAATAGAAAGCAAGAAAATACTCCTGTGAACATTCTGCAATAAAACAGAATCTTATTACAGCCCAAGTGAATTAACAGCTTATGATAACTTTTTGCTTTCTCCTTCATACTTCTTCTGTTCCTTGAATAGGACTTCTGTTGTGCCTAGGGCTGAACCTCTCAGATCTACTTTCTAGCAGCCCATAATGTGATGCTGCTTCACTGAACAGCTCCCCTGGTGGTCCAGTTTGGACATTTTCAATTTTTACTTAGAAAAAGAACATTTGCTCCAACTTTTTTTTTTTTTTTTTTTTTTTTCCAATTTTTTTTCTCTTCCAGAAAGGCTTCTTGGCTACAAATATCACTATATTTTGAATAAACAAAGACCATGCTGCTAGAAATATGGCCTCATTCTTCAGCTGCATTACATGTAATTCTCAGTTTAGAAAATATATGGTTTTTTCCAAGGACCCTTCTCTAAATAGTTGATAATCCCCCTGTATAGTGCATGGTATATAGGTACTTTGGGAAATTATAAATATATACAAAATTTCATCAGTCTCAACAGTTGCTAAGCTGCAGAACCCAGGGTGGCCTCCTATGGTGATGTAAACTTGGTATTTTGAAGGAACTTATCCTTTCCCCTAAATACAGAGTGTAAATTATCTGCCAGGAAAATTATAATAAAATTAAGCATAAATAGAATGTATTAAGGTCAATATGTAAGAGCCTGTCCTCCTTTTGTCTTCATTCTGTGTACATTTGTCATACACTACCTGGTTTTCCTTGTTTACCACCTGTCACCTCTACTGGTTCAGTCCCCTTTCCTTGCAGTCTTTGTTATGTTGTCTTCTATATTCTGTTACCCATCTGTCTCTTAACCTTGTCGTTTCCCTACTACGAATTCTACTTCTCTTCCTTTTGTCCTCTCCTAGTGTATTTTCACCTGCTCCTTTTGTATTTTATTCAGTTTTCCTTCTCTTGTCCTCTTTTTCAGTGGCTTATTGCAGTTACAGCAGTATTAGTCTGAGAGCCAGAATGCAACACCAAACCCACAGGGGCTGGAGAGCTGGTAGCTGCAAACTTTGAGGAGCCTTTAGCAGTTCTTTCCCTTTGAGTTCCGTCTTCAAGTTAAAACAACACCCACCACCTCAGAGTTATCCCCTTTTCTTCCTTTTTCTTCATCTCTTTCCTTGCCCACCTCATGAGCTCAGAGTTAACCTGTCCCTTGGCTGTTACCACTCACTCCCAAAGCCCCATGGCTCTTTCCTCAGGTGGCTGGTTGGCAAGATATCTTTGCATGGCTGTTTGCCACCATTTTTCAGCTCCCATTTATTATGGGGACTGTCTTCATCTGTGTCCATCACACTACCAAAATACACATTCTTCGTTCTGAGGATGAACGTAAGCTGATGCATGACATGGTCAGGGAGCCTCTAGTTGGATGGTGGCAGAGGATTTGGGGAATGTGACCTCCTACTACATCCCTAACCCTTGCCCAAGTATTTGTCTCCCCTGCATTTGAGCCAGGTAGCATCCACTCTAATGCTGTTATGACCCTGTGGAGGTAATGGGAATCGTGGATGCTAGGAACAGTCTTTGTACCTGTGGAAGAAGATAGTGGATATAGTCTCTGTACCCATGGTGCTAGTCCAACCCTATTCTAGACCAGGATAGCTGGGAGCCTTAACTACAGAGCAAGTTTGATCAAGCTTCAGGTGGAGAATGTATAGCAGGAAGTTGCAGGAAAAATTTGTGTACAGTCACATTGAAAAAGGAATAGTATTCCCTCAGTGCACTGATTTGGGAGTTCCTGTATGCTAGATTTTTTTTTCTTTTTTTCCCCTTCTTTTTTTTTCCTTTTTTTAAATTTTTTTTTTAATGGGGTTTTTGGCACACAGGCAATTGATGTGGGGCTATGCTGTTTAGAATATAACTGAAATAGTCCCCCAGGAAATGGAGTGATTACAGCACGGCCCTATAAACAGTTCTGCAATGGACTGGAGTCGAGAGGGTGAAACATAAGGAAGGGAGAAGATACTGGTGGACAAGGTGAATAGATTTCCTAATCTGGTTTGCTTTCTTAAGCCGTTGTGTTGCAAAAGGCTGAAAAAACACCAACCAAGAATGATATTTTTTTAAGCTTTAGCTACCTAAATTTCAACTGATGCCTGCTGAGCTTGTGAATTTATTTTGTTGTGACTATTTCTTAAATGATCTTTTTAAATGGTTATTTTTTGCTTGGTGAATTTTCAGCTGTAATTTGGCCAACTTTTTCTGTCCCAAGGAAACTACTGAAAGGTAACACGCAACAAAATCTAGAGTATTAAATCTGTTCAAGTAATTGGGAGAGATTTTTTTTTAAACATATTACAGCAGTAAATTTTCCATAGAAACACTTCATGAAAAAGCCAATTTTCTGCATTTTTTTCTTTGTTTGTTTTAGTATGTTTGTATTTGTTTTAAATTCCAGCTGAAAAAAATACCTGATTTAAAGCAAATACGTTTCCTGAAAAAATGTAGCCCTATCCTAAACATTTGGCAGTTATAAGCAACTGAATACAGGGTCTGAAAGACCCCCTTGGCATTTCAAGACTTTTCTACACGTTTAAGATGCTCAGCAAGAGACTTACACTTAAACTACAGTTTGAAGCATTGTTTTGTTCACATGCCTCATTTCATCAGAGTACTTGGGCATGTGCTTAAGTGTAATCTTAGGAAGCTATTACCATTTAGAGTGATTCTGTTTACATGTTTTAAGAAATGGAAGATACCATCTTATTTTACTTTACCACAGTTCCTAGCTGTAGAAGAGCTGTAGAAGATTACAGTGTTTTCTTCAGTGAACAAGGAACAGAGAAAAAAGACTGATAATTAAAAGCCAATGAAACACCTTCATCTTGCAGGTGCTTTAGGCCCGATCTTAGTGCTTCAGACGTGAGCGTTTTGCTTGGTGCTGTAGTCCGCATGGGTAATGTACCAATTTCAAGACCATGCTGTCACAGATGTTCATGGTGCTTCACAGTACAGCCACCAAAGATAGAATCAGAAATACTAAATAGATGAAATTACCTTCAGATTGTTCTGGTTCATATAATTAATTCATCAAGCAGATGAGCTGTTATCTCAGTGAATATAAAAGCCAATTTTTATTTACTCTCAGCTTTTGATTGTTGAACTCTGCATGCCATTGTTCCCATGCTTTAGTTTACTACTGTTAGTCCTTAGGTTTAACAGGTGTAATGCTCACAGAACATAAAAAATTTAACTGAAAAAAAACCCCAAAAGAGTGCAGCATAATACTGATTTGGTGATTATTAGTGTTCTTGAGGGGGAGGGTATTGCTGCAGAATGTGCTTCAGAGATCAGAGAATAGGAACCTCTGCAGGAGTAACTGTTGGACATTTGTACTCATTTCATCATTTATCTGGAAGCAGAGGCTATATTCAGAACTTTCAGGCAAGTTGTCTCCCTGTTACAGTGAAAAAGTGGCTGAAGTACATGGGTATTTACTTTGCTGAATGGGGTGTATAGGTAATGTATATCTTTTTTTTGGGGGGCAGCATGTATATAGGAGGCATTTGATATCTGACTTCAGACCTCTGTAGATATCTTTACTGAGTAGAGTTGTGCCTGTATACTTTTTGCACTTTCCTGTTTGATAAACTTTCTTGGAAAAGGATTCCATAAAAACTGTGACTTGGAGACATGCCTATGTATTTGTCTAACTACAAAGCATGAAAGTCTGACTTCATTTAGACATTTCAATTTTTTTATGCATTCCAACCTGTCTAGAGATGAATATGATCAAATTTCCTCTTTCCTTGTCCTTCCCCTACGTAACAGTTTTCTCTTGAACCAGCCCAATTATTGCTTGCACAGTGGTACTGTTGTTCTGATCCTTAATAGTGGTCTTGATATACCACACACTGGAAAAGCAGGTGCTCCAAACTGCTCCAGCTTGTGACTCTCTACAGGATTTTCCTAAGAGCTCTCATAGTGGCTTTGTCTGCATGGGCTCTGGAGAAAGGCAGTCTCACTTGGCCTGTGTTGCAGACTGACCCAAAGCCATGAAACTGCTTCATTAAGGAGGCTAACTGTGAACTATTTGGCTACTAGAGAGCAGACACAAGTGGAGTCCTGTGGCTTTTGCTTGGCTTGAAATCCTAGAAAAGTGATTTTACCTCTGTTCAGACTGGAGTGTGTAGACATATTGAGAGTGCAAGGAATAACTGAGTGGAAGAGGGCTGCCAGAATCACTCTGACCTGTGACTGTTTCGATGTGCAGGAGTGAGACAGGGAAAGAGTATAAGGCAGGAATAGACAACCTCAGCCTGTATTCCTGAAATAAAAACCTGAAGGCTAAAATGGTTTGGTAGGGTATAGTTTGTTTCATTTGGTATAGTCTGTTTCATTATGTGAATAGGGAAGCATCTTACTCTGTATATACAGTTTTACATCTAAGGAGACTATGGCTTCAGAATGGAAGAACTTGTCTATTACTGTTGTGTCAAGAGCTTTAACAATTGAAAAAAGACTCGCAAATTGTTGTTTATGTGTGATTAACCATTCCAGTTGACTAGAAAACAACTGTTTTGTGATTTGGGTAAAATCTAAGGTGTTGTCACTTAAGTTTTATGCTAACAGTCACTTCTATACCTATATAAAAATGGCTTATCTTTTTATGCTTCTGGCACTTAACATCCATTCACCATTTCTGTTCTAAAATCTTTTTAAAATTACTTTTCTTGTGTGAAGTGTGAGAATTGCATAATAGTTAAAAAAATCAGTGGACTGCTTCACATGTGGTTTTATGAAGCAAAACCCAAAAGCTTTAGCATTTATTCTAGATAGGGAATTCAGGATAGCAGCAGCAATTGCATCCCTTTTCTAAAATAGCTTATTGACACAGTTTGCTTTGAGTTAAATTAAAAGCTTCCACTGTTTCTGAGTGCTTCCACTGGACCTCATTGCACAAAGTGAGTGCAACCTTTATTTTAGTATATCATTATAATATATTTATCCCAAAGAATTCCAGATTGTAAATTTATGTGTTTGCCTCTTATCTGAGAAGAACAGAGTTACTTGAATACATTCCTGTACTGCTTTTAGTGACTTTTAGTCATTACCATTTATACTGATGTTATGATTAGGCCCTGGTGGTAATTTCTAGGTGTTTTTAAGACAAGTGTTTTGGCAATCTGTAGAAAAGGTAACAGGCAGGTGCTGTAGCTTACTCCAGGTTGGGAAGACATCAATATTTATCTATACTTATCCTGAGTAAGATTACATTTTGTAATGACTGATTTAACAAGAAGATGGAGTCAAGGTATGGAGTCCTGAAAGGGACACTTTCTGGAAGGACTAGCATGTTTCTGGTTATGTTGGCATTCACTGAGCAAAGTTCTGGTGTTTGTAATTGTGAAGCCACTTGAATGATCCTGTTTGGACACAGCATACTCTGTAGGTCTCATGTTTAATGGAAAACACATCCTGGTGTTTTGATCAAATTAAATGATACACATTGGCAAGGTTTGTGTGCTCATAGGGAGTTCTGAAGAGTCCAAAAAGCACATGAGAGGTTTTCCACTTAGAGGTGAGTGTTGGGAACTTTCTGGTTGAGGGCTTTGCCAGATCTGGGCAGGGCTATGTGTGGGTGTCATGCCCTCAGAAAAATAACTTGTTCTCAAAGATGTGGCGAAGCATGAAGGATTTCAGTCTTTGAAGAAGCTGTGAAAATGGGAAGTGAAAGGTGAAGTGGGAATGCTTTGAAAGGCAGTGTATGTTAAGTAATGCAAATTGTAGCATACTTCTACCTTTACCTTTCAGAAATAGGCACACAACATATGCACTTAAGACAGTTATGCCAAGGATGAACACAATTGTCAGAGGAGGGAAATATGCTGCTGGGAAGCTTACTACATTTTTTTATTACTGAACTATATAAAATTAAGGAAGAAAAGATATAAGACAAGTAAACTTTACACTATATTTTTTATTTTGTTTTTTAAATTATGCACAGTGTGTTGTAACATACAAACATATAACAATATATTATTTTCACTAAAAATAAAGTTTAATAATGGATTCTTTAGTAAAATTTATGATCAAGAAGGAAGTATAAAACTTAAAGGAAGTACATGTCTTCTGGTCTGAATTAGTCACTGACATGGTCTTTTCTATTATAGTATTTGAATCAGGGGGGAGTGCTTTAAATGCTTCAACCCATTTAATCTTAATTGCTCAGTTTTAATAGACATTTGCTAACTAAAGGAACCAAATTATAGCTTGAATTAGGCCTTACTAATCTTAATTAAAAGCTCTACTTTATAATCGGAAACAGCTTATGTTTAAAGCAGTAAGCTTTTCTTAAATGGCTTATTTTAAAATGCTAAGACCCTTTGGATAATAATTGTTTAGACTGAATTTGGGTAACCATTATTCTCCTTATATTGCACTTAATTAAAAATATCTGTTCCATGTGCTTTTGTGCCTTCTGATGGCTGTAAAGTTGTTTGACTGTTGGGGGCTGGGGTTACTTTACTTTTCCTGTGGTAATTCAAAAACATGTTGCTGGCCTTTGTTTTAAGTTTTTTGGAGTCCCAAATTAACATGTGAATTAGTACAAAAATTAGCTTCCAGCATTTCTCTATCCTCACGTGAATGCTTGTCAGTCACTGCACTTAATAGGTGTACTAGGCATATAATTACAGCTGTTAATAATACATCCTATAATTCATTTATTTTAACATTTAAATTGTGCTCAGACAATTGATAATGGGCTTCAGATTGCACTCCTTTCCAAGACCTAACTTGCAGTAAGAATAAAGTCTGTTATACTGAGAGGGAGGCTCTGACTCCTATCTATTGAACATTTGGTATACTGGTCGAGTTTCTGTTAATTTCAGGGGTATCTGAAGATTACAAGGGGTAGATTTCCTTTGTCTAAATATGGATCTCAGTTGGACAGATCAGTACACTTAAGCAGTTCACCTTGCTTTCCCTTGGTAGTTCATAGAGAGAAATAGGAATTTCCTTTATGCAGTTTGCCTTCTATTGATGAAGATTAAAGTAGGCCAGATAAATCATGGCTTGAAAACAGCGGTCTCAGTTTTGAGACAGATTTGAACATCTACAATGTAATTGTGTGAACTTGGATGAAGTGTAGCTGGGCCAAAGACCCGCAGCTGTGAGATTCAAGGTCCATTGAAATGAAGGAAAAATATTCTGTACTTACTTGTGCTTTGAATTTAACCAGGGCAGGAGCTTTTTAAACTGCATTATCATCATTCGATCATTGTGAAATTCATCCTTCCAGTCTCAGTTTTACATTTTTATTCTTTAATTTAAAATAGGCCCTCATCTCTCCAGCACAAGTGTATAGTTAAAAAATTAAACCAAAGTGAATATACCCCAGTGTTTTTTGGTTTTGATTTGTTTTGCTTTTTTAGGGAAGAGCTGATTTTTAAAATTTTGTTTACTTAGAACTCAGGCTTAAGATTTTTGTTGGTGTGTCTTACTCAGGAAGCACTGCAAAACAGTGTGATCATACCTGTGTTTAAATTGCACAGCTTTTATTCCAGAGAGTCCTTTGCACTAAGCCTGCTAGATGTCTCTGTGCACTTAGAACTTACTTCTAAGAAAAGTCACTTGTATCAGTTACGGTGAAGTGATAGATCTTGAATGCCAGTCTTCTTTGCTTAGTTATCAGATCTTTGTAGTACCTCTTAAGGATTATTTTTAATTTCTCCTGGTGTGCATTTGTTGCATGTTCTATGCTCATGAAGTATACAAAGACTGTTAAATTATAACCATTACAGGAAGGTAAAACTGGGCTCTTAACTCTGGGTTAAAAGAACTCTGGTCCCTAGCCATGGTAATACCAAGTATCTAAGTGTCTTTTAATATAAAAAATGTGTAAACTGGCCAGATCATGTTTGATAAAAGATCTGCCTAGCTTGATGTGCAGTCTTTGGCACTGAATGCAACTAGAGATTTAGACAGTTTTTGAGCCAGAAGTTTAATTCAAATATCAGTTTAATGTCATCTTCAGAATAGAAATCAATAATGAGTATGTTTGTTTCTGCAGACCCCTTTGTTCCTCAGGGGTCTGTTCTGGGTCCAGTGCTGTTTAACATCTTTTTCAGTGACGTGGACAGTGGCATTGAGCGCACCCTCAGTAAGTTTGCTGATGACTCCAAGCTGTGTGGTGTGGTGGATTCACTTGAGGGAAGAGATGCCATCAGGAGGGACCTTAACAGGCTTGAGAAATGGGCCAGTGCAAAGTGTATGAGGTCCAACAAGTCGAAGTGCAAGGTCCTGCATCTGGGTTGGACCACTCCCAAGCACAATTATGAGCTGTGCACAGTGTGGGTAGAGAATAGCCCTGGAGAGGGACTTGGGGTTGTTGATTGATGAGAGGCTCAACATGGACCAGCAATGTGCTCGTGCAGCCCAGAAGGTCAACTGTATCCTAGGATACATCAAGAGGATCGTGGCCAGCAGATCAAGAGAGGTGATTCTCCCCTTCTGTTCTGCACTTTTGAGACTTCACCTCAAATACTGCATCCAGTTCTGGTGTCCCCACCATAAGAAAGACATAGATATGTTGGAATGTGTCCAGAGGAGGGCCACAAAGATGATGCAGGGGCTGGAGCACCTCTGCTAGAAGGAGAGGCTGGCAGAGCTGGGATTGTTCAGCCTGAAGAGAAGACTCCAGAGGCACCTTATGTCTGCCTTCCAATACCTGAAGGGAACCTACAGGAAGGCTGGAGAAGGACTTTTCATAAGATTGTCCAGTGACAGGACAAGAGGAAATGATTTTACACTGAAGGAGAATAGGTTTAGACTGGATATTAGGAAGAAGATCTTCGGTACAAGGGTGGTGAGACTGGAACAGATTGCCAGAGAAGTTGTGTTCAGAGGTGTTCAGAGCAAGGTTGAGTGAGGCTCTGAGCAACCTTGTTGAGATGAGAGGCATCCCTGCCCATGACAGTAAGGTTAGAGTAGATGATCTCTAAGGTCCCTTCCAACCTAAGCTGTTCTGTGATTGATACAGGTGTTCTGCAAAGCTCACAGCCAGTAAGTCAGTGATCAGGCTTGCTCAGTATACTGGAAAAGAATTGTGTAGGAGCAGGAAGACATATACACCTGTCTGTTTTCAGGCTCCCACCTACTGTCGTTTCCATGAGTGTCACATCATGTTTCTCTCCATGGCAAAACCCAACAAAACCAATTATTAATTTCTGGCTTGGCAGCTAACATAACCTTCAGAATGGCTGACCTTCCTTCCCACTTTTCTGAAAATGAGACTTCATTATGGAGAGTATCAAGTCAGTTGTGAAAAATGAATAGGTACTTGGAAAAGTTTCGTCTGGATGTTTAAGGTGACTGTGGATGGTTACATTGTTAAACTATGTACTAACATGGTTACTATGTTAAACCATGGATGAACACCTACAACCCTATTAATTAATTTTAAGCCTTTTACTGAGTGAAGTCCTGTATTGACCAAGGCCTTGGTACCTTGTTTTCAGTAAATAACTAATGATGTTGTAATGTTTTCTCTCCTGGGCTTTTGTTTATCTATTTTAGAAATACTGTGAATATACACCAAATATAGCCTTAAAAGAGAAATCATCCTGATAGATGGCAAGGAGGAAGAAGCCAGGGGAATTCATCAAGAACCTTTCAAAAAGTGACTTCTGTAGCTTCATATTGGATGTACTGTCCAATTTAAAAAAAACCCTGAACTGTGTATTGGGTTGTTAAGTCTTTAGTCAAGAGATTGCTGCATTTTGCTTAGCTTTGCATAATAAAATAACATTGCTGTAAAAGTAATTTCATGATAAATCATCTAAATGATAGTATTGAGAATAACTTGATAGGACTGAAGGAATGTTTATATAACCTTATCCACTTTTATCCCTCTACTGCTGGGGAGGAAAGCAGTACAATTAGACTGCTTGGTTTTCTGTGGTGCGTTCTGTCAAATGTGCATTATTATTTGAATACTGCACAGAAGTTGTTGGCATTCTTTGGTTCTTCCTACCTAACATCCTCCCTAACATAACAAACATGTATAATTATATAAAATGACAAAAGGAAAATTTCCAGGCTATGAGCATGAGTTCTCTTCAGTTTCCAGAAAATACCCATGCTGTTTCCATACTCGTAGTTCCCTTTTTTATGCTGAATAGCTTTAACATCCATGGATGGTGTGTATGCTTTCCAGTACAAGATGTCTGAATACTGAAGGAGGAGTGTCTAATTTCTTGGCAAAGCTATTTGATTGCATCTGTTTGCTCTTTCTTTCTCATCCAAACATCAGATGTGAGCACAGCTTGTGATTGAAAATATTTTATGATTCACAGGTTACTAATCCTGTTTTCATGTTTGATTTTTAAATTTCATCCTTACTGCTTTTCCTTGAGTTTTTCTCACTACAGAATAGGTGTTCATACAGCCTACCCCAGCTTCATCTGACCCTCACACCTGCATGTCAGGCAAAGGAGAGTGTGGAACTTTATTAGTTGCTGTTCAGAGAGCCCCTGCTTACTTCTCTACTGGCCAAATGGTCCAGCCGGTGTTTTGAAGAGCCTGTAAAGGGTAATGATGGAAGAGCTTATGGCTTCCATGATGGTGTTCACTATCTATAGATCCATTTCTCTACTAGAAAATTGTTACCCATTCACAGGTAGAAAACAAAAGGGCAATTTTCAAATTTTCTCTCTTACTATTTGTCTTCGGTGGAAACTAGAACTCTGACTCACAAGACCAATTTCTGCATGGCTTTTTAGAAAAAATAATTTTAGAATTGTCATCAGAAAATCAGTAGGACAGGGTTCTATGTTTCAGGAAAAAAAAAACCTTGAATCCAAAAATTACATTAATGTAATGTTTGTTTGAAAATGAGACCCTTTTATATTGATGTACTACAGCAGCGTCTACACCTTCTTGTTGATCTCTGTATCCAAACAAAATTACATGGCAGGTACATTACACACTGTGGAAACAGATTAGGTGAAAAAGCTGAGAAGCTGTGCCAGAATTCTGAGTTTTGCAGCAAAATTGTCAAATGTTTTGACATCTTGAAAGTAATTCCACATTGCATGATTGTGCAGTTTCCAAATCCACTGACTTCTGACTGGGACAGCTCTTAAAGCTGTAAACTGTTTCACACAGTGCTTTATGTGCACTCCCATTTAGGATATTATCTGTATTATCATAGGTCTAAAGAGTTTTAAATTAGTGAAAGTTGAGATTCTGAAACACAATTCTATGCAAGCTGAATTTGTCATCGCAGAAACAAAATGTGACTTGGTCGTCTTCAACTCTCTCAATAAAAAAAAATAGGTGATATTAAAGGTCCCTTCCAACTCTGACAGTTCTGATTCTGTGACTTTTCAGAACATTCTATGTGAGCCATGGCTATTTTACTAGTAGGTGTACCTTCATAGTTCAAATAAATACTTCTGTAATTGGAAAACCTGAGTAGAGCAAAAATAAACGTTATGATTCTGAAACAAAGAAGGATCTGTGCTTTGATCATCCCAGTTATCCTCCAGTCAGTTGCTATTTAATAGATGAATGAGGACTTAAAGTCTTCATATTTGTGAAGGACTTAAGAGTGGCAGTCCTTACAGGCTGCCTTTTGCTATTCTCTTCAAACCAAAATGCTGGGAGGGTCTTCACTTCATAGAAGATGCAGTCAGGGAACCGTATGAATTTGCATTCAGGGAACAGATGACAAAATAATAGGCTGAGTTGGTTTCTTGGGCTTCATAGCTATGAAGTTGTCAGGGGATGCAAATCCTTGCATCTTCATGCAGATACTAGCCAGGAGTCTGCAGTAACCTAAGTACTACTACTAAAGCATGTGTGGAAAAAATGGTTTGAAAAGGTAAGCCTGCTGTCAGAAGACATAATTTTGCTATACAAGGATTTGCGTCTCTACTGGAGACATAAGAGTTCCTCATATCCAAGAAGGCTGAAACACACTCCTGGATAGCCTCTCATACTGCTTGTGTCCTTAGCTATATCAGCCTGAAACCAGAGTAATGTTAATATACCAGCTACTAACGCAGGACTTGCTGTTTAATATCAAGAAATTGTCCATTTTATAATACGTGATCTTCCACTGACATTTTCTGAAATGAGCAAGCAGTTATAGCCATGTTCTGTTTTCCTACATGAAGAGACACAGAACAAAACATTCATCCACTGACAGGTAATAAGGAAATTTATTTCAAAATTGAAGCTTGGGATTGTTTCCTTTTGTCAAAGGACAGAAATTAAAAAATGGAAGGCTAAAGGAGGTTCGAGGTATGCAATCTGAGAATGAGAGAGATGCCTAGAGGGGCTGGAAAATAGATGAATGATGTCTGTATTAATCATCTAGTTTCACTGCTTTAAACCTCTCCCTCAAAGTTTTTAGATGCATATTTCAATTTAAAGATCTAGGAATAACCTCCTGCCACAACTTACTGAAACAATAATCGTTACGATGCATGCACACTAGTTGTGGTGGTAAGGTGTATAAAAATATTCTCCTTTTAAATCTTGAACTTGCAAGATTAGATGTGAAATAAAACATTTCCCATTATATTAAAAGAAGGAATTGTCATGGAAATGGCTGTGCTTTAGAAGTGGTGGAGAAAATGCTGTCAAATGTCATGTTTCACATTCATAACAGCTTGTGAACAGGAAACGTCTCTGCTTGAGCTTGTCGGGCATGGCAGCTACTAAATAAAGACAGACTCTAAAACTATTATGTGCTCTGCAGGTATCCATCTTTATTTGGGTATCTCACTTGCAGTTCAAAGAACTTGTAGCCAATCTGTTTAAATATCAATTAAGAAAAATGTCAAACCACAACAAACTCTAGTCAAGGGTTTGAGATGCATAATGCAGGGTAACAATAATTTGGTTTTATGTAGAAAAATACTGTTACTAACCATGATGAAGCTGGAATGGTCCCAGAGATGTTTCCATTGTGCTGGTTGAGATGGAAAATGTCATACAGGGATAACACTCAGGTATATGAATAGAAAATACATTTTTCTCCAGGGTAAGAACTCAGATTAGTTATTTTTCCATAAATGACTGTAGCTGTCCAAGGGTTTTAAGCCCCCAAAAGGTACGTCAGGTAGAAATCACTATATAAACCTAATGTTAATGTAGTAGGAAGATTTGTCAATTAAAAAGTCAAAAACTCTCTAAAGTACTAAATGAAGAGTGCGCCATATCATTTATTTGATCTGCTTTCCATTCCTGCTCCTGGAATATATACATGCTACCATGAGATGTATTTAGGTGGCTGGCATATTGCACCAAGTGCATGCAGAATCCCAACTTTTAGTTTCTGTATTCTTTTAAAATTATTTTGAAGTAATTTCTATTCCTCTGTACTTCAGTAATAACTTTCTATTGGAAAAGTGCACATACACTGAAGCAATAAGTGAACTGCAGGCTTTCTGAAGGAATGAATCAAAGGGGTAGATTAATTTGTCTGTTGTCAGATTGATTGGCATATCAATGTCCAGCCATTAAAAATGCTATTCTGACTCTTTGAACTAGGAGTTTAAGCAAGGAGGGAAACATAGAGTAGAACAGAGAAAGGAAGCTGAGGAAGGGAATGTGAATCTAAGAAAGTATCAGGAAGGTATTCTCCAGAGACTGTATTTCACATCAATGAATAAAAATGTGGTGGTCATTCACCAAAAATATAAAATATAATAATTCAGCTATTGCAGGAAGTTTAGATTTTCACAATCTATTGCCTTGTTTCATTCTGCTTTCTCTAAAATTAGGAGATAAGAATTGTCATCAGAGAAAAAAATACTAAACAAATAGAAAGTAAAAAAAGTCCCATCTTACAGCCATTATAAATGGGATGATGTCTCATCTTTCAAACGCATCTTAGGTTGAGCAGAGCTGAGCATCTCTTAAGTTGGAATAATACAGATTTGATCGGTGGACTGTTTGGTGGATGCAGAATTGGTTGGATGATTGCATCTAGAGGATGCAATCATTGGTCCAGATGGAGATTGCTGACAAGTAGTGTACCTTGGGGGTCAAATAACTTCATCAATAACATAGAAAGTGGGATTGAGTACTCTCTCAGCAAGTTTGTAGGCAACACCAAACTGGCTTGTAGAGTTGACATGTCTAAGGGACCTGGACAAGCCTGAGAAGTGGGCCCATGTGAACCTCCTGAGGTCCAACAAGGCCATGTGCAAGGTCCTTCACCTGGGCTCGAGTAATCCAGAAACCTCTCCTATGAAGACAGGCTGAGAGACTTGGGGTCATTCAGCCTGGAGAAGAGACCTTATTGCAGCCTATCAACACTTCTGGGTCCTTTTGTGTTAGAACAACAGGTAATTGTTTCAAACTAAAAGAGCATAGATTTAGACTAGATATAAGCAAGAAATTTTTTACAATGAGGGTGGTGAATCGCTGGAGTGGTTTAACAGATGCTAGGAGCCCCATCCCTGGGAATGTTCAAGGTCAGGTTGGACAGGGCTCCGAGCAATCTGATCAAGTTGAAGATGTCCCTGCTGAATTAAGAGGGGTAGACAAGGTTGCCTTCAAAGGTCCATTCTAACCCAAACCATTCTCTGATTCTTTGATTGAATTATTTTAGGCAAGATTGTTCTAAATATGAAACTCTTCACACTTGAAAAATATATGTACTGTTTAACCAGCTGAACATAGCTCTACATAGTTTGACTAGTATTCAGGTTTTTTCCCTCCCTTTTTATCAGACAAATTTTTTAGCAAGATATAATGCGTAATGAACTTTGTTCTCAGCCGTCACAGAAGAAAAGGAAATAAAAAAACCATGCACAGAGTATTTGTTTTCTGGAAACTGTATGAAATGGCTTCCAGAAAAACACCCTAACAATGCCACAGATTGCATCCAAATTATCTCCACTAGGCTGGCATGACATTTTCATTTTATTGCTGCTTTTATAATGGAAAATAGGGGTTTGTGACATTTTGGAAGGATGTTGTAAAATTGAATTTTTTTTTATTTGTGTATGCACTAATAGGAAAAACATTGCAGAGGCAGTAGCCAGGGTGGAAAGGCTCTTGAGGGATTATGCTGAAAAAAACTCATGCTAAGCAACCTATTGTACCTGTTCCTTTTTCCTTTCTCCACTAAGAAACATCAGGCTGATCTTTCTGATTTTACCTTGTTCTCAGCCTGCTCACCCTTGACCTTGGCTCTCAGAGTAGTTCTAATGGCTATCAAATTTTACAGTTTTCTTGGTCACAAGCGTCTTGAAAACATCATGACAACTTCAAAGCCATAAAAACTGCACTGTGTGTTCCTCTTTGATTCATTAGATCGTAACATTTCCAAGGTCACAGCATCTAAAGAGTAAAGATGTTAACATCAAAAAATAAGTATCTCAAGAAGAAGCAGATGTAAGAAATGATAGATTTTAATTTGCTTTCTTTAGAGAAAATGTGAATTACCAAGCTAAACAGACTTTACACTGAGATGAAGGTCAAAGTTTTTCTAGGGTAGAAAAAAAAATCTAATTAATCTTGATATGCCAATATTTTCTTCATAAAATTTGGACTTAGAGTGGATTTCTAATTCCAGCAACACAAAACAAGAGGGAAGCAATAATTCAGCAGGTCAGGTTGAGTAGAATGATAAAATTTTCTCAGTTGATTCTTCATCCATCTAGCTGAGTCAACTCTTGCAAATTTAAAAGCAAACTGATCAGATTTTAAATACTTCTGAACATACTAAACTCCTTGAAAATCTAATAATTTAAGTATTCATACTTGGGTTGAATTTCTTCCGCAGAGATGAACTTTTGGCAAATTTGGCTTATACTTAACCAAAAGGGTCTTTAACCTATATATGAGGTTTTTTCCTGGCCCTTAGATCTGGAGCTGGTTCTCTTCTTAAGGAAAGTGCAATTTGAGATGAGAAATACAAACACGTTATGTTCATGTTATCCAGTGTGTATTGCTGCTGAAAGTATAATAAATGTAGGATCTGCCAAAGAAACAGAGTATATACAAATATTCCCATGTTGGTTCTACTTATTTTAATGCTTTTTACAGTTCATAGAATCCTAGGGGTTGGAAGGGACCTCGAAAGATCATCTAGTCCAACCCCCAAGATCCAGTCATTAAAAAGACTAAGAGCTGATAGATTATGATTCAAGACTTCAAATATTTTGCATTCTTGTCAGTGTGCATCTTACTTCATTCCTGCCTGTTTCCTTAAAAGTGAAGTAGTGGTGTTGTTGCTACAATGCTGCTTGTTCTGAAGTGGAAGCAGGGACAAGAAACCTAAGTGCTGATCCAGTCTCACATATATCTTTACTGTAAGTCCCAGGAAATATGTCTTCCTAGCTCCATGAAGCCAGTGACAAAAATGCTTCTTGACTTTTGTTGGATTGGGATTTTATCTCAGAGCATTTCACTTTCAGGTGCTACAAGGTCACTTCTTTCCCAAGCATCCGAGATCGAGGTTGCATAAAAATATACAGTGATGAGGACAGCCCTGTTTGTACTGTCGTTCTATTATTAACTGTGTAGGATTTGGAACCTGGGGTAGGGCTTTTCTTCTGTATTTTCCTGTGGAAATGAGGATAATGCATTAGTCCTTAGAGGAACAGTGACCAAAACTCTGTAAAGAACCACTGAAAAATTTTGAAAGGTTTTAGAAGCCACAGAAGTGTAAAATATTGTCACATAGAAATATGTGTTCTTGTATTTTGCAATGTCCTTTGCTGCATACCGGTTTTGGATAAGCAGGTAACATGCTGCAATTGCAGAATTGTAGAGTGACTTTTTTTAGCAGAAGATGAGTGATTATAGAGAATTCTGAAAGTGGTATGCTTTGTCTTCTGTAGGAGGCTAGCAGCAACCTCTTAGGGTGCAGGAAGGCAAAAACACTATCTTTGATGGCAGTTTTGTAAGGATAATGTTATTTACTGTCTCCAGGATGCCTCTTTGGCAGTGTTTTGTTTAAAACAGCTAGATAAATTGATAAAGATGAACATAAAAATATTTTTCTCTTCAGACACTGCATAAATACATGGATTTATCCATCAACATACACTTACGAAAAGAATTTAATATTTATTTTTCTAGCTATTTTATGGATCTGGCTCTTTTAGGAAATATTCCACATCTACATAGTAAACCTGTGTGCTAAGTTTTATTTGTGGTTCTCTAAATGAGAAGAAATTGATGTGGGCAGACATCTTCCTTTGCCTATTTATTTTAAAATGTCCAAGCACATAAATTATTCCTTTCAGTTGAGATTTGTTTTTACTACATTAAGTTCAGATCTTTCCCGTACATTAGTAGTCAAGAAATGCTTTAAAATGAAGACAGATTTTACCCAGTCCTAGTCCTGTTTTGAACCTCTTCTCTTAGGTTGTGACTGCTGGGGTCTGTGGCCTTGGCAGGTGCCAAGATAAAGGTTGTGCCAATGCACACTTTTCACATTTTCTGTAGAAATGAGTGGAATATTCAACACTGAAAGCTGAGTTTGGCTCATTGCTTTGCAGGCCTCGACCATTCTTCATTTTCCATGTTAATATCCATAAAGGTTCTGTGACATCTTAGCTGTGACACTGATCCAAAACTCATCAACTCCATGTTGATATTTGCTTTGATGTTAGTAGCTTTGCCCATAATGATCTGTAGCTGTGTTGACAAAATCTTATATGTATTGTAATGGTTTTTGGACATTCATGAACTTAATGAATAGCAACTGGTATAATGAAGAGTGTGAATGGATTTTGCTGGAGGTGTATTTTATACTTTCCTGGCATTAAGTCTGTGCTACCCTCTAGAAAAAGATTGGTAGTGCCTGGAGAAGATGGTTAGCATACAGTAAATTTTATGACACTGATGAAAATGATTGGACAAAATGGGAAATAGCATTTTCCTTACTCTTTTTTACAGTTTGGTTTGTCTTTTAAACATTAGTTATTGCTTGATGTTGCATATTCTGTTCACTGCTCAAGCAGCAAACTGAAATGCAGTCAGATTGGAAGTAGAAGAAATCACTTTTTGTGTCCACATTTCTTAGTCAAGTTGTATGTACTCCTGGAAGAGCTACTTCTCTGCTTAGCAGCTGTGTGAGACTCCTGAGAGTGCCATCCCTTTGTTGCAGAATACACAGAAAGAATTTTGGGATAGTGTCAGTTTCACCTGTAATAATGAAAGAAGAAAAAAAAAAAAAAAGTCGTGTAAAGAAAACAACTTAAAATTCTTTTCCTGTAACTGAAATTACAGGATTGTAAATTACAGCACTCCTTATAGGAACAAATTATTGGATTGTCTCAGATACATGTCTAGTTCCTTGACAGAGCAAGGAACTGCCGTGTTCTCTAGGGCTGCCGACTTCTTTCCAGGCTGTAACAAAAAGATTCATCTTTGCTTTCCAGAAGGAATTATGATGTAGTTTCCAAGATTCCTTTACTGTGGCAGAGATGAACCAGTACAGTTAGTAGTACACCCAAGTAAGAAAGCTTCTTTTTATCTCTTTTTTCCTGATTTTACTTCCCTTTGAAATATCCACAAAGCGTGGATTTTTTACATTTCCCAAACCGTTTCCAAAAGGAGATGGTCAAAACTAGCTTACCAACAGCTGAGGATGTGGTTCTATGCATCCAGCTCTGCTATTAGGAACTGTTGTGTCATTTGAGCTCAGGATATCCAAATAGGTCGTGACAGACTACGTCATTATTATAAATTTGGTGCATTTAATTTTTTTCCAGGGCTCCTATAGTTGCTGCCATTGTAATACCGTATGAAATTAATTTCATTTAGAGAGGAAATTGCAGTAGTTTTTTAAGGTGTTTTCTTCACTGGACACCCCAAGAGTTGCCTGCCTGCACAGGTAGTATTTACTTCAGTGAAAGCTTTGTAAATACTTTGCCAGGGTAGACAAAACTTTAGGTTTCCCATTGAGAGCTAGATTGCAATAGACCTTGCTAATCTAATTCAACAGTATGTGTACCTATATCCAGATCAGATATTTCATGGTCAGGTGGCAACATTTCTCTGTTTCTCTTGTTTCATATTTGTGTTATGGTAATTCCTTTGTGGTGAAGGACAGTAGGTGATTAAAAATGTTCAAATAATTGAAGCTGCAAATTAGTGGGAAGAGTTAACTTTCTGGGTAAGAGGTGTTTGGAGCCAAGAGTTTGATTAAAACCAAATTCAATCAATTACTGGAAAAAAAATAATAATAGGATGTAACCTTACCAAAAGGAAGTTAACATAGCTGCCCCTGCAAATTTTGAGTTTTACAATACATAAAATTAGGAGCAAGCTTTCTTTGTTTTCTTTGAAGGTACTCCTGTTGCTTTTATCACTACCTTAAGCTTTACTGTGGAAGCCATATCCTGCTATGACAGATACACTGTTCTCCTGGTAAATTCATAGCTGTTCAACACTTTCACTAAGTCATTCTTTAAAAAATGTTCTCCAGCTATATGAGAAGATGGGGTTGTGTTCAGATGGTTTGCAGTTATGTTGTCTGCTTTTCTCTTGATGAAGATGGGATAAAGCAGAAGATGAAGATGGGAGCTTGAAAAAAGTTCAGCATTTGGACTTGGCATGTTTTGTGCATGTTTCTTGTGGCTTTTGTTTGGCTGGTCTTGTTTTAAAAAATAAAGTGTTGAATTCACCAGTCATATCACTGTGGTGCTTTACTAGCAATACTAATGGTAGAAATTCCAATCAGCCAGCCAGGTGAAGTGTCTTAAATAGCAGTGTGGGTTTGGCATAAACAGGAACACCAAAAAACCTGCAAGACTGCTCTTAGAAATAGGTAGAATGTTTGGCTCCGCTCCTAGTTTTGTATAGTTCTTGGAGTACAAAAGGGAAAGGCAATCTAAACTCTTTGCAAATTTTAATGTTATTGAAACTCCTTGAGAGAGAGATGAAAATAATAAATTCCTTTTGTTATTTTTCTGTTTATATATCTGATAGATTACCCTTTCTGGAACTTAATATTTGTATTACATCAGCACCTTGTGCTGCTAATCACAGTAGAACTTTTTAGAAATAAGTATGATATAAAGGGAAGGTATTCAAAAGGCTCTTACTTTTCTTATAATTATGTCCCTTTTGAAGTCTCTCCCGTCACTTATTTAAACAAATTATCTATTTGTTTAATTGTTAAAAAAAAAAGAATGACTTGATCAGCCCTGGGCAGTCTGATAGTGACATAACAAATTACAACACTTTAATGTGAATCTAATACAGAAATATTACAGCCACCTCTGCAGTGGAAGACACATTTGAAATGTACTGCCAGAATAGCTCTGGTGTACTAACAGGTGATTTTCTAAAAAGATTACTTTTATCTGTTTATCATGCACAGCCTAACTTAGGGACAGTAGCTGGGGTTTTTGGTCTAGCACATTACAGATTTAGAGCTGATTGTTATCAAGCCATGACGTTGACTATAATTACTTGTTTATTTTTAGCCAGCTGAAGTGCACCACAGAATGACTCACAGCAGTGACTGTTGTGCTGGTGTTTCACATATAAGCCAAGATAAAATCTGTAAAAAGAAGAAAGTTTGCACTTTCTAGAATGAGGGAAGAAGTTATTTTTATCTGAGAGAGGGAAGATTGTAACAGGATTGTTTGTAGTTGAAGCAGTGTGCACCTCTCTTATCATTCATGGTATTCTTTCAGATACAGGCTAGTGCACAAAAATCAATTAAAATAATTCTAGCATATCATCTAAGAATAAAACATTGGAATTGTTGCTGTATATGAATTATTACAGAAAATGATGTTTTGGGGAGCAAGGGGATTAGACAGACAAAACTGTTCTAAGTTATCAGTAGTAACTTCATAGAACGTAGTGGAATGTTTCAACTATTTCAGAAATGGTATTTTTCAAGGTTTATTAGACAGAACCACAGCAATATTCACCTTAATTAATATACCAAATCATCCTTGTTTTGAGGAGACAAGTTTTTGTTAAACAAGGCGTACTTTGTTCTTGTTTTATGCTGTATTTATAGTGTGTTTCCAATAGCTGCTTGTTAAAAAAAAGCCAAAAGTTTCATTCGTTATCTTCTGGATAATTTTAAAGACAAAAATCAAAACCTGCATTTTAAATATAAAAAAATGTACCAAAATCAGGATTTTGTTTTAAATTTTTGACAACATATCACTGCTTAATGTGATTATACTACAATTACTTTGGGAAGAAGTGCTCTATGCACACTGGCTTGCTGCTTTTCAGTCATATATGACCCTGATGTATTCAGTCATCTGTTGGATGAAATACAAAATATAATTATATAGAAACATTAGGAACATGCATATATTTGGATAGGGGGTTTTTGTGTTCTTAGCATTCTCTTTTTATAAAAGCTTCTTTTTCCTCCTCTTGTGTTTTAGATATTGATGAGTGTGAGAATGACTTCTACAATGGGGGCTGTGTCCATGAGTGTATCAACATTCCAGGCAACTACAGGTGTACGTGCTATGATGGGTTCATGTTAGCCCATGATGGCCACAACTGTCTTGGTAAGTAGTGAATGTTGGCAGGAAAGTTTTATTTCATGGCTATGGTAAGAAGGCCTGATTTGCCTGCTGCATTTTTGTCATCTGGTATGTTGAATTAAAATCAGTGCTTTAAAACCTTGCATATTCAAATCAGAGTGATTGTCTTTAACATTGCTAAAAAAAACCCTGACCTCGAAAGCCTGTGCTGGTTGTTCGGGTTTCTTTTCTAAGAAAACTAATCTGTCCCACCCACTTAGATATATTTTATCTGTTTCTTCCAATTTTCATAATTCCAGTCCGATCTCTAAAGCTCCTCCTCCCCCTTTTTCCATTTTAGGGTAACATAGGTCTAGGATGTGCTGTATGAACATAAATGACAGACTGTTAAGGGTGCAAATGTGATGAAGGAATAATTGGACAGTAAAACAAGGCAAAGAAACAGGTATCACTCATAGCTGTTTACAAAGGGGAGGAACAAAGCCATGTACAAAGCAGGATCTTAATTGCTTCAGCATTCTGAGGATTTGGGGATCTGTTTTTTGACATATATTTCTCTGGTTTAATTTAGTTGGGTTTACCTTACAAGATAAAAAAGTATGTCTTGTTTTGAAATTCTTGACACCGATTACCTGGAAATTAACTTTGTCTGCTATATCCAGTTTGCTGTATCTGCTTACTTGGTAGTAATTTTAGCTAAATCCTAATGCCTAGGGCCCATCTTTCTCAATATTCCAAATATAAATGTAATGGCAGTCCCAAATTCCTTTCAAGGCTGTTTATGAAACAGTGGGGAAAAGGGGTATTTTTTCTGAGTCATGCAGGTCCTTTACTTTGGTAAAAACTGAGGTTCTTTGCAATAAAAGTCAAGAAATCAGCTAGTGAACCAGAAATAATAAAGTCCAATGACTCCAGTCTGCACTCACTGAAGCTATGAAACAACTAAAATTTCTAAGAAAGAATTCAGTTAGCCTTTCAGTAGATGTATTTCCTACTGACTTCATTTTCAAACTGAGTAATATTTGTTCAGATGGATTGTATAACTTGACCATTGACAGGCTTTTGACTCAGACTTGTAAACTACATGTTATAGAACAGACTAAATAGATTTATTTGCCTCAGCATGAGATGGTCGAATGATTAATTGTGCGAGAGGTATTTCTTATCCAAAGAGCAGCCAGACATTCATTTTTAAAAGACAGAAGAACTCTTATTTGTACTACTGTTTATAAATATCTCTTCATAAAACAAGATTACAAAAATAATCAAATAGTTCAAGTATTTGGAATTCAAATAACTTGGTTTGTTCATTGTTACAGCTTTCTATTTTCAACTGTGTTTCCAAATGATTCCCATAGTAATAGGGAAAAGTAGGTCAACAAGTATGAACAGCAAGAAGAGGAACCCGATAATGTAATAAAGGATCAACCCTTCTGGAGATCTGTGCAGTTGATTTGGACCCCTATGTCTGTGTTGTTGCTCTCTAGTAATGAAATACACAGGCTGGATCCACAGAGGCAGCCAGATTTCTAATTTTCTTTTCATTATTTTGTATTCATCCACTTGGGTTTTAATACTGTAAAGCACTGTGTTTAACAGGTGCCTATGATTGAAGATACTGATCCAAAGCTTGCCAACAGATCTTTCAAATTTTTTAGAATAAGTGTCTGCCCATACTCATGGTCTTCTCTTAGCTGACTTTTTGTTGTACCCTAAAAATGTTAGGAAACATATTGCTTCTGGAAGAGGTTCAGCCAACAGATAAATGTTAATAATAGCAAAGAGTTTTCATTCTCCCAGTGTGGGAGGACTTTAGGATACTAAAAGAGATCAGAAATAGCTTTCTAATTTTAAGACCACGGACTGGGGAAGTTTCTATTCCTAGAATGTAGATTGAATATTTGCAGCTAATGAATGGTCTTTGATAAGTCTCAGTAAAATAACTGCTTTACTTAAAGGCACTAAAAAGAGAATCAAAACACGTTCCTCTTTCTCCCTTTATTAAAATATGAGTGAGATTGCTGGGGTAGTGTCTGATTGTAAGGTCTCACACTGAAATTTCTAATCCCTGCAGTGGCCATTCAAATCTTGCTGTGACTGCCTATTGTGTGCTAACTCCCATTTGGAGTACCATTTCTAGAAAAGAGAGGACTTCAGTTTTCTGTCATCATTTGATCCCTAGCTGACTGCTGGCGTTATCAGTTGGGATAGCTGACTGCTGGCATAACATGTTTGTGCCCATTAGCACAGTATCAATTTTGGAAACAGGGATGTTCTAGTCTTTTTCCCTTCTGGATTAGTTGTATTTCCTTTCACTTATGCTACCAGAAATGTCTAAATGCAGTTGGCTGTTTTTAAGAGGACTTAGTGAGATCTCAAATCAAAAGCAACCCTTGTATTTGCACATGATTAAATTAGTATTTTTGTAACTTTTTGGAAAATTTTCCCACCGACTTATTTTTTGTGGATTATAGGGAGACAAAGAACTCTTCATAAGATTAGTGACAATGTTTCTCACCTTTCAATGCATTCTTTTACTGATTCCACACCCCCAGACTCTATGGGACTTTATGGACCTGTCAGACTGAAGATTGCTAGTTAGGTAACATAACTTCTCATACAGCACCATGGACATGCATGGGCTTGGGGACAAGATTTGCTAGGAGTCACCCAGCATCAGACTACATTATTCCTACTTCAGTCCCATCCTTTGGCCTTCCAGAAATTACTGTTGGGGTCCATTTCATCAGCTAGTGGGGATCCAGGCAGCAAGAACTCTTAGGGGGCAATTTCACTGCCTAAACATGGAATCATAGAATAGTTTGGGTTGAAACAATCATTTAGTTCCAACCCCCCTGCCATGGACAGGGGTACGTCCCACTAGGCCAGGTTGCTTAAAACCTCATGTAACCTGGCCTTGAGCACTTCCAGGGAGGGGGCATCCACACTTCCCTGAGCAACCTGTTCCAGTGTCTCACCACCCTCATGGTAAAGAATTTCTTCCTAATGTCTAACCTAAATTTACTCTCTTCCAGTGTAAACCATTACCCCTTCAGGTACTGGAAGGCCATTATAAAAGGTCTCCCTGGAGCCTTCTCTTCTGCAGGCTGAACAACCCCAATTCTCTCAGCCTGTTTTCACAGGAGAGGTGCTCCATCTCTCTGATAATTTTCATGGCCTTCCTCTGGACTTGCTCTAACAGCTCCATGTCCTTCTTGTACTGGGGGGCTCCAGAAGTGGACACAGTACTTGACACAGGGTCTCACAAGAGAAATAGGAGCCTCATGCCAGTGAGGACACCATGGAGCTGACAGATGTGATGTGTGATCTACAGGAGTAGATCTGAAGTGTGAGATGAAGCCCAGAAGTGATAATATAAGGAATCTAAAATGACATCTGACCCTGATGTTTAGGCAGCTGAACTGCTCTCTCAGTGACTTGGGCTGCATTTTATCATGAGCACATCACGAGAAATCTTTGGTGATTTTAGGCGGAAGACCTAGGGTTGGAACCCCATGATAGTTCACTGCTACTCATGTAGGCCACATAGGAACCTCTAGGAAACTGATTGTAATGGGCAAGACTGTTCTATGAAGATTTAAGTATCTCTTACTCAACTAAAGTCTACGCAAAATCTTTAGCCATCTCTTCTTAACTGGGTTTACATTCTTTTTTAAAACTTCTCTGGATGTCTCTGCAGGAAGGTATAGAAAGATGATTTTTCCTTATAAATAAAAAATTTGGAGTATTCACAACTAATTAGATCAGGTACAGTTGAGAGGTTTAAGTGTTTTTTTCATGAGTTCTTGTTTCAACCTTTCTCTTTCTAATAAAGTGAAGATTCTTGTTTGTTTATTTATTTATTGGGAGGTGTTCAGTTAAGAATTCATGGCTAAAATTTGTACTGGAAAATGTCCAAAACTGTCCTCAGGGCAACTTGACTGGCTTTCTATTTGACATCTTTATTGAGGAAATTCTCAAATATAACATGAAATGACACCACAGGGAATTCAGACTATGATGAGGTCCATGTCTGGCTAAAAAATTTTTTTTAGAACAATAATCACTTGAAATAGCAGTAGTTGTTCTTTCTCAAGTTTGCTCTAAATTCTGCTCAGTGAATGCATCAATAATATTTGATCTTATGCAACAGGTTTCCATTATCCTTCATTCGAAAACACTCATTAAATACCTTTTTTCTCTCATACATGAAATACTAGTCTGTTTGGGTTTTTTATAAACAATTAGCTTACAGATCCAGATATTTTTTTCCTGGTCATTTTTTTTCTGTGGTCTTACTGAGAAACTGATTTTTCCTTCTTTGTGCCTTTCATATGCTGAAGCATGCTATCAATTTTTGTTCTCTCTTGCCTTTAGGAGACGTTATAGGAGAGGCATAACTGATCATCCTTCCTGTTAGTGCCAAACACTTTACCCATTTCATTTGTAATAAATCAGAGTCAGTTCTCAGATATCTGGTAAAGTCTTTCATAGTAGCAATAGATAAGACTTGTACCTTTAAAACTGTTTTTTTCAGAATATTGTCCCTGCTCAGATTCAGCATGACACTTAAAGGTATTCCTAATTTGCCTACGGTTTCCCTACTTTCTTGGTGTAATGTTAAATAACAAGACTGGCCTTTTGCTTATTTGTAAGTAAGTGTATTGTTTTCATCTCCTCTTAGAACTTTTCAGTAAAACACATAGCAGATAGCAGAGGAGGTAGATTGAGTCTGGTGGTGTAAGCCTGAGTGTTGAACAAAGTGAGATGTGTGATGGATAGGGATGCCATAGAGACAGCTTGGAAATTTGTCTTCCTTTTCAGTAAGAATTTCTGGGGAGCCTGGCCTAGCTGCCACTATGTGGACTCCAGAATTTACCCAGGAGTGTAAAAGAGAATTTTCTGTGTTTGTTTAGTTTGTCTTCAAGCTATTGTGATATCAAAAGAAACTGTCTGCTCCTTCAGCAGCAGTGAGGCTTCAGCTGGTGGAGGGCTGTTCAGTTTAGGGCATTGCTCTTGGATGAAGACAAACAGGAGAACTGAGGATCATAAGTAATCCAGAAAACAAAATCATAGAGTGATAGAATAGCTCAAGTTGGAAGGCATATGGATCATGATGAGGATCATGATAAGGATCATGAAGTCTAACACAGCTAATGCCAGAAGAATTAAAAAAAGGTATAGCTTTCTTCCAGGGAAGAGAAGATGAAAAAGAAGATGCAATAGTCATCAAATGCAAAAAGGGCCGCTGCAAAGGATTAGATTTTTACTGGGTTTTGGGGAGGTTTTTTGGTTTTTTTTTTCAGAAGTAAATCAGGTAGTGTAATAGTATTTGGTTAGTTCACTAGGGAAATTCAGGAGCATTAGATTATTTTCCCTTGCTCCCAAAGGGCTCTCATGTGGAGTACGATTATCTCACATTAATCTCTCTCCTACTGTATAAAAACGTAAGCTCTTGGGAACGAATTATGTGCTGCATTGTTCTGAAGAATTCCCAAAGAACAGAATTCTGAAGCTTATCATGGGTTACTAAACCTTGGGGTTAGTCCAGGGAAAGCTTGCTAGAAACCTTACTGAAAGCAGTTGTTGCAGATATTCCTGTTGAAATCTTTGTTCAGCATCTCAAAATAGAAAGTGGGAGTCTCATAACTATTTGAATCAGAAAGCAAAGAGCCTTGCTTCACAAAATTGCCTTGCTGAAGGGCTCACATATTAGCTGATACTTCAACTGTTCCAAGCCTTCTAGAATGCCCCTATCTCTGGTCAGAATGTAACAAAATGGAAAAAGAGTGTACGTGAAAAATAACATAGCAACAAAAGCTGACTGACATTGGTTCTTACTTGAGAAAACCATGTAATACCTTCTCCACATTCTGATTTTCTACCATCTTTTCCTTGAGGCAGAGTTTTGTCCACATATACTTAGAAATTTATTCCTAAAGAATCAACACAACTCATTGTTTTGTTTGTCAGACTGAATCTGGGTGTGAAAAATATTTCAAATTGAAGAATGGAATTGAGTAGAGTGGTGACTTTCTTTTCCTTATCTATTCAGATGTAAATACAAATAGCTATGAAATGCTACTCATCTCATTGTTTTGGGAGATGTCTTTGTTGTGTTTTGTTGGGGTTTTTTTCTCCTTAATTCTGATTTATGACAGTCCATTTTTAGTAGGGACTAAGCTTTTTTTTACAAAAGCATTTCTTGTTTCCAGGTTGCACTCATCTTCACTCTTCTAAAGATTAGCATAGTTTCCATGAAGTTCTCCTCTGTTCTTTGTAATTTCTCTGATTAGTAAGTCTTCTCAAGAAGGTTGTATACACCTTAGAAACCATTGAAAAAGATACAAAGGAGCAGAGACAAAAGATTCATCATAATGTATTCAGCGACTTGTTTATTTTATTTACAGGGGGTTTTGTGGTATTTATTTATGTGATATAGGAACATATGTGAACACTTTGTAAATACTAATAGATTTATCTTTGGAAAATCTGTAAGCAAAAGAAGTATGATTTTCTTTGTTTTATAGATTAGGAACTAGGACAAACAGATGATGTTAATTCTCACACAGGATGTCTGGATGTCTGCAGAATAGCCAAGAATAAATTCCTTACCCTTCTGAATCCCTGCTTATTTTGAATATTCTGCATAACTTCAATTTATCTTAGAAAAAAATAACAAATGTTATAATATCTCAATTCTCGTCTATGTCAAACCTTCTGAAAATTACTACAGAAGTAGGTTTTGGTGACCTAGTACAGCTTATGTTTCTTCAGCACTTAATCCTGTGTCTGCCCAAGAAGCGTCCTAGGATGCAGAGTGAACTTCTGATTATAAATGAAGCCAGAAATGCAATTGCTTGTGTGTGTTACTGATTCCATGGAGCTCTTTGCAAGAGCTAAACCTTTAGTATGGGAGACAAAAATGCAAGCACATTATTTGCTGTGAATTCAGTAGCAAACAATTGAATAGTTTTCATATCCCCACAGAATTGAATGAGATAGTGTAATAGTATTTGGTTACTCCAGTAAGGAAATTCAGAAGCATTGAATTATTATTCCTTGCACCTGAAGGACTCTCACATCGAGCACCATTATCTTACATTAATCTCTCTCTTATTGTATAAAATTTTAAACTCCTGGATATGTCCACAGCCTTTGTGGTGTGCTTTGGGCAGAAGGACTGAATTTCTAGTTTGAAAAATGGACATACCTGTGTTATGTGTCTGTTCTCAGGTGCTATTTTGCATTTCTTGACCAAGTAACCAAGTCATGTGGAAGCTCTTGTGGCAAAGGAGAGGTGGCTTTTTCCCTGGAGCAACTGACCATACTCCAGGAGTGATAATAGCCTGTCAGCTCTGGCAGGTAGAGTGAAGCAACAATTGCAGCAAGGCATTTGGGAGACTGCAGCTGAAGGAGAAACTTCTGAGACAAGCTAGGAGCAGATGGTCACAGGCCTTGAAATAACATCTGCCTGTTATAAACTTGACCTTGCCATTCCAAATCAGTATAAAAATTAGGTTCATGTTTGAAATAATGAAATTTCTTATCTTCTGAGGTTAGGATCTAAATCCAAGTTTTGGCCTTGCAGTGCTTCTTCAAAAGCTGTTGGCTTATTTTAGAAGAGGAGAGATTTCATCCCTGGCATGGAGGTTTAGTTCCCTACTGGGTAGTAGTATCTATAGTCTGCCTCAGATGACAAAAATGTTAGTATGTTCTTATGTGTATGTATATATCACATTATATCATTCATCCTCCTTCAGTGAATGTTCCACTTTTCAATGGTTTTCTTTCAAACTAGCTAGAACTCAAACCCCACTGATTTCCTACCCCCTTGGATGGGGGATTATGGCCTAATTTGCCTATCAACATGGAATAGGAGTTAGAAGTGAATTGAGAAATCATTTCTAAAGCACCCAGATGTAAAATGTCATCAAGTGGTACATAACTCATTTAGGATTGCATAATCATTGGTATGATTAAAGAAACCTATGTCTTCCTTTTAATTTAGCTTTATTTTTCTTCTTTTCCAGACAGCTGTGCACAATGTGTTGCTTACTTGAACTCCAAATGAGTGCTTCTATTAGTGATGTTTATTTTTCTCTGTTTCCCAAAAGTTCAAATAGATTTCAACTTTTTTTTTTAATGCAACTATTAAAAAAATAAAACTAAACAGCGTTTGGAAAGCTGTATTTTGTTTCATAAAAACATATTCTAAAGAAAAACTGAAAGGGGTTCATCTTAGTGGCTATCTTCCAGTTTTCCTTGCCCTTCTTTCTTCTTGGTGCAAATGGTAGAGGAGATTTAAAAAATATGATAGTTCTGATGATCTTCCTCTTCTAAACATCATTCAGATCTATGGCACCTGGTAACTGTAGAAATTTCCAGACTGAGCCATTGCAGCCTCCTCTCTTCATGGCAGGTTCCATGCTGCTGGATGGATGAGGATTGTTATCAAGGTGATTGCATGCAAATTTGAAAAATATTTAACCAAGAAATCAAGCCTCGCATGCCTATAAAACTTACCAAGCCCTCAAATTAAGAATTGCTTGCTTTAAATATTCTATGCTGTGCTTCAGTGGAGTATAAACGTCTGCATACAAGCTATGTCTGTACTCACCTTGGAGTCACTAGAGTGGTATTTTGTGTGTGTGACTGCCCTCAAGCTAATGTATATATTTACTGTAGCTCAGATGAACTGCTCCATATTTTTTTCCTGACTTCAGTTAACCAACATCTTTGAAAATAAAGTTTTTGTTATCAGAAGTTTGGAGCCCAGAACTGGAGACTAATTTTGAAAATAGCATCCATGTTTATACTGAAAATCCAATAAAAAAGTGGAATTTGCTCTGTGATTCATAGAAATGTCTCTGATATCCAGCCCTCTCTGAAGCTAGCTTCTGAACACACTGTTTTTTTCTTATTCTGCTGTTTCTAGTTCTGCATTTGAAAACTTTCCCCTTCAAAAGTACTCTGATGTTTAGTCACCCCACATTAATCTTTTGAACTCAAAGAGGTATAACTTTCCTTACATGTTAATTTGCCACATGTTTGCTTTCTTAAGCCATTGTGATCTGAAAAGTACCAAAACAAGTGAGAGTATAAATCAGCATAGACTCAAAGGTTTTTGTTAGGTATGGGGAAATAATCAGAAGTGTGGAATAAATCTTGATCCCTGTCAGCTATGAAGTTAGATTCTCAGACTGTCATAATAAATTAAGAAACTGGGAGAGATGTGGCAGCAGCATCAATCTCAGTTGCTTGTTTCTGCAAGTCTTCTTGTTGTCTGAGTAGTTTTTTATTGTTTGGGGTTTTTTTTAATGCTTACTCCCTGGAGGAGGTAAGCAGTTACAAGACAGATTTTTCTACATGGATCACTCCATAAAGGCAGGATTTCAGCCTATAATGAGTCACATTACTAGTCACATGTCTGTGACATTCAAAACTTCCCTTCACAGAAAGGTGTCCTTGTCAATCCTACAAATTACATAGATTCAAAACACTGGGTCCATATGGATTACAAAGTGACATAAGAAAAGTGGAGAGCAGTGAAGCCCTCTGGTCTCTGATTTCAAATATAGTCACTGTCGTTAAACTATGCTTAGAATGCGATTGGTTCTTTGCAATATTAATTTATGATAAACAGGTTAATTTATTCAGTCAATAAATAGCCATCAAAAAGAATAGCTGCTGCATAATTGCTTGTCATATCAGAAAATGAAACAAAACTCTTTTCCAGTATACGTGAGTACCCAGTGCAAGGTTGGTAGTGAATCTCCTTGTTAATTAGATTTGAGGGTCTTAGCTTTCTGTAGAGCTCTGCTTTCACTGTCTAACATTTTCCATGAATTTCTGCAGCTTGATATTACTGTATATTTTAATCTAACTGTGTGACTACTATAGCTAACATCTTAACAACAACACATTGTTGTTAAGACAACAACATTAACAACTACTCATTAATTAAAACATTGATTAAAAAGTCAATGGACATATTTTACAAGGATGATTGTTTAGACAATTCAGAAGACTTAGGATTAAAGCAAAATTTATAATTAAGAGGCCTTACAGGATATGGAAAGATAAGTTTGGAAATAATTGAAATGTACTTTGTTAAATAAATAAGACTGGAGTGGGTGTGTGGTATTGTGCTGTAGGATGTAGCACAGAGTCAGAAATGAAAGTCAGGGCAAAGCATTCCATCTTAACAAAAGGAAATTCTAACTGAAGAGAAAGCTGTGACAGCAGTTTATATTAATCTGTAGTACAGCCTCTTCAGCAGAGTCATACTTAAGTTGAAGCAGAATGGAAGTAGAATTAAAGAGTTCAAAAGAGTGGAAGGATGTAGTAGCTCAGTTTTATTTATATGGCAGTGTTACAGCCACCCCCTAACGAAAGTTGGGCATTCAGAGCTCTGGAGGCTTCTAGCTTTGTATATAACTCCAGGTTATATGTCAGTGAGAGTACTTTCATGAGTTTTATTCCTCTCTGTGCTGTGCAGAGGGGACAAGGTTTCTGTTGTAAGACCTTGGAAAATCTGCTTTACTTTGAAAATTTTAAATATCAAATTGTATAATTCTTCATGGGGAAAAAGTGGGGGTCTGTTCTTTTTCCTTTTCTTCACCACATTTTTCAATTTCTGAAAAAAAGGAGACAGAAGTAGAATTGTAGCCTTTTGTGCAAATAGGAGAAAATTTGAGTCCTGCTTTTAAACTCTTGGTGAAGTCTGGAGAGATGAATGCTGCACATGTAGGTAGTGGTGTCTCTTCCTTTTAAAATTTACCTTTGTATGCTCATATAAAATTGGTCTTAAAAAAAATGGTTTAGCAGTTCTCTCAATTAGCAATGGTTCCTGCTTCCATGGCCCTTCAGCTGATACAATATATCACTTTTCCTATCTTGATGGCATGTTGCTGCTTGTATGACCATTCCAGCCAGAACACCTGCCTACAGCCTTTAATCTGATAGCTTCACTTGCTTCACTCCTACATGCCAGATTTATTCTTTGGCCTTCCACAGCTATCTTGAAATCTTCCAAGACACCCACTGCAATAGAGCATCATGGTACTTGGATGGAATGGAATACAGAAGTGAGAAGAGTATGTGCCAGAGGTTGATGTCATTAAGGTTAACTTCTAGAAATGAATGCTTTTTCTTTTAAATATGATATACTGAAGTAATTTGAATAGTCTCTGGATTTATTGGATTTTTGTATTGCTGTGTTTCGGGACTGAAAATAGATGAGGTAAATGGTATGAGGGGATCTGTAAGATCAAGAAAGATACAGAAAAGGCAAGTAGGAAATTAACGTTTACTGTCTCACAGGGGCATTAGGGGGCATTCATGCAGACTGTAAAGGAGAATATTTAACTAAACAAAAGTATGCTTTTTATGTAACTCATAATTAAATCACAGAAGTGACTTCCCTATCATGTTAATTCAGAAGAGATAAGAGAAATTCATACAGGAAAGATACAGCAGTGACAATGGTATAGCAAGTGATTTAGGAAGGTACATGACTAGTGAAAGCTGGAAGAGTGTGCCAGAAGTGGTTCTGTTGGATCTTCACAGTCTTCTGAGTGTCAACGACAGGGCAGTGTCAATGAGAGCATGCTGGGCCAGATGGTTTTTTGGTATAAGAACAACTATGACTGTAGTAAATCCAGGAATGTGATTTTTTTTAAATGAGATTTTCAGCCAACTTTTTTAGTAGAAATATTCCAAATATAATAATTTTTCTATTACAGAATTAGGTACTGAGTTTTCAGTTGCTAATAATTTCTCTTAAAACACAAGATATCCTCAGTGGTACTTTGCTGTTAGCATTCCAGGAAAGTATTCAGTATTTCCAACAGTAGTTCATCTCTCTATCACAGTGTTCTGCACTGGTAAAATAGGCATCCTAAAATTGTCTTCTGAAGGTGTCAAAGGGTAGCTTAGAGAAAAGCTAGCAGGATCAGTTCCCTGGATCATGCGTCAAAATCCTGTTTTTAGAAGTCTCCAAAGTCTCTTACATTTTGTACAGAGGCTTCCAAATGTTTTGGAGACTTTGAGGATGAGACTCAGATTTCTGAGGGGCTTAAGTGTTTGTGAAAATGCTGACATAAAAGAAAAATGCCAGAAGGAAGGAAGAGATCATGGGAGGAAGTGGACAGTGGTTGTAATGTTCTTGACATTGACTCTGTAGTGTTTCTACTTTTGTATCTTCCTGCTTGTGGTTTTGGTTTCAGGTACTCTTAGCAGACATTTCTCCCTTGATGGTATCCAAACAGGACACGAGCAGAATAGCTTCTTCAGGCTAAATATTGCAGGAAGCTCCAAGCCAGATCAGGGTGAAATACCAGTGGAGCTAGTTTGAAAAGTTCATCAGATAAATTAAATGAGAAACCAAAAGCATTTGTTTATTTAATAAATAAAACACCCATTTTTATCAACCAATAATGTTTCCTACTCTTTGATACTGTTCCACACTACCGCTTTCTAGAGGATCTCTTACCAAGATACAGAACACAAATTTGATTATGTGAAAATAGTGGGCAAAAAACTTTGAGGTCTTATGCATATTCAGATATGCATTAATGCTTCTGTTATATAAATATATGTATATATGTATGTATGCATATATATATATATATATCCATTATCTCTCCTTCTCTTTTGAAAAACATTTCTCCTTTCCCAGCCTCTCCCTGAGCAGGCTCTTCCCTTTCTCCTTGTTGTGGTTGATGAAGACTGGCTGGTTTGAAGTCCAGGCCCTCGTTGTCCTGAAGCATAACTTTGTCACTCTCGTCTGCATTCTGTATAAGCAATTCTAGCTCTTGTGCTGATTGTTGTCTTAGCTGTTTACTTTTGCTGGTAAGGAGTAGTTAAGGAAACTTGAGTTATTTCTAGATGCTTCCATCAGGGATTTCTTTTGTAGGTGTCCACAGGACAATTCTTTCTGATGAGTGTTACAGAGAATGGCTTATGGACATATATTCACTTTCTCCTAGTTTTTCCTCCTCTTTGTGAGGATGAGGGTTGGAGCAGCCATGTGGAATGACCATCTGAGTTCAGCTCAGGTGAGAACCTTATTCTGTCTTTTTGTGAGTTCAGATTGTGTAGGTTTTATGAAACCTTGCTCCAGCTTCTACCCTGGGATCATCAGTGGGTTTTTGAGGGCCAGCTCACCCATAAGCAGTGGTTAATATACCCTACTAATCAACACACTGTTAGGTGGTGAGGCCAAGCTGAATGAAACAACTGATCCTAGATAAGGAGCCTAGGAAATGGATTTGAATTCCCATACACTATAGTTTAGAGGAAGAGAGATTGCACCTTTGCACCTGCTGCCTTGGGGTTGTCATCCTCAGGGAGAGTCCTGGTCTTGGATAAATAAGAAGATCAGTGGTAGCTCATTTTGGGCAAAAGGTTGCCAAAGAAGACATGTCTGTTGGCTCTTAAAAGTAATTTTTGTGAAGAATGGAGTAATAGTGTTTGTATTTGTGCTCAATAAATGTAAAACTTTTTAAACTGGCTTTAGTTGGGGCTTAGAATAGATATTTGAATGAAGGGATTTTACAACAAAAGTGACTTTTGCCTGTATCTACAGTTAGGCCCTGGAGTGCAGGTCTCCAGCAAGTGTAAACTGTCACACAGAGTAGCAACAATTAAAGGTCCTGAGGATTCACCCTCAGTTTTTCAAAACAGTCAACTGCCCAGTTTGACATGTAGAGTCTTCAAAACTGGAGTCAGAAGAGCTTTATTGAAAACCTGGTTACTTATTTTGGTGTTTATGTAGAACTTAATCTCTAGAAAATCTGGTCCAAAATACAGTCTTCATTACTTCATTACTGATGTTTACATGTTCAGCTGGGTAATTTGAGCTGCATTAAACGAGGGTTGCACAAACACTGTAAGAAATAAAAAGCCTCTCTGACAGCTATTTCATTTGTCAGCTTTGAAAAAATTCAGATACATGAAGGAATTATTCTGACAGATCTACCCAAAGCTTGAGCTCATTGGAGTAGATGGAGTTCTCTCTCCTAACTTCAGAAGACTTCTTTACTCCATTCTCTAAACTAGGTTATAGGCTGATCATAAAGTGACTTGGTAAGCTATCTTTTCAATAAATAATTTAGTAAATATTTTCTCAGTAGCTATGTCCAATAGCTTGCTTAGTATGGTGAATAATGAGCAATACTGTCTTTCAAGACTGCAGTAATACAAAGTGCTCCAAAAAGCCTGACCCTAGTAGGACTGAGACTTGAAAAGAGAAAATGTTAATCCTACACCACCAGGCCAAGATTTATTGGAAAGCATGTAGTATGGAGATAGAGATATGGTAGTCCTAGATCCCAGCTGCTTTCTTCTTTCAACTCATCTTCTTAAATGCATATTAAAATAATTTTGAGACAAATAATTGAAAAAACCACAATCAACTCTAGAATAAAATCTTCATGGTAGAAGTTTTTAAAGAGCTTTTAAAGAACTTTATAAATTGTGATAATTTTTATTCTAGCATATGGATTATTTGGTGCTTGGTGGTAAATTGAGCTGATTCCTTACTGAAGTGGTATATCACCAGCATTTCCTATCAAGAGCAGAAAAAAATGTTTATAAATCAATGCATTTGTTTCAGATTATCCATCAGAGCTGAAAGGCAATTTTCCAAGTTGCTTTGTGACACTATAAACAGAATTCTGGGAAGACCAGGTACTTTGTAGCAAAATTTTGGGGGTTGTACATGTACTAATTGAGGCATGTTCCTTCAATAAATATTCAACTAATCTTCCAGAGACGAGGATCTGGATTCCAGTTTTGAAGGAACAAGTTTGAGTTGGCACTAATAGGGCAGCAAGACCTGCTGACTCACGAAGGAAGGGTCTTAAAAAGTTGTCTTACTTATTTTTCCTTCTTTCACTGCAGTAGGTAAGGATCTTCACTTTTCCTTTTCCTGTGCCCTCCCAGGTCACTCTGATGGGATTATGAAAAACTTCAAATCTGGAATGGATTAAGAACTGATGGCAGAGAGGATTTTTATACAGAAATTTTGAGGCAATAGTGCTTAGTATTTCCTGGTGAATAAAAAAAAAGGACTGTCTACACACTTGTGTTGTAGTTCAAGACAGTAGGAGACTTACTGGTTTCCCTGGGTGCTGTTATAATTACCCTACAGCTTTTTTCCTCTCTGAGACATTACAGTTTCTGTCTCATGAAGTGCAGGCAGCACACCAGCACAAAGAGCAATAGCAGGCTTAGCTGAGCATACTGATGGAACTACCTGCTGTTCCTGCTTTAGTTACTGCCTGAATTTCTCCACCATTTTGGAGCTTCCTGGTCTTGCCTTCAAGAGTACTAGCAAAAGCAGCTTGGTTTTGCCTTTGTGTATTGTGGACAGTCTTGGAGGAATTAATTTGTGCAGGAGCTGTGCCAGCTCTTCTGAGGTTTTGAATGTAGTGGGTCATTTAGCTTTGTTGGGTTTTTTCCTCCCTCCTAAAATAAAATGGAAGCAATACACACACCAACTCATTTGCTGACATGTTGGCACATACTGTGAAAGAGCTAACTGGCTGCAGAGCCCCCATAAAAAAGGAAAACATGGAGTTTTCAGGTGACACCTTTCTTTTATCCAAAGACAAAACAGAAAATGGTTATGATATACCTTTTATAAGCAAAACAGGAGAGTTGCAAGGCTGAATATGTGTCGGGTATCTTTTAGAGGCAGTGGTTTCCTGATGCTGAAACATATGTCTCTGTTAAACACAATGGCTTAAAAACTTTTATGCCTAAGAGAGGTGATGGAGGCTAGGCAGGGACCCTCAAAACAGCCAGTAGCTAATGCTGCCTTTGTGGTTTTATGTATTTGCCTATTAAAATGACAATGCAGACATGGAACATTTAGATTTAAGAAGCCTTCTTTTCATTAAACAACATTAAACAAACTGACAAAGTAGGGGGTTATGACTCCAGTAATTGAAACATGCTGTTCTGTTCAAGACCAGAACTCTATAAAGACTCTTTTCACCCAGTAATGCCCTTTGTGTTTGCCTGCTACCCTGCTAGAAATTACTGTAGGCCTGAAGTATGTCTTTCCAAGTGGAGTGGGAATGACAGAGTGCAACACCACACTTGGCAGATGGGGTCACAGCCTTTTTAGGATGTTAACATTCGTTGTGCATTGGAAATCAATTTGTAGCTCAGAATGCACGGAGACTTAGCTGGACTCCCCTCCCCACATGTTTTTTTTTCATGTTAACTTTAAACCTAGGATTCAGGAAAAAGGAGTAGTGGATTAATTTGGATTAACTGTGATGTGATTTGGATAGTTTTCCTTAGTTTAATTTACAGCGTGCCTTTTCATGGATTTCGTGCTCTTCTTGAGGCATATTCTGAATCTGTACATGATCTAGCATTTTTCTTTCTCTTCTAGATGTTGACGAGTGCCAAGATAACAATGGAGGGTGCCAGCAGATTTGTGTAAATACTATGGGCAGCTACGAATGTCAGTGCAAAGAGGGCTTTTTTCTGAGTGATAACCAGCATACCTGCATTCATCGCTCCATTGGTAAGTTTTCAGTGTATAAATTGTGCTCTTTAAAATAACTGTTCAACCAGAAATGCAGAAACTGAGGGTGATTTTTTAATCCCCAGAGCTCCCAGAATAATTTCACTGGCTATTTGGAACTGATTGATTCCTCTGCTATCCTGACTTGCAACAGAGCCATAAATAAGCTGGGGGAAGGCTTTAGTTTTGCATAGCCATTATATGGCTCTTTGGCCAGGCAAACAGATTGTCAAACGGCAACTTTCTGCCTCTGAATTTCCAAGACTTAAAAGGTCTTATCTGTTTATTGTATAATAGTTCACCTGTCTTTTGTCTTAGAAAGCATCGTATCTTAAATCAAAGTGAACAGCTTGTTGCTTCTGGAAGTTACACAGGTTATGTTTTTTTGCCAGTCATGTAACTCAGTCCTTCGTTGCAGACTGATGATGATGGATATTATATCAGCACAGCGTTTGCTTTGCTTCAGTACCCTGCCCGGGGGGGATTAGAAAACTACTTCTCTGTTGCCTGTGCACTAGCAGTAGAAATAAGGAATCCCTGCAAAGCTGTGATCTTTGTCTCCTGGTGATTTTGACTAGAATAAGTAGCTCTCCCTTTTCTGTATGTGTCAGCCATGGAAGACAAGTTTGAGTGGAAAGGGAGAAAAGAAAACAGCATAGCTATAAATCTTTGCAATTAAATGGACTCTCTCTGTGTTCATTCAGACTTCTGGTGACCCTAGCAGCAATGGGAATATAAACTAGCAAACTCATTTACCAATAGGCAATACGGAATGACAAAGTAGTATGATGGGTCTGGTGATCAACAATATATAAGCACTCTGTAAATTTCAACAAGCCACACAAATGGTTCTGATCTATTTTAAATCACTAAAAATTAACCAGAAAATCCTACTTGAATACAGAGTATCAATTTAGTCACTCTGTTGGCAAGACAGCAAAACATTGTAGTGTATAGCTTCTCAGAAATGTAAATCTATTTTTGGTACGGTGTGTCTGCTTATACAGAATGGTAAAGACAAGTAGTAATTTTGATTTTTAGAAATGTGAATGTCCAGAATATATTCACAGGTCCACTTTTTAGCATGATTGTTATGTTTTAAGCAACTGAGGTACTTTGATTATGACAAGAACATGCAATTAAGCTTCATCAACTTGTGCATTTTAAAGGTTGCTATCTAATAGGTTTTTAGTCATTCTTTCAACATAAATTGCTCAAATTTGTGTCCAGCATAAAGTAACCCTGACACAAAGATATCCAACAGAGCAAGGAATAGTAGCTGGAGGCTTAATGAAAACCACTTGCAGAGTGCTGTGATACAATCATTATTTCAATTTGCACGTTATAAAAATTCCCAGCTGTAATAAAAGAGAATTTAGTTATCTGAGATGGAAACTAATGAAATAAATGAAAAATGAGACTCTAAAGGCAAAAGTTTCTTCTAAGGAATAGATTTATTGAAGGAAATGGCTAAGTTTCTGTGGCATAGAGGATTCCTACTTTGCAGGAAGGACTGGAGGAGTAGAACTGAACGCTGACTGATGTATGCACATAATAAATATGCATGGGAAAAATGTATTTGTGTTAACTTGTTTACACAGAAAATGTCTCAGAAGACATGAATGTTTAGTTTAAAGCAAAATCTTCAAATTATTTTGCATCTGGAAAAACCAAGCCACCCATCAAATGACAGTGTTTGCAAAGTGTTTTATGAACAAATGGTTTGTAGCTTTACCTAAATAAAGTGCCAATTTGCAATAATAGCAAACATTACACTGTAGTGACATGGTCCCCTCCACAAATATCTCATGTGGGCATGCCAGAGGAGGGAAATTCAATGAAATTATCTGTTTCAGTTGTCAGAGGTGACTGAACCGCAAATAGTAAACATGTATGGTGAGAAAGTAAATGTTTTTTTTTTTATATCTGTGTTTACTCACTTTTGTCTGCTTCACTTGTAATAGCTGCTACAGAAGCTGTTGGAATGAAAAAATATTGTGACCAGGGCTAAGTTGTGCCTATACCTCTGTTGGTAAACAAGGCTGAAGTGAACAAAGGCACATCCCACAGCTAGCATTGCAGTCCAAACACTAAGGCACTGACTTGCCAAAACCCTTTAGCAAGCTTGTTGACTTTGAGCATAAGATGCATTAATAGCAGTAGAATTACTTTTATATCTCTGAAAAATGCATGTGCAGTCACACAATCTCAGCATCCTTGACATTACCTAAAGTCTGTTCAAGAACTTAGCTAGACTAAAACAATCAACTTCAAGGTTCTTCACGTAGTTTGCTACCGTCTTTTCTCTCCTGTGTTCAAATGCCTTGGGAAAAAAGGAGAAGCATTGCAGGGTGCTTAGGAATTACTTGGAGTTTGGATGAGTTTGGAATGGAGGGAGCAGAATAAAGCCTATGGAATGCCCTGTCTGCAGGCCCAGCTCACCTGCCTTGGCTGTCAGCAAGGCTGGTGCTGATCATGTGCTTTGAGTTTATCGTCATATTCAAATTATGTGGTAGATTCAGAGTTGAAAAAATGGTTGGATACTCTTCTTAGGGTTGAGCAGAGGAAGACAAATGTTCATTTTTGCACTAGTCAGCCAAGGCAAAGCTGTATTCTGGTATGAGGCACCCTCCTTAAAATTGCTGACTGCTATGTGAATTTCTTCAGGTTCCAGAGATGCCTATCCCAAAGTTTCAGGAGTGTGTTGTACCACCATTCTCCTATCCACAATCTGTGGTTAAAAGCCAGACTGGACTTCCCGGTAGGGGCTTTTAATATCATCCTTGTATCTCAAATAACATTTGCTTGTTGTCTAGAAGCATTCTTATTTTTTCCTATGGACAAAAAGAGTTAATGATCCACAGAGAAATACGAATTTTATGCCAACGGCAGACTAGGCTGACATTTAAGTCAGGGCAAACCCTGGTTTCCCAGTATTTGCTTTATTTTCACGTCTTCATTATAAGCCTACTGATTTCTTCTGCTTACCCTCAGTACATTTGGCCCAGTACAACATACCTTATTTATTTTTGCATAAAACTTAATTTTTTTTGCTGGATCAGATTTCAGGACAGGTTTACTCAAAACAATGATGGCAAGAACAAGGAGAGAGAATTGGAGGGAGAATGGGTTATAAAAGATACGGAGAACTTAACAGTTCGTTTTAGTACATCTCAATTGCAAAAGTAGGTGCAAATGCTACACATTATACCAGAGGCATGTTTGCATTTGTTTCCTGTAAAAAGAAACTAGAATAAAGGAACTGTTATTGTATCATCTCCAGCTCCAGAGGGAGTATGTGTTTAATAAATGTGGAGTTGAGTGTCATAAACTACAGCTGTGACTGAGCCAGGTGAGTGGGTTACAGCATGTTTTCCTTTAATTTGATGATAAACCATAAGCCTCAATTCATCAAAGCCTCTGGGCAAATCTTTAAAGTCCTGTTGATATCAAAGTTGTTTAAAAATCTGAATTGGGCCTAAAAAGCTTTAAAATAGACAGACTTAGCTGTATGCCTGTCTCTCTGCTGAAGTTCAGAATGATCAGAATGAAGGGTACATTTCATTACAGCTATAAAAAATATTGCTGTCAGGTGCCCTGGCTACAAAGTGCTTCACCAACAAAAATTCTCAGATGAAGCAGTGTAAGAAACCATTGCTGACTCACCCCAGGGTAACAGGGTTTGCTTACAAACCAGATACTTCAGCAGTTCTGTGGCTAGGAAGACTTCAGTCATTTTAGATTTCATCCCCTGAATGTCTACCTAAAACATAGCTATATCAATGGTCTTATGTCTGCTACTCATTGACTGCCAATCTTTTTATACAGCTAGTGGCAAGTAAACTAAAAAGGCAGGGGCAATTAGGAGTGGTAATTATAACTGGAGACAAGAAGAGGTAGGGAGGTATCAGGCTATAGAACACTGGAAATCACGATGATCTGGTGAAATGGTGGAAAAGATTTTTACACAGTTGTCACCATCGCTTTCAAGCCTGTTAAAAAAAAACTATTTGGCAAGGAAATTATTTTTCACTTCATCTTACCCCATTAGCCTTATGTTCTTAGCAGCATTGAGAGTTTGACATAAAGTTAGGCTACCACAATTTAGCAACTTACTTTGCTGCAGTCTTGAAAACAGTTTGTCTCTTTCTGAACTAAAAGTGTAACAGTTTAGTTCCAGAGGAAAAGGAGGCATGCTAAGCCAAGTTGTCTCGCCTTTGTCATTGGTAAGGGAGCTTATGAAATGGTTTGGTTTGCTTGTGCTGATACCTAGTAACTTGTTTAGCTTGATTATGTGCACCAACCCTTACTTATTTAGTAGTAGTAGCATAGGAGTCCTTTGGTCAGCTGCCATCAAACTACCAATTTTCTTCTTATTCTGAGACATCTAAAACTAGCTTTGTTTACTTTTTCTAATTCCTACTTCCCACGATTTATTTCCATTCCTTACTTTTTTTTTTTCTTAGCTTAGTGCAATTTATAACAGTAGAACAATGTGTTAGGAGTTCCTGGGAGGAAGCATGATCTCCAGTCAGTACAGGAAAGGTTATAGGCTGGGATTCTGGACTTTATTCCTAACTCTGAGGCTGATGCCTTGTGGGACTCTGTTGCAACTCAGAATTTCTGCAAAGCACTTTAGAGGACAGAGTTGCTTTTTCTACAAAAAAACAAAACCCCAAACCAACACAATAATCTAGCCATATTTAGATTGATGTGGAAGAGTGACTTGAACAGTTGCCAGCACCTTTCCAGACTTTATCAAGTGCAAGGTTTCTCATCTCAACTATGAAAGCTCTTTTGGGATGATGTAACTGGTTAAATTACTCCATTGCTTGCCTATTCTTTGCTATGGCTACCTCAAGTACAGACATCCCATTCTCCGGAGCAGAACAGTCTTACGTGTCTTTTTCAGTTGGAATCCAAGTGTGATTATAAAGTAGAGACATATATGTAATTTAATTTTAAAGAAAATCAATTAATGTGTTTATATATAATATAATAAGAAAAGCTTTCAGGCGGTATAGGTTTTATCTGGATAAACACACTGTGATCTGGGAAGCTTTTTCCTAAAGTTGCACATGGTATTACCTAATAGAAACTTGTCTGTTTATACATTCCCATGATACACTTTGAATAAATAGATTAATTTTATCATCTTTCACAAAATACAGGATGCATAATATGTGCAGGGAAAAAAAGGCTTAACAAACCATTTTAAATTTCCTTGTGACCTGTTAAAAGTGTATAATCTTTCAAAACTGTGTGTAACCCATGAATATGGCTGTACTTCAGTTTCAGGGTTTCTTATTTTCTGCAGTAGCCTGTGTGAAGGGTACTTCACATTTGCTTTCTCCATTCCTCTGGACTGGAAGGAGTTAGTAATTCATCTGGAGGGAAAACACAACAATCAGGAAGATTTGATATAAGTAAAAAATCACAGAATCATAGCAACATAGCATTTGGTTGGAAGGGACCTTAAAAATCATCTAATTCCAACCCCCTTAATCTCTGTTAGGCCTGATCTTCCTACTCTCATATATCAGTGATTTATCATGATAAGAACTAGTGACGTTATACTGGTGTAAATGTAATTTAAGTGAAATCTGATTTAATTTCAGCTTGAGAGGAAGAATTATAGAATTATATTAGGGGATGGTCTAGCACTATAAGTGAGAGTAAATAGTCTCATGGAATAATAGGCTGGCCCAGGCTGGAACCTTGACAGATCATCTGGTCCAACCCTTTGTGACCCTAGATGAGATTATCAAGTAACTGTTAAGTTACATCTTGAAAACCACCAACAATTGGTACTCTACCATGTCTCTGGGGAAGTTATTCCAGTAACTGATTGTTCTCATTGTAAAATATTTCTTTCTTATGTCAAGACAAAACTTCTCCCATTGTACCCATTGCCTTTTGTCTCATCCATATGGCTCTTTGTGAAAAGCAAGCCTCTGTCCTTTTTGTAGCTGCTCTTCAAGTACAATCCAAATAAAACTAAGTCTGTTCAAATAAAACTGCAAAAGAAGGCTTTTAAGTATCACAATTCTCAGTAGGGTTTTGGGGGGGTTTTTTGAGGTTGCTTTTTTTTTCCCCCTCAGCTTTTCACATTAAGGCCTTCAATAAATGTCAGCTTAAATGGTGAATGCTTTGGATGTCATGGAGTTGACATTATGTCATGTCACTTCTGGCTTCCAAAAATTTTAAATGCATCTGAAACCTAAGGCTGCAATCTTCCTTTTATAGGCAAGAAATCCAAGGTGCAAATATTACAGTATTGTCTAAAACTCTTGTGACCGTGTCTGAACTGAAAGAGAGATTCTCTCCATTAGAGCAGCTGCAGTACTGCTCCTCAGAACAGTCCATATGGAAACCAGGATGTAAGGAAATTATATAGGATACGAAAGAAAGATTTTGTTTGGTATCTCCGAAGTTGCAGAGTTAAATACAGCCAAGTAAAGGTGGTGGCAGATTCTTGCTGTGTTTCAAGGGACCAATTCAGACATATCTTACTTAAGACAATATGATGAGGCCTCTGCATATTACACCTACTTCGTTTCATCTGAGATTGAATGCACTAGTGAACTAACTAGTTAGCAGGATGCAATTGTGGTGAGTTCATTGAAAGTTACAAGAGAAATGCCCCACTGCTCAGGAAAAACAGCAGATTGACAGATTTTGCCAAAATCTGGGACTGAATTCTAAGATCATTATGGAGAAGCTGTCCTGTAACAGGTCTCAAATTTAAGTGTACTGATCAAAACAGACATAAATATTAAAAAAAAAAAAACTAAAAAAATCAGAGCCTAGATGCACTAGGAAACATCAGCTGGTAAGTTGGATGAAAGTTCAGCAAGGTCAAGTGCAGGGTCTTGCATATAGGTCAGGGCAATCCCCTGGTACCAATATAGGCTGGGCAGAGAATGGATTGAGAGCAGCACTGAGGAGAAGGACTGATCAGTGTTGCTTGATGGAAAGCTCAACATGAGCTGGCAGTGTGCGCTCGCAGCCCAGAAAGCCAACTGTATCCTGGGCTGCATCAGAAGCAGTGTTGATGCCCCCTTCCTGGAAGTGTTCAAGGCCAGGTTGGGTGGAACTTTGAGCAAAAGTGTCCCTGCCCGTGGCAGGGGCTTTGGAATTAGATGGTCTTTAAGGTCCCTTCCAACCCACCCATTCAGTGATTCTATGATTTTATGTAGAAGCATATAGTGCTTGAATGGTAGTAAAATTAGATTTGTGAAAGCAGATTCAAACAGTTGAACATGTTTGACAGAGTGATAAACTAGGACATGCAAATAATTTCTCAATGGACAAAATCTGAAATAGTAGTTGTATCTGCATAGCTCCATTGCCAGTGCCTGTTGGTATGGAAAAGATGAAGCTAAAGGGGGAAAAGAAGTGTGTAGGAAATAATGAAGCTGGAGATGCGAAGAAGCATGTCTTGGAAAGAGCAGCTGTTTGAAACACTGTGCAGCAGCTTGACAGCCAGTCAGCTTGCCAGGGGAAGCAAGGAATTTGTAAGTCAGATCAAAAATCTCTCCACACCTGTGTGACAGAAAGTGCAGTGAACAGTCTGTAGCTCAGCAACTGACTGAGTGGCAGTGCTGACAAGATGGGAAAGCTATACGCACAAGTGGGAAAACACACTGGAAAGTAGTATATTTAAAAAAAAAAAAAAAAAAGTTAAAGAGAGAAAATATGCAAAGGGGGCTTTCACACTCAATCATTCAATAGCATTGGAAGTGAACCAATATTCTGTTCATACTGTCTGCTCTGGATGTAACAGGATTATACTAAATAAAAGAACTGACATGTTTTTAAAGGCCTCTAGCATCCAGTTGACTGAAACATCAGGTGAAAAAGATCTGGGAAGAATATTAAGCCAGAATGTACTGGAAAAAAGCTTGCATTCACACAGGCACACAATAAATGGACTCTGTTTTAAGTATATCATGCATTGTATTTGTCATAATGTGTTTCTCTCATGCCACCAGGGATACAATGATGTATTCAGGGCCTGCTCTGAGTACTGTGTAAAGATGCTCTGCATCTTTCTTACTTACTGTAGGCACTGTGAGTCTCTCTGTGTCTGTCTCATATTTTTCATTATGTGGGGAAATCAGCCACAGACCATGTTGCAGACACTGTTCCTCTTTCCTCCTATTCATGACAAATCTCAGAGATGTGATCCATCAGGAACTCTCTAAAGGCCTATACCGCAATATGTTTTCGGCTGTAAACCAGTATGAATTCAAGATATGAATGCCAAATGCCTATTCATATATACCGTTACCCTCCTGTATATGGTATGTGTACTAAGCATTTCACGAGTGCTATTAATTATTCCGTGTAATTATGTTTGAGGTTCCTCTGAGCTATTCTGAAATAATTCAGGAGTGGAAATTAGGAAGATGCTTGTGTTTAATAGCTGTGTATGTCTTCAAGCTTAAGAATATTTGCATGTTTTGTTAAGCTTTGTATCTTAGAAGTATCTGGGCCATAGAATTGTTAGTTCTGTTACTGTTCTTGTTGGTATTTTTTGTTATTTTCTACTTGAGCACCAGTGGGACCAGAATGTGTGAGATCTTATACAAACTGGAAAAATTTACAGCTTAAATAAACAAGGTAAACATAGGACAGAGGACAGCACACAGTCACTGTGAATGCTTTCATGGCAGGAACACTGTAGTAGAACTGTGAGATATTTTTAAAAGAGGGCACAAAGGAAGAAAGGAGTGAGACAAGGGTGTATCAGGTAAACAGAAAGTGAGAGGAGGGAGAGAGACATGCCAAGTGTCTGTTAAGTGGAGAGTAGGATGAAGAAGGGTGGGAAACAGCACAAGACAAAACCTGGTCTTCTTCTCTGTCTCCTTAATTCCCTGGCTCACTAATGCCATTTATTTTCAGTATATTCTCCCTATTTTGTTTTCCATTTAGCTTGCTCCTTTGCTATATAAAGTACAGTGTCATTATAATACAGTCAAACTGCAGCAGTGTCTTGCAAAACTTAAATGAAATGGGTCATGTGCTGAGATTACAAAGCCAACCCTCAGTCATGTGCAAGTGATCAGGAGGATGCCCTTGCAAGTGTTCAACTCCTTTTCTTCTCCCAGAAGTCAGGGAATTCAGAAAAGTCATTGAGAATAACTGGGAGACAAGTGTCATGGGCTGTTGGAGCTACGCTCTGTACTGTGTTCACCATTGAGGTGCATTGAGCTGGTGTATCAGTTCACCTGCTTTTTGTGCAGTTGCGTAGTATGATTGAGCACTTTTAAAGGCTCTGCACAATGTAAATATTCACCTTTGAGTGAAAGCAGCAGCACTTTTGTCCCTCTGATTTGGAGCACTTCCTTTAGAGACTCTTTTCTGTGCTTATAGCTGACTAAATCATTGCATGCGCAATGAAAGCCAATAGCATGCAGTATGGTGTGCTGCAAGCATTGTGTTACGTTGGTGATTTCCCAGAGCTGGCAGGTTTTCTCCCTACAGTTAACATGGGTTGAGGATAATATAATGGCTGCTATCTTCAATCCATATCAAACTGCAAAGTTACTAGAAGGCCAAAACTAAGAGCCTCCTTACTAAAACATGAATATTGTGACAGGAATTGACATGATTAGTGTTGGCATTTCAGTATTTAGTTTAATGAGAATTGGTTATTTAAACTGACATTTGTTTGGAATGATACAAATGCCAAGATGGGGAAGCAGAGATGTGAATTGTTCTTAATCTGTGAATTTCTTGTTCTGCCTGCTTCAGAAGCAAGCTCCTAGTTATTTGCTATTCTTATCACTTATTCACAAGAGTATATCACAGGAGTGTATAAATACTACCTCAGGACTATAAACCCCCTCTGAAATAAGAGCTATTATGCCATGTACTGGAAATTACAGGGGCAGGATGCAGAAAAGTTAAATAATTTAGCTAGAATTACACAGGAAGGCTGCAGAAATCCCAAGAGCTTTCCTGAAAAGCTGTTAAGAAATCGTTCAGTAAAGCATGCAGTTTAATTGATACCATGTTGATTACACCAAATCCATTTTGTAAAACTGAGTATCTGTTTTTACTTATGTTCCTTCTAGGAACAGAATGCAGATATCCTGAGACCAGTTCCTTTGGTCTGCTACTTAATTCCCTTCTTTTAGCCCTGGTGCACTTAACATCAGCATTTACCATTCTGATAAATGATGAATTACATCTACATGTTCAGGGATCAAAATGCAGCACTGGGACCTGGGTGGATAACAGTGCATTTTGTAAATCCCATCTTCCACCTCCTTTCTTCTCTACACTTTTTGTTCTGTTTGTTCTCTATTTGCTCACTGTTATAAATTGAACAATTTCTGATGGTGCTAGGCAGCTTGACTTGTTACTGATATTCAGGTTACCTGATGACTCTCTGCACTGTCCCCTAGTACTGGGGAAGCAGCCAAATCGATACTGGAAATATGTAGCTTCTGGAAAGTGAGGTGGGATACTTGAACAGGTCAACCAAATGCTGTCAACTTTGTTTTTGAAAAAAAAATGTATTTTTCCATTAAATCAATGTTTATTCTTTGAAGTAGCTGATTTTCCTGGTATAATAATAATTATGTGTAAGGAAAAAAAATCATATTAAAACCAAGATCAAAACTCTGTAACATTTATACCTGGAAGTATTGTTCTTGGCACTATACATTAGTGGTAGTTAGACATCCTTGTCTGCCTGCAGAAGCAGCTGTTGTATTGAACTGTAGCATGAATGTCTCTGAAGCCCCCTTATTGAAAGAAGAGACTGGGTACTTAGGATAAGAAACAGCTCAACCACGGAGCTTAATTTGCCAGATGAAGGAGTGTATTCCAGGAGGTAGCATTTCTGAATCACCTGTTTCCTTTCAAAGGTGCTGGAGTTTTCCTGGAAAAGCACAAACAAAACAAAACAAGAGCCCTGCCAGCTCTGCCAAAGAGCAGCGTTCAAGGTGTGCTTGAGGTGAAAACTCATCTACCCTGCCCTTATGCACAGCTGTGTGTCTGCATGCTCTTCTCCAGTGCTGTGTTTCTGTTCCTTATCTCTCCAGACAAAATGCTTTCAGAACACCTTCTAAACTTCCCAGGAAAAGCTATGATTTGGCCTCATGCTTCCTTAATGGACATTTAATTACTCTGATCTAATTGGAGTTAGAAAAACATATAATTTTAAAAAGCTTGTAATAAACTCTTTTAAATCAGTATTCAGTGAGCGATACTTTCCGAACTTAGTCTGTATCTTTCTCTTGAATCCAGAATAGCATGTTTACCTGGGGATTTATTTTGAAAAGGCTTTCTATGTAGATCTCATGAGTTTTTAACATTTGGTTAAGTTACCATTTTTCTTCATCTAGAATTAGTTGAAAATACCTTGTGCTGTTCAATCTTCCAAGAACTCACAGAAAGAGATAGTGAGCTGTCATTCCTTTGCTGTCTTCCAGAGAAGCTGACCACTTGTCAGACAAATGAACTGTGAATTAATTTGGAGGATTACTTGTCAGTAGCTCACTGAAATGCTCCATGAAACAACCCCATAGTAGAGTAAAATGCCAGAAAAACTACAAAATCAAAGAAGACAAATTAATTCTCAGAAGTTAGATCCTTTAACAGGCGAGTCTAGGTGGGAGCAGGAAAGCCCCTTTGTATTTTCTATGTTGTTCTCATTTGTTGTTGTTGTTCTCATTCTAATGGTGTGTCCATCAAATTAATTTCTTGCCATTAGTTATCAAGTTCCCTGATCCAGAATGTAAATATATCTCTGAGCACTCAAAGTTTATTTATGTGATATCTCTGAGCACTCAAAGTTTATTTGTCATTTGGTTACATATCTTATGGGGTTGTTTTGTTTCTTCATTTCCTCTAAAAACACCGGTAAGTTGTTTAAACACTGTAAAGTGTTTACTATGACTCACTTCATAGAGGTACTTCTGTTCTGAGATATACTAAGTAGAGCCATCTCAAAAGCAACATTGCTATGGTTAGAAGTGTGGCTGTGTTGAGTGACATCCATTTTTCCTGTTTCATATTTACTCTCTGCTTGGACTTCCACCATCTATTTACAGGCAGAAACAGGATTTCCTTGCTTTCCAATATGACCTGATATCAGGAAAAACTGCCATTATTTTCCACTTAATTTGACCATCAGCCAACATTGCTCAAATTAAAATGCATATTTGATGTTTACTTACTTAATGCTTTTTATCAAAGTATAGAAATCAAGTAGAGCTGCTTATCCAGAAGACTTCTATTTTTCCAGGTTCATCCTTGCACAGAAATATTGACTGCACTCTTATTTACAGCATCGAAGTCTTATTGACCTCTTGCAAACAGCTCATAACTTCCAAAGGATTTTCTTGACTTCTTTTCTTAGATTGTTAAAGCCAGTGATTGCTACAAACCTCCTATACAGCTAGCATATACTTATATCTCCTATACTAAGTATGTATACTATATAATTATTACTCCTATACTTATTTCCATGTGCAGCTCTGCCAATGTAAGTTTGTCTTAATTCATCCTGTCCTTTCACCTCCCCGTTCTCTTTAAAAAAATTGAATACCTGTTAGGTGTATACATGGAGACTAGGATGAAATAATACACCTTTGTTAGACCATGGAATCTGTAGAGGCTAAAAACTGCTTTAGTCACAGCTCTTGCGTTCTCTCTGAAGTGGAGATGAGATACAAGTCTGATCAATCTGGTTCAGAAGTCCCCAAACTCTCAGCAGTTTCAGTAGGATTTGAAATGGTAAATTGAATCAGAAAGCGATGAAAATTATGTTTGTTTCTTTGGGTTGCACCACTGCCCAGGAAAAGAAAGTTGCGAATAAATGTACTATCATCATAAACTTTTCACTTTCTATGGAACACCTTAGCAAGCCATTTCCCTTATAAATAGCATAAAAGTGTCACTAAGAACTACACAGAACTTTGAAAAAGAGCATAAAAAGTGTCAGAAAGAAACCAATAAGTAATAAAGTAGACTAAGGGCAGTTCAGTACAGAAGAATATGCTTGCATGGCCATTACTATACTAATCCCAAATGCTATTAATCATTGTTATTGTAGCAAGAAGTTGGTACATTCAGACTAATAAACAGGTGCTGAGATAGTCCCTTTGGCCCAGAAGAGAGCCTGCTACTTTTAAGATGAAGAAACTATTCTGCAATGACAACTGAGCCTCAGTGAACAGAAAAATAGCAATAATATGAGAGCAACAGAGTGGTTTGTGTACACACTGGATATTTTTTACCCTGAATGTGCCAGCACAGCATACAGAATGCTGAGAGAAGCAGGTTCTTCCACTTTCACACCACTATTGCCCTATAAACATTTCATTCATTTCTGAAGTACAGCTTGCAGATTAGGCTTCCACTCATTGTGTTAGTGATAGCATTTGGTCTTAAATGGCTAATAACATAGGACTGCTATTTCAGGTGCCTCCACATGAAATCCGATGCTGAATGCCCCAGAAAAAAAATTAACTGTTTGTGACAGGAATGGGATTGAATTTGCTACTGTGTGGAGAATGTGTTTGCCAGCATGCCCACTGTGTGTCTGTGTTTGGTGCTGGTTGTAGTATCTGAACAGAAAAGCAAGAAGATCATTTTGGAGAATGTAAATACTGACAATAGCAAGAGAAATGATAACTATGCTTTAGTATAGTCTTCTTGGTTAATTTCTTTTTTCTCAGGTAATACAGGATTTTGTTGCCTGAGATTACTGGGAAATGTTTTTTGAATGCCTTAATGGTGCTGTCTGGGCAAGCCTTGGTAGCAGGTAACTTTTATCAAATGGCAATACATTCATCATCTCCATTCCACACCCATCTTTCTCTGGCACCTCTCGCTTTCCCCCTGACCTAGGCTCTGCAGTGTCACCTTCCAGACTGTGAATCACTCATCTCTCTCCCTCATGCCCCCACCAAATGTTATCATCATGCTTGCTTGAACCCTGACATTTGATTTGTGTAACCTACGATTGCCGTGTCTCTCAGGCTGACATTTAATTCAGTTTCCTTCTCTGAGAAAAGCTCAGGGAAAACAGAGCAACTAATTCCATTTCCATGGAATGGCAAACTGTCCTCCCATAAAAGCAAGCCCAGTATAAAGTTTTGACGTTTTTCATAACTAAATGGCTCTTTTTGTTGCCTGAGTGCTGGACTTTTACAATGCTTATGAAACAATATATAATACCACCAATGTTTGAACATACAAATATATATGCATTTTGTTAATACATATATTTAAGCTGTCTTTGAATGTGGCTGCTGTGACCCCACTTTTTTCGTGCTATCCCCAAAGGAGGAAGCATAGATCTTGTTCTCTGGGTCTTGTAGATTTTTCTGAAAGCAAGGGAGAGGCTTGTGCCTACATTGCATTTTACTTTAATGTATGGTTGGGCTTTCAGGCCTTTGTTGTTGGGACTATTCATGTGCTTAAGTGTTTTGCTGGATTTGAGCCACAGAGCAGTTAATGAATTAGTGCACATACCAGGGTACAGCATACTATTTCTTCTCTCCAGACAGTTTGCATTTCCAATATTTGCATAGCATATAGGGTGACCAGACGCCTGTTTTTTAAAGTTTGAAATTTTATGTAAAATAGTCAGTATTTCTGCATTTCGTTTTGGTAGTTGAATTTTCTTCCCACCCAAAGGTGAATTTTCTTTATGGGTTCCATAAAGAAAAAGTGTATGTGGTGGCAATTGTTGCCATACTTTCTTCTCCTCTCTGAAATTGGCAATTCATGAATGTATTTTCCTCACCAGATAGTGTTCAAAACAGAATTTATGTGCCAAATAATGGGGGTGATCATGGAAACAGCTATTCAATGCTGGATGACAGAAGCTGCTCTGAAGGTATTTACCTAATCTTGTGTTTCCAGCTTGAGAGGGTATTTGTGCATCTTCCCATCAACTTTGCCTGCCCTTGGGGTGAAATTTTGGAAGTGGTGTTTGAATTGGGAAAATGTATGTTTGTACACAACTTATTAGGCAGTAGATGAGTTCTAATACTGATTTTATTTGTTATCTTTTATACTGATGCCTTTTCTTTAGTAGCAAATTGACCAGGCAAGCTGTGTATCCCCACTTTTACACTGGCACTGACCCATTCATGTCACACCTATGTTGTATCCTGGTTTCCACTTTTGATAAATGTTTGATGTTTTTTTCTTCCCCGGTAGAACCAACATTGACAGAGTTCCACCCTGCAGGAAGCAATGCTGCTGACTCTTCCTTATTTTGCATGTTGACCTTATTTACTGGCCTAGTTCTTTCCTGCATCATGAAGCTGTCTCAAATGGTTGGTTGCATTAACTTGGAATTCTTAGGTGAACTAGGAAGGACACCTCAGGAAGATGAAACTAGAGTGGGGTCAGAAAATGACAGAGGAAAACAGGATGAGTGATGTTAAGGGGATAGAAGGGAAGAGGAAAAATATCAGATCCTTGCTTGGACTACTTCCTTACATTCTCTTGCCTTTCACTATGTAAGAAGAGGCAAGTAGGTCAGCCACCTTTGTGGGTCAGCATACACTTTTTTTCCATACCCCGGGACTCTGAACAAAAATCCCAATGAAATTGGGCAATAAAGAGACCAGTTCCGGGGATGAATGCCATACATGCTTGGGCAGCTGGACAAGAGACCCTGCATTGTGCTGGAAGATACTGTAAAGAAAGGACATGCAGATTTTGTTTTGCCAGGGAGCTGTAAGATGCACCAGATTACTATGGTGAACTCTCAACCCTTCCTGGGGGTATGGAGGGAGGTTACTTACACCCCAGAAAGTTAGGAGAAGTCTAGGATCTTTTCTGCACCTGTTATATTAATCAACTTCTATATAGCAATACAACTTGACTTTCATTTGTTGAGAGGGGAGAGGGATGAGTAATTCAAAATTCTTTTTTTTAAATTGCTGCCAACAGCCTCAGTAGAAAGCAGTCAGTGGTAATAGTGTTGTGTTGTATACAGCACAGTGCTGGGGCTTTGTTTATCCATTGAAAATTTAGTGGGAAGTGTGAAAGAAAACCTATCTGGGCACAATGAAATATATCTGTAAGTGCAACAGTGTATTGCTACATGTTGATTCTTAAGAGTGTATATCCCTTCACACAGCAAGTTCATCCTAAGAATCCTATGGCCTTCAGAAGATGTATCGATATTAAGCATGTAAAGAATAACTGCTGATGTTTTGAGGTAGAGAGGATTTATTCTCTAACACAAAGTAAGCACAATAAAATATTTACACATTCATTAATCTCTCTGCATTGGATCAGTTATTTGCTAAGCTAATCCTCACTCTTTAAAATCTTAGTAATGGGCCTCAGTTGACAGTGTCATTATGACCAACACAGATCTCAGGCTAACACTGCTGCTGCCCTTATGTTTTGAGTCTCTGGTTACAAGTAAATGGATTCACTCTTGAGATGTTACGAGGGAAGAGGGCTTATTCCTGCTTTCAAACTCTATGGAATCTCTGAAGTCATGCTGCCTTCTACTCTTCTTGACAGATTAATTCAGTTACTGTGTGTAGCACCCTCCTGTGGTGCCTTACGGCTTTTACTACTTTCGTTTTCCTCTGCTCCCTCTTTAGCAATATTAGTGTCTTGATACTGACTCACAAGTTGTAGCCAAAGCTGAGGGCAAAAACATGTACGGTAATGAGCAATTCATGTGATGCTGTCAGTTTTCCTCATGGGTCTTATTTCTGGAACTATCACATATATTCCCAATTCTGCCTGACATGACATGTTGAAAAATATTTTATTGTTTTAATCTTTTGGTTCTGAATGTATTTAGTGTAATGTTAAGAAGGTATTTAAAAGAAGGATCAATATTATTATAAGGTAGGTGTAATGTGAATAAGTATCCTTCAATGCATCTCTCAAAATTCTTCATTCTTCTTTGCTGGTTTCATCCTTTTTGCTCAACTTAAGAGTCCTTGTCTGGACAAGAAATGGTCAATCATGCTGAAATTAGTTTAAAAACTTTGTATGGGAACATTCACCTGAATGATCTCTCTACAGTTTCCTTGAATAATCAAAATTATATTTCTAGGCTGTAGATCAAGCAGGATTAGTTTTCTGTGGTGCTATTCTGTTCCATAAATGCCACTGTTTCCTATTCGTCTTGATCTATCATCTTAGTATAAAAACACTGCAGTATTAACCTGCATCATCAGTAGCACTTATTTCTGTCACATGTTTCTTGTTTGTATTCTCAACTTTTCCACAAGAAGCATGTTCAGGAGCTCATAATTAATTCTTCTTACTTTCATCCACCCCCAGGAATGATGTGTCTGTCATAAACTAACTTCACCTTTCTTAAAATTACACTTTAGTGAAGTAGTGAGTTTTAGCTAGGGCATTCACAGTAGGTACCATAATTAATTTGAAGATGATGAGAAAGTGGGTGCAGAAGTCATTTAAGATAAGGAACAAGAATTTGATGACACTTTGGTGACAAGTCCATGTAGAATATGGAGAGGATATCTGATGTGCCTAATACAGGTATTGAGCTGAAGTTTTTTGAAGCATTTCTTAGGCAGTAGAGCTTTTGACCCTGAGTGTATCAGCTTGCTGTGGTCCCACTGAAAGAGAACAACATTATATACTACTAAGCCAGGCTACTTTTTAGCCAGAAGGTACAGAAAGTGCTAATTGTTAATTTCATTGTGTTAGGGTTTACGTGGCAGGGAATACAAGAGGCTTCTTCAGCTAGAGGGAGAACTTGCAATTAACGTGCAACCAGGAGAGACTGCAGTGTATGTGCAGGCTGGTCAAAATGCTGTCCTGTGTCCAACTGCATCATATGCTGTGGCTCAGCTTCAGTCACACTTTTTCATAGTCATACTTTTAGATTGGCAATGATACTCCTGCTTCCATTACCAGGAACAATTTAGCAATGTATTTCTAAAACAAGGGGTTAATTTTCAGATTATGCAGGGCAGCTCTGTGTTGAAGCCTTTCATTCATTCACGTACAGAATTACCCCCTGATTCCATACAGGTTTGGAAATAAAAAGCCATACTAAAATTATGTTGGTAAGTTTCAGATTCTCGTTATCTGTTAAAGAATGTATGATATTAAATTGCTGTCATGTGTAACTGTAGAAACAAGAATGGTTAGGTGAGTGACTGGAGAAAAGTGTACAGAAAAGCACTAATTAAATACTGTTTTGCAAAGCCCTCATTGAAATTCATAGCTTGGTACCTTTGGGGACTTGAAAGTAGGAGAGATGGAAAGATTTCAATTAAAAAGGTATTTGTATGGTTTTTTGTGAAGCCAATCATTGCCTTTTTAATATAAAGAATGTGTATCTGCCTAATACACTTTACAAACATGAAACATCATGTCTTAAAACAATGAGTATCTTAATAGATCTCAGAGCAAGATATTTTGAAATAAAATAAAAATCCCACAGAACTAAAATTTTATTCAGACCAAGGCTCTGGGTTTTGATTTTCTTTAGTACAAAAGCAATAATAAGTAATTTCCACATTGATCAACGGATAAAAAAATTGACAGGGAAAATATACTTGCAAAAAGAAATACCATTTTTTAATAACTAATTTAGTTATTTGGCTTTAGCTACGGGTATAGTTGCCATTTACAGTTTTTTCATGATTCTTTTATTCTTAATAAGCTTTTTTTTTCTTTTTTTTTTCTTTCTTTTGTTTTTTGTTTTGTTTTTTTGTTTGTTTGTTGGTTGGTTGGTTGGTTGGTTTTTTGTTTTTTTTTATTTCAGGGACTCCTTTAGCATGATGCCTTATTGAATTCTCTGAGCAACCTCAGTCAACAAATAACAAGTGTGGTACTAAATGGCTAGAGAAGACCTCCAGGGCCATTAACTGAAATTGGTTGCAAGAGATGTATAGTTGAAAAGGGTTCAGAGAAAGAACATCTATTCCAGATGCAGCCAAATACCATGAGCCACAAAATGCTTGTCATCAAAACAAACTCAAAACTTTTAGTTGAACCCCTCTAACTATAATTTACCACAGTAAAAAAAAAAAAAAAAATGCAGGCCATTGCCAGCTCCTTAGATTCTTGACATCATGGGGAACTAAAATGACATTCCCAGATAACCCTAGTTTTCTGTGCCCAGCTGTAAAAACAGCAAATCCAGAATTATGACTAGTGAACTGCTTTATAGTAAGAATTCCTCTTGTCTGAATTTCATGGTCAGAATATGAAGAGAGCATAGCAGTAAATAGCAATAAACAAATGCTATTTGCTATTTCAAAGTACCTAGGCAAGGTACTTTGAATAGCTATTGCAACAGAAAAAAAATCTGCCCAGTCTAAGCACTGTTCTTCATATTCTTGTCAAGTCTGTGTCTGATTCCTGCGTACTCAAAGCCAGGAGTTTTACAGCATGAATCCCCAGAACCAAGTCAGTACAGATAGTGGGATTCAAGGCAAAGTGCCCTATAAGGGATGGAGCTAAGGCTATTTTGCAGAGAGGTGCAGTCACTTGATCTCATTAGATCTGCTACACTTGAAACTGTACCTTGAAGCCATGAAGTTTTGACCCTATGAATCTCTAAAGTATTGGTCTGAAATGAACAGTATTTCTTGGCAGGCGCCCAAATGGCAGCATATTAGGTCAGTACCTTTTCAAGGGAAAGTTGCTCATGCATTTGATCTTTTCTTGCATAGCTCATCTATGAGGATACTTGAACCCAGCAATGTGATTAACAGGCTTTACAGGAAATACAAGTACCAAAAGACTGATCAGTCTGATAAGATAAATTCTACCTCATTTGTGGATACACAGTGACCAAGGAGGATGTAGCAGAATACTTTATTTGAAATTAATCCTTTTATCTAATAATACCCACCCCCCAAAATTCTGCTCATAAATTCAGTTTTTGGCGTATTGTTTTTTGTTGGATTTTTTTCAAAAATTGTCTTAACTTTTCGCTTGACCCAGAAGATTATCTAGTGAAACACTCTACTGATTTTGTTTCTGCGGATTTCTGATGTAGAACTGCTCAGGTTGAGTCCATAAAGAAATGTTGTTATGTTATCAAGACAAATTATTTGTGAGTCAGAAAATAACTGTGGTTTGGGACTCGTTGTCTGATCATCAGTGCAACATTTTCTCCCTATCCATTCCCACTACTGCTACTTCAGTCTCCTTTATGACCTTGACCATGCCCCTCCAATGTCCCCAGACTCCTACAAGGATGGAAGCCATGCATGCTGTGCTGGGTTCCCAGCTATGCTTTTTCAGTAAGTCCTAGATTTTTCCTGTACAACTGGGAGATGGCATGCCAGATAAATCGTACAGCTCTTGCACTAATGTTGCACCCTTTCACAGCTGGCAATACCAGTCTGGTTCATTCCTCTATTTAATTTCCAATTTTCACAAAGCTAGTGGGAATGTAATTATCTTTGATATATCTACCCTCTAGCTAAGTGAGTTGGGATTGCACAGTAGTTTCAAAAGTGACTTAAGTAGAAGGACTGACAGATGGACAGCCAACACAGCTGCAGGAGCATCATCTCCTTGCATACAGCAATAATAAAAAATTGTACCAATAGTAACAAGTAATAAAAATAACTATAAGTTTATTTATTTTGTAACTGAAGGTACATTTCATTTTAAAGTAATGGCTGCTTGAAAAGTTCAGATGTCTAAGCTTTCTTTTTTCAGTTCTGAGATTTTCTTCACTTTTTTTTTTAATTTTCTGCACATAACTTGAATAAAAATATATACTGTCTTAAAATTTATTGTAATTTTTGTCCCTCCATGCTTACTAATTATGGCTGCTCTATACAGGTTTAAACATATTAAAAACAAAGTCTGCCAGTGGCAAAGCTTGTGCTTGTTACACTTTGAAAAAACACATGACTGTCACTTAGGTGATGAATATTTCAGCAGAGGAGCTGGCATTGAACAAAATGATGCTATTTTCTTTTTATACCACAGAGATTCTTAAAAGACTTAGTTCACTGTGGTAATTGCAATACAAGTGATGAAAATCTCTAATGCAGTGCATTTGTTTTGTGGATGGTGCTGTGGCTAAAAAATAAATTTCGGCAGCATTACTGAAGTGCTTGTGGAAAACTAGTATTAATTTGTATTACAGTAGCTTTTAGGTCAGGGTCTATTGTGTTAACTGCTCTACATTCTCACCCTTGCCATTCAGATAGACAAAAGATGTGTATCCCTGCTCTACAGGCAGGAAAGCATGGTATTCAGCTGGCCTCCCTAGAGAGAGAATGCTGCCTCCTGATCTCTAGCCCACTAGATTTCTATCCTTCACTTCTGGTGTCAGGCAAGATTTCACAGGCAAACTGTTGATAAGTTGAAAAGTCATGTTTATGTAATCTTGAATGGTGAGCATGTTCACAGAGAAATCAGAAAACTTATGCAGACAGAGAATATTTTGAAATTAAATGCACATACGTTTCATTTAGACCTGAAATAGTTGCAATTTAAAAGAATTAATTTGTCCTTGTATGAAACTAGTTATGCTGAATTTTGCCAAGAAAACTGAAAAAAAGAGCTGCTCAACCTAAATGAAACTAAACCCAGAAGTGGTTAAGACTTGATAGACAAAGCTGGGAAGAATTTCTCCAAAGCTTCAGCATTCAGACTGAAGTCAGTAATAGGAATTACTCTGGATAACCAAGAAGTGATTCAGAGCACCTGAGTTTAGGAGCTGAGACACTGTGGAGAACAGAAAGCACCTCCAGAACACCACCAGGAATGTTGGTATTTCATGAAACAAGGAACAGGATTTACACCACTGGTATTACAAATATAAACAGAATGCATAGATGTGTAAAATGTATAGCGTGCATCTAATATTTATCTCAGTGGCAATTAAAGTACATAGAAAAAATTTTTTCAATTAAAAAAATTTTTAGTACATTTTGAAATAAAACTCCATTGCACCCAAAATTTTATATGGTAAAAAGTTGTCTAAGGTTATTTAAAACTCTTGCAACTTAGTCTTAAAATAAATATTTGACAGTGTTTTCCAATATACATACCTAACCTTATATCCTGTGTTATGAATCTAGTCCACCCTTATGATCTGGAAGAATGGTCCTATTTTCAGTCAAATACGGACATGTGTGAGCTGGTGCTTACTTGCCAGTTTATTTCTGTGGAATTAGGGGCAGAAAGGCAAAAAGAGAGTTCTTAACAAATGCCTCACCTGCCTTATAAGTAAAATAATTTCTTCATTATCCAGGAAAAGTGTGGGATGGAATATCACACTCTCTCTATGGCATAGGTAGGCCATAGGGAACATGCTAAAGAAAGAGCAGCAATACTTGTGCAGAGCATGGGTCCATCTTGCTTGATATCCTGTCTCCAGTAACAGCCATAAGTATGGCTTAAGTTTCTAGGGAAGAGACAAAGTAGTTTCTAGAGAAGAGAAAAAGTTTCTAGAGAAGAGAAAATTTTGGCACTTCCTGGCACTGTTTCCTGCTCCTAAGCCTGGTGTGGTTTCCTTTGTAGCCATCCTACACAGATTGTTCTTGTCTGCTCTTGTAACCATACAGGCCTACTGCCTCTTGTCTGAAGAACTGTGGCCTCCTGTTTGACCCATCCTTTCTCCCTCTCCCTCAACTTGGTGGCTGCTTTATTTCAGGGCATGAGAGAAAGAGAACTGTTGGTTTGCATGCATTCATGCACATTCATCCATGATGTTGTAGACCTGGACAGTACCCCCACACTCTAATGTTGCTGCATACATCTGACCCATCCTTGGTTTAGTACACTATTTGCTGCAATGTATTCTGCAGTTCTCTTGCTTTCCTGAGACAATCAGAGGTACAGGTGTGGAGTGAGGCAAGAGGAAACAGAGTAAATATCAAAGCTCCACCTCTGTATTAGTATGAGGTGCAAAATACAAGTAGCAGAACTAGTTAACTGTGTCAGGATGTCTGAATAACAGGGATAAGGGATGGAAATATGTTGTTAAAATGCCACATTAGAGTGTTGTTCGATCCTTTGTTTGAAATATAGAAATACATTTCCGTTTTCCATTTACCAAGTCACTGGTCTAGGTCCGATCATGCAGACTTTTAGAAGTACACCTACTTTTACTCCATAAAGATAATTCGATGTGACATCAGTTTGATTCTTTGGTCAAAGGAATATGGATGCAGCCATGTTCTGACAGTAGTAGTAGCTTGTGTTCTAGATAGTATCAAGACCTCTGTCATGCACCTAACCAGTTCTGAAGAAAGGAACTATAGAAGTTATCTGAAAAATAATATAAAACTTGTCTTTTTTTTTAAGAATCCCATCTGGCCTGTATATTTCTGAGCAAATAAAAGCAGGGGATTTATATAACGTATCACTACATCTTTATGTTGAACTTAACAGGGCTGAACACAAAACCACTGAGTTTTTTGCTTAGTTTTCAAGAGTTTTTCTTTTCATGCTTTGTCTACTGGAGGTTGTTGTTGCCTTCCTTGCTTTACAAATTCCTGTCATACGGTCTAATTAAGTGTTAAAGATTATGATGATGATACTTCCAAAAGCAATAGATGCTGTCACAAATCATGTAGATAATTTTTTTTTTTTTCCCCCAAATTATTTATTTTCTACGAGCTGATTCTTTCTCCTTCTGGTAATACCATGAAATGAGCCTGTGCTTCACAAATGTTAGCAGTGAAAATAGATTTTAACTACAGGAGAAATGAGTCTCATAAAACAGAACTGTTCTCAGCAGACTTGGAGTAGCAGGTGTGTTCCTAAAGTAGACAGCATGGGCATAAACTCTTCACCCTTCTGAACACCAGTAAATTTCTGTTTTGTGCACACTTAAGGAAGGATAACTTAAAGGCTATTTTGGCGACTGACACAAATACCATTCATGTAGTGCAGGCCTTATAACACCATCTCTTACGGAACTGTTTTGCCAACAACTTCAAAAAAAAGCAGGACAGGTCTTTAGATTGGAGACATTTGAATTTCTGCTTTTCAGAAGTGACAGGTGTGCCTATAGGTCTGGTTGGCTATAACCTGGCTTTAAACTGGACAAGTTGCAGAAGGAGTGCTTAGTAATTTCAGAAAATCAGACTTCTGAAGCAGAAACCAAAAGTTAGATCCTGAAATACTAGCACATCCATTTCTGACAACTGACGTAAATAAAAAAGGAGCTGATAAGACACTGTCTCAGTCAATTGAGCTATTTCAAGTTATTACTAATGGATGCTGCATCGGACTCAGCAAGCTTCCAGCAAGTGAATTCTGACATGCAGAAGAATGTACTTCATTTCACAAAAGGAATACAATATAGTTGTATTTAAAATAATAGGTTACACAAGTATATAAAGGTCCAAAGTATTTTCTTGTGCTCTCTGACCTTTCCTCCTAATTTTTACTATGCAGTTTTCAAGGCTATTAGGTATGACTCAGCTTGCTTTCCCTTACTTTGCAACCAGCTTCCAATCAGAAAAATGAGCTGAAGTGGATAACAGCTCTGGGCTTTTGCTCCCAGCACTCTACTTCTTCTACAGAGTGTTGTTTTAATGGAATGACTTAGGTGGTCTCAGTTCATATCCCAGTTGACTGCAGACCGTATTATAAAACCACTGTGTACAGATTCAGTGAAATTGGCAGCCCTTGCTTGAAATTAATCCTGGGCCAAACAAGCATAAAGAATGAATTATTTCTTGCTTCTGGAGAGGGTCTCTTTAGGTCAGGGTTGAAAGCATTGGCAAGCCAGTGTAGGGAAGCTTCCACTCCAGCTGCCTGCATTGAAATTAGACTGTCGATAAATAGAGGGCTACAGTTTTCAGGACTGACAACTCCTTAACATTCATTAGCACAAATATTTGCTCAGGATTTTATGAATGTTGTATTTTCAGTGTCTACTGTTGTATTTCATTCCTAGAATGGTATTCTTCAGCACCAAATCTTTGAGAGCTGTCTTTCTTTAAAGAATGTACAGCAACATTAGCAAGGTGTACAAGATTCTGCAGTTTTGAAAGATAAGTTTTTGTAAATTTCGCAAAGCATTTCCTGTTGTCTGTGGTTGTTGGGTTATATGGTAAAGAGGTAGCATGAATTTTGCCTTTATAAAATAAACAGGAGGCCCACAGGGACTTATAACTTGACTTCAAAAAACTGCTTTCTTAAGCCACTCCTTATGGCAAACTAGGAATCCCTGGAGATCTGTGTTGGTCTGTGGTCTTGGCAGGGTTTTATTCTAGCCCACCAGGTCTGGTGCAAGCACAGGTAGTCCTAGGCATAAATAACTCCCGATTTTAATGAAAAAGATTTATGTGATCATAAAGTAAAAGTTTCCTAGTGACCCAGTTTTGTACCCACATATTCACAGAGAAATAGTGTCTTTTTTTTTTCTTTCTGTTCTTCTACTACATAAACAACAGAGGTGACTTTGGATAAAGTTCTTTCCACAGTATATGTCCACTTGACAGAAGTTTCTTATCAGATGCACATAGTTTTGACCTGGTATTTGGAACAGATCAAAGAAAAAAGTTGGAAATCAATATTCCACAAATAGATAAGACATGGAAAAGAACCCCTCTTCCAAAAAAAACATTTTGGTTTTGGGTAATATCACTTCATATTTCCTGGTTGTGAATCCTGTGCAACACTAGGGGTAGGAAAGTATGGCTCTAATACTTGGGTTAGGATGATCAGTTGCAAATATTTTTTCTTTTCACACCTGGGGATCTCTTCTAACTCCCAACAGGCAGAGCTTAACCATAGGGAAGGGGCACTTGAGCTCTCCCTCAGTGACAGCTCCTTTGGCAGATTTCCAGGCATCTGAGGGCCATGCCCTAGCTCGCAGAAACAGGAGCTGACTGGAGTCAGATGTCAAAATTCTCTCCATCATTTTTCTAAGCAAAATACAGGAAGGGTTTAAAATAGCCTCAGTAGTGAAAACTTATTTATATTGAATTTTCAATTTTTGACATTATCTTAAAGCCGAGGATTTACCCAAGGAGGACTCCACATTGTTTTTCAGATGTGTTATTATAACAGTGAGGGAGAATGCATTCTTATGGCATAAGAAAAGTGAAGATTTTTGTAAGAGACTGTATTTCTTCAGATGTGATATACATGGAAAACTTGGCAAACTTTGAGCATATCTTCAGATCTGGAATAGAAAAAGGAATGTTTAAAACTAAATATGAACTGAACACAATTGTTTCATTTTTCAAAAGATGCATTGAGGGAAATGTTGGCTGTAGTGAGGAGGGAAAGAAAGAGTGAAAAGGTGGTAATCTCCAGTGGGAGAAAGGAGCTAAATAGATGTTGGTAATTGTTCTTCAGCTACCTCCTCCATACAGATACGTTGCTTTATTTTATTAAATAGTTTTGATTTTTTTTTTACAAAAGGGCACTGCAAAGGGGGGAAAAGTGCCACATACCAGCAGCATGAATTTAGCAGTACTTGCATAACAAATGGCCAACAATTCTAGTAAAAAAATCCTCAAAGTTAATTTTCAGATGTTTAAAAAGGTCATTTCACTAAGCATAACATAGTTCATAATTGCTGTGCTGAAAAATGTGTACCTTTAACAAAGCAAAATCCCAAAATACAAGACCCTATTTATCTTTGAAGCTTTGAACAAATGGTCCTTAAAGGTGTCTTCCAAGCTAAATTATTAAATAATTTTATGACAGCAAGACCTAATGATATCTGTTTTGATCATATCATGATAAAATATGTAGGTAGAGAGACAGGGCGGTGTGTAAAATGTTTGAGCTAACAGTGTCCTCAGGATCCATGTTGCAATTGTAGCTCTAGGAGTACCTCATTTGAAAGTATATATCCTAGTCAGAATAATGTGCTGTATTTATCTGTTCATATTTGTCTATTTCTGGATAAGTCCAGCACTGAAATGGGAGGGAGAAGAGGTAAATTTTGTTTGGAGACACCAACTTATGTAAATGCTTCTAAAATTGCCCCCAAATGAACAGGGTCAAAAATTGTCTCTGACTTCATGACACTGGAACTGTTCCGCAAAGACCTGGAAGCTCAAATCTCTTGTTCAGGAATTAGGATAAATTTCTTTACAAACTCTTACAGTGGAGTCACCACATGAAATTATCAGTTCCTATTTCAGGAGTGCATATATCAGAGAAGGTAAGATTTCTGAGTATGCATTCTCCTTCTTTCCATTCCCAGACTAGGGTTCTATGTGAAGTTCTTTTCTGTTCCTTTCTGATAATGTTATTTGATTTACAAAGCAAATTCTAAAGCAGCGTAAAACCAATTTTGAAGCTTTTCATACCTGGCTGTTCTTTTGGAAAACCACACAGCCTGTGCCTTAGATACTGCAGCCCAGAGAGCCATTTCTATTTCCCTTTAAATCCAGAGACTGTGAGTCAGGCTGTAAACCTTTTCCAGACTTTCTAGTCTTTAACTGAAAGATTAGGATGTTACAAGCATGTTATACTGTGACAAGGGCTTATGAGGAGAAAGAATAAAATATATTGTAAATCTTACATAATAATGCATAGAGTTATATAGGTACATTCAGTCTATAGTGCAGCTTTATACATGGGAGTTTTCTTGCTTGACCATCATTCCAGGAAAGGTGCTTCTTTCATGTCCACCTTCAGAACCCCCTTTTTTTAAAAAGTTCTGCAATCAAAACATCTTTAATGTTTTCATTATGTTTCAAACCCCCCTCTTGGGTAGGGACATGTCCCACTAGATGAAGTTGCTCAAAGCTCCATCCAGCGTGGCCTTGAACACATCCAGGGATGAGGCATCCACAGCTTCCCTAGGCAACCTGTTCCAGTATCTCAGCACCCTCACACTAAATAATTTGTTCCTGTCTAACCTAAATCTGTCCTCTTTCAGCTTACAACTATTGGATCTTCAGACCTACAATTGGCTGTTTCAGAAGTTATAACACGTTTTGTGCTTACTCACATTTCGTGAACAACTGTGCAATATTACAGTATGCAAAGCCTGCAAAGTACAACTGTATCCAGAGCTTTTTTTTTCTCTACACTACAATTTTGTCGTTGAAAACACTTGTTTTTAATTGATGCAGGCAGATCTATTTAAATGTTTAAAATAAAAAATACATGATTTTCAGTCCCAAGTATGCTGATTAGATGGATGATTTTGATCATCTGTACGAAACTTATTGGCAGGGATTCTTACCATGGTTATAGAGTGCTGAAAGGAAGTTGGTCTTGGTTGGATTCAGTGTCCCAGCTGTAATCCAGTAGTAGTAATGATTAGTACAAGTACTTTGTCAGACCTCAAATGCTGCAGTAGCACAAAAGAGGAGGCTTAGTGTCTCCAGTAGTTACAGCTCAGAGCCTTCTTTCATAAAGAACAGGCTATTTGATTAAATCAGATTTTTCTGCCTGCATATACATATTCTGTTAGAAGTCTTACCTTCATGATTTGTATGACCAAGATGGCTAGGAGTAGTGAGGCTGTTCCTGGATCTGTGTTGACAGGCCTATTCATTTTAGGCAGTGAGCAAGTACAGATTTCAAGGAAAGATCTTTCCATCTAAATAGAGGCAGAGGCCAAAGAGAGAAAGGCCAAAGAGAGGCATTGGACTTCTAAGTGAATTTCCTTCAGGAATTGCAAGAGATCAGGCTTTCTGATCTGTACTCAGTCTAGTAGAGCACCTTTTGAGGGAATAAATTTACCTGAACACTTCTTCATCTGCAGCTCTTTTTGTTGACAGCTGTTCACAATTTCATTATTTTAAAATTTGGTTTCTGATTAAAAATACAGGTCATGCAAGCAATAACTTTTTCATGAGTGGGCAAATACATTTCTGAAAATCAGAGCTTAGGTGTGAACTCTTATATACATTCAAAATATTTCTTTTCATAAATAATGTTTATTTTCAGCTTAAAGTTTGCTGTTTCAGCTAATGCTTTTGCCATCAAATTGTCTATGTGAAATTCATTGAAAGCATGCCTGAAAAGAGAAGGAAACATTCACAGGCATTTATTTTAAAAGCCAGAGATTCACTGGACATTGGAAAAAAAAAATAGTGCACTCTAACTCAGGTCTCTAATCACTGAATTTTATTGCTCTGTGTAGACCATACTGGTGATGATTTGTGGTAAGTACTGTACCATGTAATAGTAGGGTTTACGCTTGAAAAATGCCATCAAATTATATAACTATCTCATCTTCTAAACCACAGAGCAGATACATGGTAAATGCTCAGAGAATGAAGTGAGAGTAATGATCAGGTGAGCTGCAAGGATGTGTAATTATTGTGAAGCCCTGCCTATGATATTTACTGGTTTGGTTACCACAGAAGTCAAATATACTTCAGGACTCTCTACTCATTCTCTCAGTGTAAAATATTACTATTAGATTCTGTCATGGTATTTTTTCCCAAGAATTCTTCAATTTGTTGAGTTTTCAGTTCATGTTTCCCATTGCATCCTTATTGCAGCCACCCAAAAGAAGGGCTCAGCCCACTTACCACACAGTAGCTTCCTGAGGGAAAGGTCATAAACCTTCTATGCCATCCATCTTCCCTGTCCTCCACTTACTCCAGCATGCAGGTAGTTTTAACCACTTTATTTTCTCTAGTATCAAATTATTCTGGCTGCAGTCCTTGTGGACAGCAGAGCCAGTTGAGCCAGCAAACCTGACACCCTCAGTACTACACTTACAGCTTCCACCTTCTTGTTACAAAGTTTGCCCATGGCAGTTCAGAAAGAGCCTACATGTTACAGCATGGTGCCATGGCTAAAAGCTGAAGAAAGATTCTGTGGAGTTCCAAAATGAAAGGCAACACCTTTACGACATAATTAAAAGCTATATTTCTTGCTCCTTGTATAGGTTGATGTGAAGACAAAAAGACAAAGCATGGTGGCATCAATGGTTGCCAGTAATACTGGTATCAGGGAAGGCAGAGAATAGTAGGATGGAAGTACTTTAAATTTTGGGAAGCCACATTAGCAGATTCTCTGAATGTAGTTGTTGCACTTCCTGAGTGAAATAGATTTGTCAGGTTTTCTGCTGTATTTTGTAATTTGTAGATCTAGGTGCTAAGTCTTTTGCTAATCTACTTTTTGTTCCACTGGGACAGTACGTTACACTTGGAAATTTTTCATTTTCATCATAAGTAGTGTTGACATTTGTGTTCCCTTTACTGCATTTCAGACTTTCCAGGACTAGTAGGCTTCATCAATGTACTTTGTGGTACCAGAACATCATAGTTTAACTGAAGTTCAAGACTGTAATCTAGATACTGGATAGTATTTTTTAAAATAGTGATATTCCTTTGAAACAAATGTTGTCTTTGGTTGTCATGTGCTGGATTGCTGTGTCTTGCACACAGATCCACAGGCATCTAGTCTCTTAGTCATATGACTGTTCTGTAATATTTTCTCACATTTTGGTCATTACGTCCAAGTCTTATTTTCTATTTCCAGTATAAGAACAGTTTTGAAAGACATGGACCTGATGGAGTGGGTCCAGAGAAGGGCCACAAAAATGACTGGAGGGGTGGAACACTCCTTCTATGAGGACAGTCTGAGAGAGGTGGGGTTGTTCAGCCTGGAGAAAGAAAGGCTCTGGAGAGACCTTATTTGCAGCTTTTTCCATATTTAAAGGTGGCTTCTAAGAAAGATAGGGACAGACTTTTTATCAAGGCCTGTGGTGACAGGACAAGGTTTAATGGTTTTAAACTAAAAGAGGGTACATTCAGACTAAACATAAGGAAGAAATTTTTTATGATGAGTGGTGAAACACTGGAACGAGTTGCCCTGAGAACTGGTAGATGCCCCATCCCCAGAAACATTCAAGATCACGTTGGATGGGGCTCTTAGCAACCTGATGTAGTTAAAGATGTCTTTATTCACTGTAGGGGGGCTGGACTAGATGACCTCAAAACCCCAAAACATTCTGTCATTCTGTGATGAGCTGGTCAAGGCATTTGTGCTTTTTACCACAGATGGTACCAATCTAACCAGGAGACAAACTGCCTTCTTTCTTGATTCTGACAGGCTGTAGAAGTGGCTTGCTTTATTTTATCCAAAATGTCATACTGTTTCTCGTTTGTCCCTCATCTGTCTGTGGAGTCAGAACTAAAGGAGGTCTGTGATGCTGAAGCAGTTTTTGTGTTACCCAGCTCAGTGGATGCATTTAATCATATTTCAAAAAACATTTATCTGGCAGTATTTTGCAAAAATTGAGTTCACCAACAAACTCTTTAATAGGTTAGGATAATGGAGGGATAGTTAAGTTTTCTCTTTGCGTTTATTGTCACACATCCAAGTGAGATTCTTACTTCTCAGGGAGTTTCTTTCTCTCCCTTAACCATACAGGGAGAATACAAAGACTGGATTCCTACTTTAGACAGAAACTATTTGATATTGATTGTAAAAATACAGACTTTCCACTTTCACGCCTCTTACATTTTTCAGAGGTACTACTACAAGCAATCTCAAATGTGTGTCAGATGCAGTTGGTTTAGAGATTTATGGGAACCATTATTTTTGCTGTGAGAATTATAATTTAAAATCATTGACTTAACTAGCCTTACTACGAGAACAATGCCATTTAATTTTCTTTAAACTGCTTTTTTTATCTTTAGAAAACTTTTGAAGATATTGAAAACAGGCATAACTATCAAGATGCAATCTCAATAATGCTAGAAAACTCTGGCTAAATTAAGTATGTTTCCGATTTGAGGTTTTCTTTTTAACAGGGTTCCTGTAACATTGATCTTCCATGTCTCTGTATGGCAATGGAAAGCACATTAATTTATCCCTGGTCCCAGAAAATGAAGTTTAGCACTTCAGGCCTCTGACCTTGTCTGAGAGCATGAGAAATTTCTCAGCACTTTCAGTTTTAGATTCCAAAATGTTGTTATAGAACCAAAGGAGTTGTCTATACTGTCTATTAAACTAAATACTTACTTTTCAACTTCATAGATCTGCCTACAACTTGTTTCTCTTAAAAAGGTACCTGTGCAGAGGTAATAATTTAAAAAATAAGCTGTCACAATTTGTGTCAAATAAATCATGCCAGATTATCACAATCTGTCACATAATTTTCAATTATAGCAATAATGAGAATTTATACAGCAGGACAGTACATTAATACTGTACTGTCACAATTGTATCAGTCACACAGCAACAATAGCTGCAGGAAACATTCAGCAAGTAGACAGCATGTTTAGTTTGCATCATCTTAGAAGAAGGAACCTGCGTACTTTTCTGTCCAAACAGCCAGTTTCATTTAGAAATCCTTTCATATTTTCCTCAGGGATGGCTTGTGATTGATGACCACAAAATCATTTTCCTAACAGTTCCATTTTTTTCTGACCTTAACAGCTTGGGAATCCTAGTGCAATGACTGCAGGTCAATGGCAGTTTTCTGTTCAAATGAAGACCTCCTCCTAGATTTTCTTTAATAAGGAAGTAAGGTGGTGGTTCTGTGCTGAGTTAAGATATTGAGAGTCATTATTGCATTGTAGTATAGCTTTTGGATCAGAAATCTCTTGCAACATCACAAATTCCATGTAAAGAGCAATGAGTCTTCTAAATCATCAGTCTTTGATTATGCAATGTTCATTAAAAAACCCTGTTTCATAGGACTTTAAGTACAAATGTCAACTTAAAGAAACACATTAGTGCAAATCCTTACTTACAACATGCATTTTTATCTAAAATTAGTCTGATTCCTTATTATTTCTTAAGCCATTGAGAATAATAAAACTTGCATGCAAGAGGGAAGACCTGGAAGCCAATAGTCAGGGTCAAAAGTAACATAGCAACCCCCGAAGTACTTATGAAGTCTGGAAATTACCATAATGGAGACAAAAGGTGGGGTGGATGCCAGGAGGGTTTCACAACAGTAGATAGAAGGAAAATCTATGTCCAGTTTGTCATGCCACAAAGCTGAGGATGGAGACTCAGTGGCATAAATGTGGAGCAGCAATGTTATAAATAATGTAAAATGGCTTCCTAGTGCTGGGAAGTTCATTGTTGTTAGTTTGGAGTAGTACAAATCCTGCCAGACCTATAAATATGTGTGTCTGAGTGTGAAGGAGAGGTTATGAAAGCAGCTCCACAGACAAATTGCAGGCATAGGGAAAGGAGAAAGGTTTCCTGTAGGGTCTCTGAAGGGCTTAAGCGTGGTGCCCCAGCTTTGCTTTTTGGCACCCACCTCTTGGCCTATCTTCTTCATTCCTTTTGGCAGAACACAAAAAGGGAGGGCAGTGGTTGCAATCCACACATACACATCCTAAAGCAGCATGGTGTTCTCTTCCTTGGCTGGTCAAGTGAGTTAGCTGGAGTTTGTTGTGCATATGTTGGGTTTAATTCTGATTATGGTACCCTGTAATTTTTAAGGATGTGGATTACCATCAAACTTGATTTTTAAATTGGAAGTCAGGCCTAAGTGCATGTTCTTCATCTCCTTTATTGTTTCAGTGAGTGCAGAAAACTGTTCATCAGTGATACCCAAAACCAATATACACTTTCTATCAAAATGGCATACAACCCACACCCTTTGACAACTTTCCAGGACCACAAATTATTCTAAATTATGGTAATAACCTAAGTAATCATAGCTCCTTTTTTAAAAAACAAAACAAACCCAAACAAACACACACAAAAACAAACAAAAAACCCCCCCAACATACTGTTAAAACACAAAAAGAACTTCACTTCCTAAGCACTCAAGAATGCTAAGCTCATCCAGTATAGCACCTGGAGACTGAAACTCCTGTTTGTATCACACATTGAGTTTGCCCAGTGCTTTACTACTAAACATACAGAGTTTCCAGTGTTCCACTTTGTTGATAATGATGGTCCTTTTGCTAGTGGTAGAGAAAAGCTCATAATGTTGCTTTGGTCTGATGTCACCCCACAAACAGCCTGGTTATGCAGAGCTGTGGTGAGAAGGATTATAGTAGATCAAATCAAGCCTTGCCACAAAACTCTGTTGGAGATGCTGAAAAACGTACATATTCTCAAGCCAAGAACCTAAATGGCATGTAGGCCATTGTCATACAATCTCACTGAGGAACATAGAATAAAACTGAGTGGTACAACTTTTTCTGGTAAACCTGGAGGCTGTATTCATTGACTCCCTCTGTCTGCCATCCTTTCCATTAATTTCTTCATTATTCCACTTTTTCCGTATTACCTTTTTTCCATGTTGTTATTCTAGATCCAAGGAATTTAATTTATCTGTCTATTCAGCACACTGTGTTCTCTAATTTGTATCCACGCTCCATGACTTCCAGGAGTTCATAAAAAATAGTTTTGTTTTACTTCCCTTTATGGACTTCCCTTTTCTTCTCTGTGGCCCCAAGACTTTCTCTCCTGATTCCTTACATGCTGTGTGCCAACATTATTACTCATGTCCTCTACAGGATTCTGTCCAAATCCTCTAACCTCAGTGGCAATGACTGGCTGACCCTTAATTTCGGTCTAGCCTTCTTCATCCCCTTCTTTTGCCTATTCCCCAGAACCCATCCCTCATTTGCTTTTCCCATCTGAGCAGTGCCTATGCACTCACAGCTTTCATTTTTCTCTCAGACAAGGATCAGGCAAGTTCCTCAGCAAAGATGTGTCACAAGAGTTCTACCCTGTTACCTTCACGGTTTTATAATCACAGCTGTAAGACATACTTGCTAGAGTTTGTTGTGCAGGTTACGCCCAGTAATATGTCACTAAAGCTTTTCAGAGCTGTCTTTGAGAATATTTAATAAGTACTTTTGTGACTATAGTGTAGGGAAAGTGCAACCATTCAAGTAGAAGCTGCAGTGATGCAGAGGTGAATGACTTTTGAGGTGATGAAAACAGCTTGGTTTTAATTGTTATGTGGCATGATGTAGTCTGCTTTTTTGTGGTAGTGGCCCTTTTGCCACAGTGGAAATCTTACTCATTCTAAACAGCAACAGAGGCATGCTCCTGGGTTCATCTTCTGGTTTTCATTCTGCAAGCATCAGTAAAATAGAAAGATCATTCTCTTTTGAAAAACATCATTAGTATTTAAAATATGTGAGCACAGAGGAGTTTAAATTTTGACATAATCCCTCCTGCTTTTCCACTGAAAAATGGTACAATTTCATATGATCATTACAGGTGTAATGTAAGCAGTAGTGTATCTTTTTAAAATGCCTCGTCTCCAAAGCTTTTTTCTCTCTTCAGAATAAAAACTATAGAGGATTTTCTCAAAGGTCTGTGCAAGTATGCACTCACATTAAAGTAAGCCTTACATATTGCATGCATTCTGATCAATTAGAATTACTATGTGTCCTTCCAGTCACAGAGTCCCACAGAGTGAAGAAACTGTTGCTTAAAAAAACACATGTACACTTTTAATACTTGCTCTGTAAATTAAGCATAGAAACTTCCAGTGGCCTTTAAAGTGTCTCAGAGGAGTTCAAGAGACTCTCACCAATTCATCAAAACCATTGGTTTGTTTTGTTGACAAGCATGTGGGAGTGTTGATCTGAGGGACCAGTAAACTGGGAATTGCTGCTCAGCTTTCAGCCTCTTGAGTCTAGCTAGGAAATTACAAAAGTAAACATGTTCTGTCCAAGTCTCAAACAAACCAGAAGGGAAGGGAATCGTAATATTTCCTTCAAATAATTATTTGTCTTTTATTTCTTGGCCTCCAGAGATAAAGGATAATTTTGACACAGAGATTCCAGCAATTTTTGTGGGGCATTTGGAGAATAGCTGCTCGGATAAGCTGAGTTAGACCACTAGCTACCCTATTAAAGCCTTTCAACAGTTCTTAAATGTATTGAAATCCAGACAGAATGTGGAAGCTTTCTTTCCATGAAACAGAACCCAGTCAGTGTTAGCATTTAAACTGAGTTGAATAGTGGGCTATGTTGAAACATGGCAGAAATTGCTCTAAAACAGAAAAGAAAAGTTCCTGCCATCTCCATATGTTCTTCCTCTTTACTGACACAATTCCTTTAGGATTTCCACAGTAACAAGTGAAGAGTTGAAGGAGTGATCCAAAATGAGCAAGCGTTATCTCTCACTTCAGAGGTGGAGAAACAGAAGCACTGAGAAATGAAAGGACAACACCAGACAATAACATGTTCAGGAAAAGAATTCAAACATCTTGAATTCCCTTTTCCTATCTGTCTCAGACTTTCCATTGTAAATGCAGCCATATGGTTATCATTTACTCATAGGCTGTTCTTGTTCAGCTAAAGAGTTAGGAATCGCAACATCTTAATATATTTATTTTACTGCTTTAAACCTGATAAAATACTTCTGCTAGGTACCTTTTCTTTCATTAACCCTAACAGCCCTGTGCTCTAACTCTATAGGACACCTGAGCTTATCAACTCCTATTCTCATCTCAAACTCATGTGCTCCAACCATCTTTAAAATCGGACATTCCCTTCTTCCTTTACTGCACATTTTTTTCCTAACAATGTTCCTTTTACTACCTAGAGGCAAGAAGAAGGAAGCAGGAGGTTTACCCATCATCATCTTCAGCCTCTGACCTTAGTATATGTAGGTATGTAGGGAAAGGCCCCAAGGATACAAACAAGCCATTGCACAACACATTGACCTTCACTTTGCGTAGGAAATACCCAGCAGCACACTTAGTGCTCCTATTTGCAGGTTGCTTATCAAAGTCAGGACAAGTGTAATGTTTCAGAAGGACTCCCTAATTATGTGTCACATGACTTCAAAGTCTATGCATTCAAATGTAAAGGTTCCATTATTTATGAACTGACTTTGCATTGTACATCCACCATTCTGGTTTGGCCTTTGAGGATTTAAACTTAACAGTGTTTTACAGCTGTTTGGTAACACATCTAGTGTTGAAATCCTGTTTTTCCCCATTTGTACAGAATCAGAATAGCTTCCTGTTATTATACAACTTAAGAAGCCAAACTTTCCCACCACAGACTACTTTAGCCCACTGGCTTGAAATTTATATTGTTTCTGTCACCAATCTAGTTGCTTTTGATGTGAGTCTTTTAGTTGAATGTGCAGGGTTCTTAAAACTTAATTGCAGCAGATGTTTCTTTGCATTTTCTCTCTCCCATTTCACTCTGGATTTTAGTTGTTTTTCCTTGGAAAGGTACATGAAAGGGAAATCCTTGTATAGTCAAATGTTTGTTTTACCATCTAAAGCTTGCAAAGGGTCCTTAGCCTGGGCTGATTTCTTCTTGAAGAGCTGTAATTATTCATGGAAAGAAAAAAAAAATCCTTTGTCACTAATAGGCTTCTTGGTGCTTCTTGTAACAGTCTTTATTATTCCTTTCTACATAATTTTCTATTGATGAGGTGAAAAAAAGGCTTCCTCTGCTGTTGAGAAAGAAAAGATAATTGTTCTTTTTTCACATTTACCAATGCTTGTTGCGTTCCTTATGTGTTTAAAGGACAAGGATGCAGAAAATGATGTTATTGATGGCATCACCATGGCAACAATTCTTTGGAATAACACATTCTGGCATTGTTATTCTGCACACACACAAAAAAGGGGGACTTTCTTTTAAGCACAAACAGATTGTGCCCCTTTTAAAGGCACCCATGAACTTTGCTTTTCTGAAGATTTACAGACTGGTTTGGGGCAGAAAGGATTCTGACATCATTTACCTCTCTGTGTACATCACATTGTGGCATTAAAAAAAAAATCAAAAAACAACAAAACACTTTGAAAAAAGAAAGTGGTTTCAAGAGACACAGTATGGGAAGGATACATAAACATTTCTTTGACCAGAAAGAAAAAAAAACACTTGAAAGAATTTTTAAATTTATTAGCTTTAGAACCAAAATCACTAAATAATCAAGAGACTGAGGAGAATGAAGGAGCCATGCTGGGCCTGTTAAAAGTAGTTACTCAGTTATGACAATACTCCAGATGATAACTTAGCTTTCACCCCAACCACTACATGCATCTTAAAACATTTTGATGGGTAATTGAATTGCCTGTTCACAAGGCAGTTTGCAAGCATAAATTTTGCCTTTCATATTCCATTTTCCATTGTCCTCAGGTGTTGACAGTCTCACCAGAATAACATTTTAGAATTTTAGAAGTCATAGCATTAGTATCTTTTTTTTTCTTGACTTCACCACAGTTCTGACTTGAATTACCTTATTTCTCTGATAGTCATTTTTGACATATACGTGTTTTTATTAAAAAGAAGGGAATGTAGTGAAACTGAGAACCCATTTGTCATCTGTTCTGCACTGTGTGATGCTGTTTCTGGCACCTTAGTATACACCTTTCATTCTGACTTTCCCTAGGGACAAACTATTTCCTGCACACCCATGGTACATGGAAGTGGGCTGTACAAACCTTGAGGTCTGAACACAAGAAAGCTCTGCACCTAAAAAGAACTTGTGTTTTTTGCAAATATACTACTTAAATATACCCACAATCTCATTTCTGAGAGCAACAGTAGTTTACTCAATGGTTCCAAAAATACTGTTCCAGGTAGTATGTGATTTTTCTCAGTTACCACAGCTAGTGGCAATCAACTCTTTGGCTCTTGGGCAATGACTTAGACCACTGGATTTGTCTGCTGCCAAAATGCTGATGGAAATGTGAAGCTCTGGGGACTGTAGGATAGCTACATTCAGGTGTTGCTTCGCATTCAGCTTTCTAGAGTTGAAGCAACTCCCAAAAAATGAACAGAGACTAGAAACTCTGCTGCTTTATCCCTTATCTCTGAGACACATGACCAGTCTATACTACATCATCCTTACAGGTGCAAGTCTATGGATTCCTTAACACCATGGTCAGTGTTTTATTTTGTAAGGAACAAAGTAACAGAATGAGCTTTAAATCTTAGTCATGTATAGCCCTAACAAAAATGATAGGCCTGATGGAAGATAATTTGGCCTGTGCTCCATATTTACCTCTAGAGTAGTCGACAGACTTCATTTACTGCACAGCATATTTTGGGATTTAAGTAGGCTATATGTGCATTATGACATACAGATTGTGTACAATTATTAATATTCAGAATATATAAAAATTTGTGCATATATAATGATACATATCTCTGTAATAATATATAATATATACAGTTAAAATAATTTAATATATCATTTTGCTAGGTAGTCCTACTTAGAAAAAAAAACAATGTTTTTTCTGCTTATGTAAAAAGAAAATAGGAACAAAACTATTGCAGATATGAAACTTTTTCTAGTCACTAACAGTAAGGCCTTGATGTGTTCTGATCCTGTAAAAAACTAATCTTACTAAAATAAAAAAACATTAGTATCAGATTTGTTCAGACCACGTTGTCTGATTTGGAGTTTATTAAGCCTTTGAAAGGTAGTGCCTAAGTTGAGGCCACAGGGGACTGTTATTTCCCTGGAAAAGAATCAGAGTTGTAAGAGTATGCCCAGTGCAGAACAGGCATTGCTGAGGTCATTCTTCCCCTTGGGAGTTTGAAACTCTCACATCCAGGGCCCTGCATCACCAGTGCTTCCATGAGGAATTAAATGTTTTAGTTAAAGCTTAATGGGAACCCAGAAGAATTTCCTTCATATCGATGCTTTGAAAGATTTATTTACTACACAGATTTCTTAAGTAACAGAAAGTAGACCTGCTAAATATCTCTTCTTTTTTCCAAAGGTGCTGATCAAGCACACACTCATTTTATGTTTAATTATATGATGTTGCAAGAAGTTACAAAATTTTACTTGGAAGAATTTGGGATGTGAAGGGCTTGCTGCAAAGCAACATGCTGTTGAAATCTTTACTGTTATTCTATTTGAATATACACTATGTGTCTCAGAAAGCTCCCTAGAAATACCTATTTTTAAAATATTTCATTAGAAATATTCTTTCTCGAAACCAAGGCTGTCTGATATCAGCAGTGCAGATTTCAGAAGGAAAAAACTAGGAGATTTTAGGATTCTTTCTGCAATCTTATCATCACTCTTTTGCCTTATATTTTTACAAATGATACTATAGTGTTTCAGCTCTGGTTAGATCCATTTCAAAACCTTCTCATGAAACACTAATTAAAAGATATTTTAAATTAAATAATGTATGTATATATTTGTGGAAAGCGTCTCTGAGATTATTTTAAGTCTTTTTACTGGAAGGATAAAAACTTCGCAACAACCTTTTGAGAAGCTTTTCAAATTTTTGTTTAAATTCCAAATTTTCTGGTGAACAAGGAGGAAAAACAACAGTTTCTTGCAAATGCTTGGTCTTACATACTATAATTATCCCACATTATGTGTAGGTGCTTTTTATCCCAAGAGAGAACCTTTTAAAAAGGAGTGAGCCAGGTTTTCGTATCTCTAGTATGCTATGAGGCCCAAAGGCCTAGTATTTTCAAAAACAACATGGGGACTTCCTCATTTTTGTGATGCCTTGGGACTGTTTCTACCCACCTGAGACTATGAGCATTCCTTGATGATGCTGTCACTTGCTAGCTCTGCTGTAACACTACATCGCTGGAGGCCAGGATGTCACAAGTACTCCAGATTTATCAGCTCCCATCAAGGCACCAAGAAATATGACAAATGGAGAAAGCTCATTTTGCAGCTATGCCTCTTGTATGGCCTTGTATTCCCTCAGGGTCAACTCTACCTGCCAATAGACTTCCTGTAGCAGTGATTTCCAAAAAAACCCAACCTTTTCTTTTGCTTTGCTTTACTGTTTAAAGAATTGCAATTTAAAGATTAAGCATAATTAAAAGCAGACTGTAGTAGTGTTGACTGTGTTTTGCTCTGCTTTCCTTTCTTGTCCTTATCTTTCTCTTCCACTGACATTTATTTCCCTTTCTGTGAAATCAGTGGTGATGTCAGTTCGAAGGAGATACTGACAGAGACTGACGGCCTTGGTTCTGCCAGAGCAGCAGCAGCAACACATTTCCCGGCCTATCTTGCTGAATTTTCTTTGAGATAAGCCATATCTATGTGTGAGAAGGTAACAGAGATTATTGGAAGGGTTTTCAGTAAGCACCAGCTTCTCTCTGTAGCTTTGCAATGTGGGAAGCAGACCGAGATTGCCAGACTCTTTCATGTGATCCACCAAAAAGCCATCACATAATCGCAAGTTGATCACAACCAATCTGGGATGGATTTCAGCCAAATCTTTCTTAGTCTCTGTTCTGTGTCCCACAGGAATTGCTGACAATTTCTGGAAACTTTTGAGTCTATTTCCTTACCTGCACAGTTTTTCTGCTAAATTAAACTTTCTCCTTTCACTCCCATCTTTTATTTAATCTTTCTATCCTCTTTTCAGAAATTACAGTACCTTTGCAGAATTGCAAATATTTGCTTTTACTGCTTACAGAATGAAGTTATATTTCTGACACGTGCCTATTTCTAAATGTTAAGGCAAAACTCCTGTTTAGGGCTGGATAACACATGAAATTTTCTCTCTGCCATTCAGAGCAGGAACATCTTGTCAGAGATATGACTGAAAGCCTGCCTGGTGAGGACACTGTCCCTAAGCACGTTTTATGTCCAAACTTAAAACACATGTAATTGCCAAACAAATGGGACAAATGAATTTATTTCTTTTGTAGTATATCAGCAGCTGTTTCCTTGTATGATGTACAGGATTTCTCCAGCCAACATCCTTGATAGTGTAGAATTCTGTTTCCTTGGGTCAGTTTGCCTGCTTTGGTTTTTTTTTCAACCTCTGTTGTGGTGAATTGTAGTCACTGAAACAACTGTGTATTCCTAAAGCTTTAGACAAAACTGCACCATTTATTTCAGGAATGAAGATGGAAAGAAAGTCTTGTGTTTGTTCAGTTAAGAGTACAAAAAACATTAGACCATGATATAGATTATTATATTTCCAGAATACCCGGTGTAGAGTTCAGGGTTTTGCACTTAGCTCTAGTGGTCATTTCCTGCACAGATGCTTTGTACCCATGATGGTGTGACCAGCTGAGAAGGAGGAGCTGCCTCAAATGATTAGTTTTACCCTCCATTTTTTTGCTGAGAAGAACATGCCTTGGTCGGGGTTTTTTATCCATATGTAAGGACATACTCTGTTTCAGGATAAAAGCATCTTAGGCTCTCACTGGGTAGCCAAGCTCACCCAAACATTCTTCATATCCCAGAATCAAGTCCTCATTAGTGGGCCAGAAATGTCCAGAGGTACTGATGAAGCATAAAGGTGAAGGTCGGATCCAGTCTGTTGGAAACCCGTCCTTCAGCTTCAATAGAGCAAAGATTGGACCATATGTATTTATTGACTGTAGCTGGATTTTTTAACCAAATGTTGATTTTCATCACACTTGTAAAGCACACGATGCTGGAGTTAGAAGGGTCACTCACAAGTGTATAGGGGGAGCTGGTTTCCACAGGCCATCTCAAAAGTTAACAGTGTGCTTTTTTGGGTTAGTAAACTAACTGTTTTTACGTGACCAAAATTTACATGTATGATGTAACATTTGGCTTGAAACAGCCATCTTGCACTTTCACTACTATCATGTTTCTGTCTCCATCAGAAACTTGGTGTATTTTTTTTGCCCTCCCCTCCCAACAGAGCAAAACAAAAACTCTAGGGGAGGAGTTGTCTCTGTCAGACCTCCACATGTCTTGGTCATTGACCAGTGTATTTTCTTGTAGAGATCTAGTTTCTCACATTTCTTTAAAAAGAAATAATAATAAATAAAAAACCCAACCAAACAAAATCCCACTATGCTAACATATAGCAAACAACTAAAATGAGAATGCTTGTTTTCTCTTGTATTCTTTCCTCTCTCTGCTACTGAAGGTATATTCCCTTCTGTCTAGGACCAGGCTAGAAAGAAAGAGAATGTCCATGAGTGATCGTAGCTCATCTAAAGACATTATCTTTCATGCTACATTCTGTTATAGTTCTTATAATTACAATATATTTTGTATTATCATATTTTGCTATGATATATAATACATACTGGTACAGTCAAACGTATCAACTGATCTCCATACTGTTGAACTCTACCATTCCTTAAATTACGCATTTCTCTAATAGAAAGTGCTGAGTATTATCATTTCATGGCAGTTTTGTAGCACCATGTGGATCCCCTACCCAAGCAGAAGTATTTATCCTCTATAACTAAGACTGATGGAGTTAAGCTAACCACAATTGTTTGTTGTTTGTGTTGTCAAGATTCATCCTTTACTTTCCATACAGGGTATGTTGATTAAAAGTATGTAAAACACTTCCTAAATAATTAAACACTGTGGTTTATCCAAGTCCAGCAATTCAGTGACTTGCATGTAACTTATCTAATGCCTTTTAACTCTTTCAGAAGCTACTAGAACACAGTTATACAAATTATGTGTGGTATATGACTTTTGTAAATAATTTCTACAACTTTTTAAAATTATTTTTACAAGATTTTTTGTTTGTTTGTTAGATAAGGGTGAAATGTAATGAGAGATTTCACTATGGACCTAATGCTAAAATTGACTGCACAAAAAAGGGATGGCATTTATGTAGTTTTAGGGAATGAGTATAAGGGATGCATGTGCTGCAGTGCATGTTTGTGTGTATATATGGGTTCAAAATGTCTTGTATTTCCTTGCCACATTCAACACGTACTCTACTAATAGTCTAAAACTTACTATTGTATTACATCTTTTGGGAAATGTAATTATTTCTGAAATATATTATTTTTCATATTTCATTTGGTTTCAGAGTGTTTCTGAAAAATAACAGCAGTGTAAATACGGAATAAGTGAGAGTATGACAACATAGAGGATAATGTAAGCACAAATGATGAACTACAGAGTAAAATAATTGCTTGAAATCTTAATTAAGATGAGAACAGGCAGTGTTAATTAAAACTAAAGGCTGATCAGTACATTAGTTGTCACAGCCAGCCTAATTTAAATGCTTTCAGAGCCATTGAGCTGAAAATATTTTTAGAGCATACTACAATGAAGAGTTCATTGTATCAGACTGAACATTTTGCAGAACAGCACTATTAAAGAGATTTGTGATAACTAGATGGCAGACTGGATTAATGTAGTAGACTCACACCCAAATCTCTCCAAGGCCTGGAACAAAAACGAGTGTTGATTGTAGGTCAAATAACAATGTCTGCCACTCTCCCATGAACAATCTTTTGTAAATGAAAGTCAGAAAAAAATCCAGGAATGCTACAGGAGAGTTTCTCAAGTCATATCTAAACCACTGGGAGAGGACTTAGTTTAATTAGATTAGTGTTTTCCTTTCTTAAGTGGCATTTCTCTTTCTATTTCTGATGTATTTTCTATTGAATTCTGTTTTGCTGTCTTTTTGTAAGGTGAACCTTGCTGAGAATGTGTCTGTGTTTGAAAAGTTTATTTTACTGTCTGCCAGCACTGCCAGTGAGAACATGCACCCATTTTTGTGCTAGGCTTTAAAGAATACCATGAGTAGCAGCATAATAATTTAAGATACTGATTTTATTAACAGTTAATATGAAAAACCTTGAACTTTCAATGTTGAACATTTTAGTGTCGTGACAATAAAGTAAGGATTTTTTTGGCATACAGACTTCTCTTTTATCAACATTTAGGCTTTCCCTTATTTAGGGCCTACGGTTTTTTGCTTAACACCTAGTCCTCATATCAGTTCTAGAATCTGGCACACTCAGATCACTGCAAAAATCAAAAGAAGCATCTAGGAACAACTCCTTGTATCCAAAACCAGAGTGACACAGTTGTGCACATGGCAGGAGGGAAGAGGGGGGTGCATGGTGTGTGTGTGTGGTAAAAGATGTAGTTCTGCTTATACTGTTTCAGTAAGGCTTGGGTGGAAAATCCATTGCCTGATGTTTGCCCAAGCTGTGCAACACACTGAAATAAAACTGCTGTGGGTGTAATTCTGTACTGTCTAGCCTAGAATAATTCCATGGGTGTTTCCCCTCTCTTCTCTGGTTCTGCATTGCATTGATCAGCTCTAGGATGGAGTGACACATGAAAGCACAGGGCATTCCTCTTGGTGCTGGGGCCCCTCTGCTTGAACTGAGGCTTGAGGTGATTAAGAAAAAAACTTCAAGCACATTTAAATGAGCAGCAGAATCTCCTTTACCTAAATTACTAATTTTCTACCCATTTCTACAAATCAGGCTGTTTGGCTTTGGTTGCTCTAGTTGCCCCCAGAGGGAACACAGTATTTTTGCTGGAGCTGTGTGCTGCCCATCCCAGAGAGAGCGGCCTCCTTCCTGAGGGCGTGTGGCAGTGGATCCGGAAGCAGGCTGCCAGCCTCCCCTTTGGGTCACCTTTTGTTCTGAGGATGGGAGAGTCTGAATGTCAGGGCAGGCACTTTGATACATAAGAAACATCCCCCTTTAACATCTGGGGAATTTTTTTCTATGCTGTTATTAACACTCTTGGTTCCTTATGGAAAAAAGCACCAGTGCATTTAGGTGGCCATAAAACTTTAATAAGTCAAAACCTTGTTGAAAAGAAGGTGACAGCAAGGGAACATAACTCAGGCATCTTACTGCTTCTGTGATAACAGAGTGGTGTGCACCCATCAGACCAGTCATTTTACTACCAACAGTGCAGTCCATCCAGTTCCAGACTAGGAAAATGTTTGTGAGGTGTATTATGTATTTTAGATTTGGTTTAGAGTTTACACCACATCCTGCTATACAGAATACTCTACAAAGTCATTTTAGGAGTATTTTTTCTCTCCTGTTTGTATGCATTCATATAGCAACTAAAGTAGTATCAGGAAAGCATTTAACATGTTTTTGTATTTTTAGTGTGATTAATTAATCAGTGTGATTAATTAGTGTGATTAATCACGCTATAGCATGAAAGGTTCAGTATTGTCTGAAGAGTCAGGTTGCAAAAAATCTTATGTATCAATAATTATTCATAAATTATTTGTGTATGTAGATGGATACCAAAGACATCTAGCCAAATACTGCATTTGCTGAAAAATTAAAATTTGGAATGATTAAAAATATTTTTACCTAAACACAGATTTATATATATTTTTAGACTACATTTGCAAACAAGCCAAAATATGCATTTGCTGCATTTTTGTTTATTTGAGGATATATTTTTTTTTCAGGAATAAACAAAATTTTGATAATATTTTTTTTTTTTAATTCCTGGGGATTTTGAAAAATCAAAAAATATAAATTGGAAGTTTCATTGTGGATGAGTTCCTGCTGTTTACTGAAAAATAATGATCTTTCATTTGACCAGAAAACTTAAAATTTCTCAAATAATGATTTTCAGACTTAGGAGATTTCTCTGGTGTTCAGTGAAAGATGGACCTGGAAGGGTATTTCTACAGCTCCAGCTACTTGATGAATGCAATAACTGAAATTATTACTACAGTAACTGAAATACTGTGGTCTCACACACAAATATCAGCATTTCTTTCACTTCTCTTTCAGAATGTAGCAGTTCTTATCTCTAATTTCTCTTTATATTTTTAGCAGTGCATCATTTCTCTTTTGTCAAGTGACTTTAACAATGGCAGATATTCAGTATCTCTAAGTAAACACTGAAAATCACTTGCTTCATTACACTTCTGGGCCATTAAATATCTTCTTTCATCTATCTAATTCCTCTCTCCTCATTGCCTCAGCAGTGTGACTCAATCAGGCATGTGTTATCTTTCCCAGATCCTTTTCTGAACATAGTGTAGTGCACAGGAATGCAGTTTGTCAAACACATTGTGTCTGAAGTCCTTTGTTGGGAGGAGTGGAGAGAAAGAGATTATAAAATGCCTCGAAACCTTCAATAAGGCTGTTCCCAGGTTTCTTATATCTGGTCAGCCAAACAAAGAATTCATAACTCACTTCTATGTGTGGTATGGTATGGTATGGTATGGTATGGTATGGTATGGTATGGTATGGTATGGTATGGTATGTGTTGTATCTTCCAGTAACATCTATTATCCAGGCTGCAGTTTACAGATAATAGCTTATTTTGTACTTTGGCAAGTTTTTAGACTCATCAAAACTTACAGAAATTTAGCAAATAAATATATCTGTTGTCTATAATTTTGGTTTTCATAGGCTGTAAGATTTAAGATCCTGGTATATTTGTAGGAGAGGTGAGCAAAAATACTGAATTGGGCTGGTGATGTGTGTTTTTCATTGCTCTGCTAATATAACCCTTTCTGAGATGAAGTCAAGCAGTGTAAGTAACTTCTGAAGCTGTTAGCTTCTGTCACCCTGAGGGAATCTTTGTCTTTCTGTAGCATTTCCTCCTCAGAATTTTGTGCTCAAAGTTTCTAAGTAGCTGTCTTACACACCAGTCCTTTTATTTTTCTGCAATTAGCAGTTCCTCTTCACGCAGGGAAACTTTTACTGAAGTTTATCTCCTGGCTAGAACAGATAGGTGTAGCGATGTTACCAAGTAACAAATGAGCTGACAAGTGTTGCAGACAGCAGTGTTTTGGGGGAATACACAGTGTTTTCCCAGTAGTAAGCTGAGTTTTGTGGTGAATTCTGTCAGTGTACTCTTGAGAGAATTTGTTTCCCCTTTCCAGGTCAGATGTCCAAGGAGAAGTCTGGGAAGGCTTTGTAATGCAAATCTAGCTAGCCTTCCTTCACACAAGGAATGCTAGATGCTGACCCATAAGGACTGAGTTCAAGATTTCTGTGAATATGTGGGATTTGCATTAACTCAGTAATGAAAACCTCTAAGACCATAAGGTGTATTCTGTATCTAAATCACTTACACAGTTTAGAAAGCTAAAATTAGCCCTACAATGATTAAGAGAAAGCTGGGTGATGCTGTTCCTTGGCATAAACATTAACAGGAATCGACTCATGGTGCTTGGACATACGTTGAACAGCTGGTATGTTTTATTTAACATCATCAAAGGGAAAAGTGGCAGTAGTTTTGTTGGAGATTGGCTTATGGTGAATGACAGAAAATTGAGCCATGTAACAAATAGCAAAGAGACAGATCCAAGCAAAATTGCTCAGGTATGATCTTTTTTGGTGTGTGTTAGATAATACAAATCACATTTACAGGCAAATAAAAATGCACCAGACAGTAACAACCACTAAATTTCTACATGGAAAAAATAACAGCAAGCTCAGTTATTCAACTCTGATAGGTGCCCGTGGGACAGACAACTTCCTGGAGTGTACTTTTAATTCATTGTATTTCCATGAAATAGTAGAATATGGATATGGAATAAGGAAGTGACAAGTCCTGGGTTTCTGTGTGTCACAGAGACACCCTATATTCCCCAGTAGTACTCGGTTGTATTTACCCCGGAGTAGGTTTGTCCTTTCTGGCACTGTTTTGTTGATTGAATGCCTTCTCTAAGCTGTGATCATTTGCCTCCTGTAACACAGTCCAGATGCCTAATAAAAATTACAATTCAAATTACTGGAGGACTGGATGTGTATAATTATTTTGTAATTTTATTTCAGTAATAATATTTTTTTCTTTCTTTTTTTTTTTTTTTTACAGAGGGTATGAACTGTATGAACAAAGATCATGGGTGTGCACACATCTGCCGGGAGACGCCCAAAGGTGGGGTTGCCTGTGAATGTAGGCCTGGCTTTGAACTTGCCAAAAACCAGAAGGACTGCAAATGTAGGTAGATGAAGATTAAATTTCAAATGCCCCAAAATGTTTTATTTTCTTCATTGTTGTTATTTTCCAGAAGCCAAGAAGCTAGCTTTGTTTTGGCCAAAGGTGATTTGTAATTTTAGTAATGCGGTTTTTTATTATAGAAGGTGGACTTGGGGATAGATAAGAGGGATTGAATAACAGAATGTTGGCAGTGACTCCATTACCAAAATGGTATCAACTTTTCAACCTTCCTATGAATGCAGAAAAGTAAGGGACCAGTTTAATCCAGGCTTTCCTTTTAAAGAAGAATAAATAAAGCACAGAAGATTCTGACAGTGATATATTCCACAGTGATAAATGCATTGATAAATCCATTAATGGCCTTAATGATAAATCCAGAAGAGCTATCAAATAAAGAGTGCTAATTCCTCATTTTTAAAGGACAGAAATGTTTGCTCTAGACCCAATTCCTCTACATTCAGGCTACTTTTGTTGTTAGTATTTGAAAAACATGCAGCTGTATCATATAGACACTGCTCTTCAAAGAAAAACCCAGCCTGATCTTGAAGCTGAGATGCTGAAGATATAAATATTCATTAGCCCACAAAACTGGAAATTGATCTCTATATGTTCAAATAATTGACCCTCTATAATTTGGCATCATCGTGTGAAAACTTGCAGAGTGCATGGGATTCTTTCTCTTGGCTTTGGTGAGTCTAAAATCTGACTCCAATAGCTTCATTTCGTACTTAGTAGCTTTGTGAGAGAAAAAAAAAAGGAAAAGGAAGCAGAATAAAATATATTTTGTGCTTTGCGTAGGACCAGTGCTTTTGTGATAGCTTTTCTTACACTTCATCTTTTTTTTCTGCCTGAGATCTCCACTATATAAACATGCTTAGATTACATTAGTTCCCAAGTACAAAGTCAAAACAATCAGCTTTGAATATCATCAAGAAATGACACAGGATATTTACAGCCTGATTGCTCCTCAGTATTAAGAGGCTGCACAGAGCCAAAGACTAAAGCACAGAGAATTGCCTTCATGGTAATCTTCATCCTCAATGTTTATTAGAAGTGAACATTGTGTGCTATTAACTGCAGCACAACATCAGCTACATTGGTACAGTGAAAGAGGATGTTTATTTATGTTGTTTATTATTTGTTTCTACAAATCTGTACATTCCTTAGGAATTACATTATGCTTTTTCATAGTGAGGTGGTAAAAGAAGAATTGTCCTTTTCTCAAACAATGCTTCTAAATGTTTCAAGGCTTAATAGAGTGAAAACTTGAGTTTATTCTGTACTCTGTGGGGTTCAAATTGTAGTTGGAAGTATAATGAACTTTTGCTGGCAGACATCTAAATAGGAACACTGCATTTTCCAAGGCTGCAGAGCTTGCTGCAGAGTACACCAACCCCTAAACCCACAGCGCATTCTGCAAATACATTCCAGAATCCTATGTAAAATAACTGTACTTCTAACCGTCCCAAACATGAATTATAAAGATGTAGCCAGATAGCCTGGGACAATAATTGTGAGATTACAACAGGCTACTTATAAAGGTCTAGTTCTGAAACAAAATCCTGACTTTTAAAAAAACCTTTTTCACAGCTAACCATTTTGGTGGAATTGGCTTGAATCTTGAACTGCAGCTTTACAAGTACTGAGTATAGAGATGCTGAAGAGATGAGAGACATTTGTCCCTTGTCAGCTGGGTCTGTAGCCCTGTATACCAGGGTATGATATACCCCAGGTATATCCCTGTATCCCTCTCAATTACTCAATTACTCCCATTTATCATGGTCTCTCCAGGAGACTGGGCCTTTCAAGGCTTGCTTCTCTCTCTCTCTCTTTTTTTCTTTTCTTTTTCTTTATTTTTTTTTTTTTATATGAACAAGTGGCAGAGAACCAGTACCTGACTAGGTGAATTTTTATCGGACAGTTTGCAATTGAGTCAGAATACTGGGAGAGGTTTTCATATGCATAATAAGATCTGTTCCTCAAAGGAAAAAAAAGACATTAAAATAAGTTAACATTAAAAATTGGAAGGACACTACCTGCTTTCTATGTATGCATTACAAGATTGTCATTACATCCTAATTATATGATCACATATGACCTGACCATATCATTGTGTGTCAGTAAGGCAGTCACTATTGGTGTCTTGCTTCATTCAGTGTACATGATGGCCAGTGTTTAATAAACAGGCTTTTGTTTAATAGATTCCTCTTCATAGTTCAGTGTCATGCCTTGTATTTAAGCCCTATTGTGAACAAAAAAAAAAATTAATTTCCTCATGGATTTTCCCATGATTCTCACTACTGCAACATCGAAGAGTTTCATAGGCAATGGTTATGTGTTTTCAGAACATTCTTGACATGTTAAAAAGTACCGGTTTGCCTATCGTACACATAGGAAATTAATGCAAAAATGTTAATTCAGAATGGGGATAGGTGATTAACAAGAAACACCCAGAACCCAGCTCAATATTTATATATATCAGCATGATCAAAGCCAAGCTCCCGATGGCTCCAACTGTAGTTGCAAATGCTGTGGAGAAAGGAATATCATATTAGTGACCAGCAATGTATGTGATTCAAGAGACTTGCCAAGCCGTAAGTAGGAATTTTATGGCAGGGACAGGAATAGAAATTTTGCAGGGCTTTGTTCACTGTCTGAAGAAGACCATCCTTTCTTGACAATCTATTTCTGATTTACTATTCATTCTGCAGAAACAAGATTTTTCATCTGTCTCCACAGACCTAACTTTCCTGTGCTCCACTGCACACTGAGTAAGACAGAGTGGTTTTGGCACTTGTCATTAGGGATGGTTATCACGCTACAATAGTTTTATGTACCAGAAGTCTAGTATTTTGTAGCTTTTGCATGCTTAATATTGCAACCTTAATGGTTCCTTAGTGTAAATTTTAAATCTGCAATTTCTCAGTTACAAAGAAAAAAAAAAAAGAAAAAAAAGTCTTACCCACCATGCTAGGAAAACACAGAAGCATTGAGGTTGGAAGGGACATTAGGAAGTCATCTAGAAATACATCCATCAAGCAGAATTTTACAGATCCACATATAATTCTTCAGAATAGCTGCATCCGTTAGATCCAAATCAGCAGCAGGCAAGTCATTAGAAGAGAAATACACTTTCAGTAATTTTTATAGATTCTTTCTGCTGGCAGCAGAAAGAAAAGATGCAGGAATAAGGAATTCAGCTCTGGATTACAGTGGAAAAACAGGGGAAATTACCTCTCCTTTCTGCATTTGTATCCTTGGCTGATTTTAAGATCCTACTTCCGAGCAATATGATATTAGAAATTTTTTATAACCTTAAGATTTTTTCCCCCAAACACAAACAAACCAAGACTTCTCTTAATTTCATCAGTAGCTGAATCATCTTAGCTGGAATTTGAAAAAGTAAAGCAGATATACATGCCTGCAAGTTGCAACCTAAAAGAAATTATTCTGGCAGTTATAAACAAATGAAAGTTGAATCTTTTAATGAAAAATGTTTTAGAACCTTAGCTACAGCTATTTCTATCTGCCCTCTCTGGTAATGATTTAAGTGAGCAAGGGGGCTAGTGCTAATTTATTCTAAAAATCCTAACTAGTATGTTTACAATAAAATGCCATCCTACCTATGCCATGTGGCAGGTTTTCAGCTCCTGCTCACGATGTTCTCATGCAGCGATTTGCTGTCAGTACAAAGACCTCCAGAATGTTAAATAATGTAAGACCATGTTAAAATAAATAATGTAAGTAATGTTGCATGCATAGCTTAATCACATAGAAAAAGATGCCCATATATTTATATAAATTACATATTTAATGGCCAACTTAGTTTAAAAAATACAGTGTGATTTTTAATTTATTTGGAATGACAGCGTGCTGGTTCAAACTATCCCAGAAAGCTGTGCTACAAAACCAAAAGATCTGTCTTGTTGCAAATTCCATAGCATCTGAGCCATAGTATATATTTCTATCCACATGTGGATAAGAACCAGGACATCGTTGTTTTATGGGTTTTTTGCAGTTATTAGGTACTAAATGCTAGATTTAATATTTGGCCATGTATTTTCAAACACTCCTTGTCATGGGCATGTCAGATGGGAGAGATCAGAAAAGGTATTACAGGAAAGTTCAGAGGAGCACTGAAGACAGGATTTAGCCTCTAGAGTGATGTTGTATTTTGGTATTTTCTATCTTCTGGGGGTTTTAGCATAGAACTTACATATGATTACTTAGTGGAATAAGAACATTTAAATACCTTTTCTTCTTTAAGATGTAATTTCTCTTCCAGACAGTTGTTACTTATCTTTCATCACCAAAATGTCATTTCGAGACTCGTCCATGTATTCTCTGATGTAAGCACTAGCCCCACATGTGAAGCTGTGGCTCAGCAATGCTTAGCTCGTGCCAACCAAACTGACTGGATACTGCTGTTCTGCAGCATATGCAGGTGGACAGCTAGGGAGATTATGCCACATTAGCAGCCTGCGTGCCCTGAGAGGTGGCTGTCCAATTCAAGAATCTGAGTATTGCAGTCATCAGAAAGAGTTAATCTTGTCTGAAGGCTGTTTGAAGCACCAGTGTCAGGGCTGTAGCTCAGGATACTCCCTAACTCTTCATTTACAGTAGGATCAATGTTGAGAGAGCAGACTGGTAGCGTGGCTACTGGCATTAGCCACCTCATATAGATGGTGTGCATCTTCATAGGGCTTTTGTGCTGTTTCTAATGTTGTGTGTAGGCAACATACACAAAAAAATGCTCTCTGTGGGGCTGGTTTCATCCAATTGTACAGGGTTTCTCTCCCACTAAGGGAAAGAGACCAGCATTTTGACTAAACTTAAGACATAAACAAATGCTGAATCAGTGTCAAAAGCGATGATACTGCTCTGGTTTTAAATCTACTGTGTGAGGATAAGTATATCTGAGTTCTAACAGGTGTGTACTCTCCTTATTAAAAAAATATTTTTTCTATTCCTTTTATTGTAATACGGTCTGTAATACTTGTGACCTGTCTGTACCAGTAGTTCCCATTTACCTCTTTTTGTTTAACTTTTTAATGGCACAAACACTGAATGAGCACACAGTCTTTTGCATAACTATAGATTCCAAAGTTATCAGAAATGTTTTTTAAAGAACTCTGCAATTTTTCATTAATATTGCTGTAAACCTTTCTTTTAAAAATGGAGGAGATCTGGTTATCTCTTTTCTTTTACATAATTTTGGTTTTCTTCCTCTAAACAAGAGAAACTTCTCACTGTTTTAAGTCTGGAAGGAAACAGCAGTGGCATATTTTACACCTGGATTTTGTACCAATTTCACCTTCAGAGCTGTCAAACTCTAGAACTTTGTCTCAAGTTGCTTAAAATAAATGAATAAATAATAGTCTAGACAGAAATTCAGATCCTTCAAAAATGTGACTTCCTAATATTTGTAAGCGACAGGAGAAAGGACTGCCTACATCTGCATTCATTGACTGGGCAGAACAGGAACCAGTAAGTGAAGTATACAGGGAAACTGTAAAAGAAGTGTGTGGTTCTTCAGGATTTACTATAAACCCCATCCATCTAGTGTGATTTTTCTTAGACCAATATAGTAAGGAAAAGTCCTTCATATTACATGGATCAGAGAAACCATATTAAGATATTTTCATCTTTGCCCACAGAGGCTTTCAGCAAGGATCAGCAAAAATAACCACTGCAGTCAACTTGTTTAAAGTGCACACTTTGCTGCTGATTGCACTTTAAAATCCTCCATAAAAATACTGTTGGCTAGAAATGTATTTAAAAATCTGGCATAAACAACATAACCTTTAAGTTAATTTGTGGTGTCACAGCAGTGCAATAGAAATATTGAACTTCCATGTCATTCAAGAGGCATACAGAGTCAAGAAGGAGGAGAGGAGAGATAGATGGAAATTAATCCTGGTTTAGCTCTGCCATTGTGCAATATTGCAAGCAGATGCCTCCTGTCCCACTAACTGCCCCTGCTTTGTCACATCCCAGACACAGCTGACCAGAAGGGACACCATGGTTTCCATCAGGATGCAGTCAGACAATCCAAACAACCTCTGCTTGTTCCTCTAGCTCTCCTCTACTGCAAACCAGTATTTCTCTACCTCCAGATTAATCAGGAATGTACCATTGTACACATACGGTGTCACAGAGAGTGAGCCACGAGAAATAGATTAACACCAAAAAATTGCAAATCAAAGAATCAGCAAAAACAATAGAAGTGAATAAGGACAGGCACAGTGTTGAGCAAGGAATTGATTTTTCAGCATGACTGCATCAAAAAGGTGAGAGCTTTAAAAACAGAGAATTTATGTAAAATTTTAATTTGTTTCTTTTGCATCAAAAATAAAAGCTAAAATGTTACTCTGTCTTAAAGGAAATGGAATATTACTTCCATTGGATGCAAAGCAGAATGGTCTGCTTCATGCATTTTTTCACAAAAAGAAATTAATAGTTCAGTAACAAAACTAGAGAAGGAGAAAGAATGCCTGAGGGAGGTTCTATCTTAGAGGGCTTAGAAGTTTAGGTTTTTTATAACTTGGTGACAATTCCTGCTTTCCACCCAGTGCCCAAACTTTTAGAGGCAACCAGGTGAACACAATCAGGTGTTGCCAGTCAGGAGGAGGAAGGCGTGAGCTCCTGTTAAGCCCACCTGTGCCCAATTAGGGCTGGCCCCAACTGCACATGAGCAGAACTGGGGGACCAATAAAAGGGGAGCCTTGAGAAGCCAGGATAGGGGGAGCTACTGTTAGCACAGCAGTAGTGACTGACTGCAGATCAGAAGGCTGTGGGTCTGAATCCCATCGGAGCATCACCAAAAATGGGAGAAGGTGGGAGCTCATGGTGCAATAGTAGCGCGATCTGACTGGGAGCTTGTGTTGCTACAGTAGCGCATCTGACCCCAGATCAGAAGATTGTGTTTGAATCACATCAGGGTCACCAAAAAAATGGGAAACTGTTCAGCCTCAGACCAGTCAAGAGCTCACCCTATCCTGGCTTCTCAAGATTCACCTTTTATTGGTCCCCCAGTTCTGCTCATATGCAGTTGGGGCCAGCCCTAATTGGGCACAGGTGGGCTTGAACAGGAGCTCATGTCTTCCTCCTCCTAACTGGCAACACCTGATTGCATTCACCTGGTTGCCTCTACACAAACTGTCGAGTTCCAATCAGGGAATGTGGCTCAGGCTGCTCTCCATCTTTCTCACTGCATTCTTTCCAGTTGGATAGTACAGTGATAATCATAGAAGAAGAGGTGGGAATCCAAGCAAGCCGTCTTTCTGGGGATTGTTCTTACCAATAGGCCATAAGACTATTCCCTCTATGTCTCTGACCAACACAAGGATTTCATAAGAAGTGTACAGTATGAAGGAATAAGGATGCTTGCACCTGTTGTGGCCTCTGGTCTATACACACTTAGGAGATGGACAATTTCTGTTGTAAACTTTGCCAGGCTTCAGAGGCTGCAAATATAAATTGTGGTTCCCATGCTGGCAGGAGGCTTTTATTGGGCATTCTGTTGGGTATACTGTGGAGAGTCTTCCTCAGCTGCTTTTCTTAAAATCATTCCATTTTAAGCAAAATACTTGATTACTGAATGGTGTGACTATTCAGCACTGGGACACTCACACCAGAGCTGATATAGTTCCATTCTAATTACTGTGACTGAAAATTCCAGTCTACTCTATCTTAAGAAGTTAGTGTTAGAGTCACTGAGTCAGTGGGGAATTATATGTGCTTAACCCTACTGGATTTCACTATGAAATTAGATAAAGCTTCGGTTTAGATTTAGATACATGGTTTTTAAAATTTACTTTTGTTAACCATTGTCTTAGTGTTATTGTATATTAAAATTTGCTGGATCTTTTATGAACTTGCTTATCTAGAAGGAAAATTCTGTGAAGACCAATGTGAGGAGGTTCCTTCTGATTAGTAGGAGCCAGTATTTAAATTACTGTAGACAGTATTTAAGTACTGTAACATTTCAAAACATTGAAATCCTCTGAAAAGATGATATAACTGAACAATTAAATTTCCCCTGTATCTGCCAGCATGTATATAATGATAAATAGCCTAGTCTAAATTACCTATATAAAAAGACAGCACATTGAATTCAGTCAGAGCAGAACTGTGGTATTCATCAAGCTATGTGACTGCAAAGAACTGAATGGAACAGGGTCACACAAGAAGCATTGTTAATGGTGCTAGCCAGCTAGCTTCTAATATTTAGAAATTGGTGTGCCTAAATAGTCAGAAATTAAATCCACCATGTGGCAAAGGAAATTTAGTCTGATCTATTAATTCAAGTAAACTTTAAAACTCTGTGGTGAACAATGCTTGCTTTAATGTATGTTTGGTATTTTCTCACCAGAGGACATGTTAATTGCTAAAAGCCATTTTGCAGTGTATGCTTGGAAGCAAAAGTGACATCTCCAATGTTTCCTTCCTAGTTGAGGCCAGACCACTGCTGGGCCATAACAACCATGTATTTTTTGTTTCAGAGAAGAAAAGCAAAAAAAAATATTCCAGTTTATTTTTAACATTCTTCTACTCTGGAGCTTGAAATAAGAGATTTCAGGACTTATGTGCTTCTTTTCTTGCTGCTTGGTGTTTGCTTCCTCCACTTAGAAAGGAGGAAGGAAAAGAGAAATGCTGTATAGACTTGAAAGTATATATCTGTATTAGGCAGCTGCTCATTTTTTCATGCTGTATACATCATGGACATGAAACATGTAGCTTGTAGGAAGAAGTGGAATTGTCTAACCACTTGCACTAGTTTATGAATACGAATAGATTGAGATAAAAGTAATACTCTTTTTTCTTACTCTCGTTTTTTTTCTTCACTGCATGGATTGAGACCAGGGTGTGCGACAGGAGCATGGCTAAAATAAGGGGTGTCAAAAAGAATAAGGAATGCAAATAACTGCAAATACAAATGTTATGTTGCCTTATGTCTTGGTTTGTACTGCTCTTCTCAATTCTGAAAGACCCTCAAGACTAATTGGTTTCATTGTCATTTTTATTTATATATACATATAAACACATTCATTTGGGGCTTAACTAGTAACCTGTAACTATGGGAATGGAGGCTGCCAACACACCTGTGATGACACAGATACTGGTCCTGTGTGTGGTTGTCATCAGAAGTATGCCCTACATTCAGATGGCCGAACCTGCATTGGTAAGTACTTCTCTGCAGCACATTTTATTTCATATTCCTCATAGAATATATTTGTGCACATATGTATGTGTGTGTGCGCGCATGCGTGTGTTTGGATCTCACAGGCACTTAGCTCCATTGCTGAGAGAAGTGTTTAACAGCAGTTCCTGGCTGTAGTAGCTAAGGTCATGCTATACTGTAAGAGAAGCATTTCCACGTGTTTTAACAAAATGTTTATTAATGAAATATCCCTTTGTTACTCCTTATGATTCTATGATAATTCTAATAGTCTTTGAAGTTAAAAGGTATAGACCGTAATTCTGATTGAAAATTCAGCTTTTCCTTTCAGTTTCATGAGTCAGACTTCCTTGCATAAGCAAGGTGAGGAAAATGATCCTCTTTTCTAAATTGTCACTGGGGAAAATAATCATCGTGGTGTATTTTCTTCCCTCTTACGTGTTTATGATTCTAAAAATTATAGCAGTGGCGGTGAATAAACTTTAACTCAGATTATCAGTGGGAAAAAAGCTGTTCAAGAGATGGAGCATCTTGGCAGATGCTATGCAAGTGTGTATGATTATAAAATGTATTATTTGCTTAACACAGTTTCTTTTCACTCTGCTTTGTGTTTTTTTAAAGGATATTTTTGCATATTGCAATTTAAAATTTAGGAAGTCTTACTCACAGATCCGAACCTAAAGTCCATAATGGTTTTCATTAGCATTGTGGTAATGCTACCTTTTTTCCTTTGCTTAATTTCGAATTCATACAAATTCCTAGTGATTTCCTGAGTTTAAAAAATCGTGGATGCACATTTATCATCTTTTCTCTCCATTATCTATACTGCAAGACAGAGCACTCGAAACCTGTGGAAATCTGTCAGTTATCTTTAGAGATCCCTTGGTCAGATCCATGGCATAAAGCTCCGTGGCTGCCCAGAGCCCCACCACGCTTGTTTGTATGAATTGTGTAGTAGGGTGAGGGTTATGTTGGCAAAGGTAGAGCTGAGCAAGGTTCACTGCAGGACTCTGCCTCACAGTATACACAAACTGTGGCTCAACTTACGGGATCTCTCAGCTTGTACTTTTGAGTAACACAGAGGGCTCCATCATACAGTGCCTCTAAATAACCCTTCCTGAAGCCTGTGACAGTTTCAGATAGAGAAAATCTGTGAGAGTGAAGGCCTTGAGAGCAGGTTTTATTGAATGGATAATTGACCTTCTGTTTCTTAGCATTCACTGCTATACTGGGATTGATGTTTTATTTTGTTCAGCATGTAAAAATTATTTTGAAAGCTGTGTACACTGTAAATGTTTTTTACTTTTTACCATTTTTGTAATGTAATACATACAACTCTATGTTACATTCCTTGGTCCTGTGATGTAAGTGACATAATACTGCCTGTACTGATTTTCTTCCCTCTAAGTAGTTCTTTCTCTTAGAATACTTTTAGTTATTTTTTTTTTATGATTTTACATTTTTATTCCTGCTTTCTGGTGATGGTTCCTGATTGCCTGTCTTGTCTGATAACTGACGTTCATTAATTATTTACAGAGCAAAATGAAAAAAAAAAAAACTCAAACAAAAGCCTCTATTGCAGCCTGATCCCATCTAGAACCTGTTAAAAACAAAACAACTTCTTGTTACCACTCAACCATGTAGTGTTTCCACAAACAAAACTGCCAGCCTCCTCCTCCTCCTCACTTCAGTGATTCCAGGGTTTGCTGTCTTCAGTGGTGTGTATACTCAAGGCATCACTGCAAGAATGCAAACTTATGCAATGCCAGATAAACATTTGTTTACCCTTTGTCTAACATATTTTTGTCTTTGTTTGCTTGACTTATCCTTTTATTTTATTTTTTTATGTTTTGCTGCATGTCAAAGTCCCCACTTGCATTTTGGTTTTCTGTTTGCCTAATAAGCATTTCCCTGTCTGTTTAAATAATTTTATTTACCCAGCTGCTGCTTCTCCATCTCTCTTCTGTATCAGAAATCTTTATTTTTATTTCACTTACTGATCATCTCTTTCCACACTTGGAACTTTTTTTGTGTATTTCTAATTAAGCATAACCAAACTAAGGTCCTTACTATGCTGAATGAAACTCATACATGTAGGATATCAGAGACTACCTTGTCAGTTACTTCGGTTGACATCATCTTGCTTACTGCATGCTTATAAAATTACTAAACCCTGTTCTTGCAACATCTTTCCTAGCATTGAATGTTTAGCTAGTAGTGTTTCATAGACAAGCAGGCAACCAGCACTGCCCAAATTGATCTTTTTTTGTGTTTGTTTGGTTTGTTGTTTATTTTTGTTGGTTTTGTTTAATTTGCATGCTGTTGTTTGGTTTCTCCTCACAACATGTCAATGTGTACAAAACTATGGTGCATCCGTGCCCATCCATCACCGGATTCTTCTAGCTCTCTGTCTCTCTCTCTGAGTCTTCTGCCTGCCACCTTCAGATCCTGGTGCCACCATTAGCCTGAATCACTTTACACTTTGTCTTTGGTAGTTTATTTAACTAGCATCCTTGAATTTTAATTTTTATCATTAACATCTCTCTGGGGCACTCATGTTAGCTCTCTTGGTCTCCAGTAGCAATCCAGCTTTCTACATGGGGTTAATTACTTCATAGTTGACCATTCTTCCTCCTCCCCCTCTTTCTTCCTCCTTTCCCCAAACAACCTTTAATTTTTTCATGGGGTCTCAAAGGGAATTAACTCTCTAACAGGGATTAGTGCTTTCATGCCTCGCTTCTTGGCTTTGGCTGTGCCATGCCAAGAAGCTGTCTTAGGCAGCGGAAAATTGGGCTCGTGATTAACCAACTGCTCCATGTTTGTCCCTTACTTGTGTTTTAGAGAAGGATGAGGCTGCAATTGAGAGTTCTGAGTACAATGCCACGTCAGTAGCTGATGTGGACAAGCGGGTGAAACGGCGGCTACTTATGGGTAACACTTTTCTTCCACTTCCTTTGTTGTGCTCTCACTTTTGTCTGTAGGTGTGTGGGGGGTGGTTCTCTTTTGGTCTAATTTGGTTCCTTTGGTTTTGGTTTGGTTTGTTGTTTTTTAATCTGACTTCATCTGTGTGGAAAGGTCACCAATTTTGTTAAGTTCTCATCTGTTGTACAACTTCATTTCTTGTTTTTAAACTTTTTTTTTTCCTAATGCTGCAGCTTTAATGTTTGATTTCTCCTGCATAGAAATAAGCTTTTGCCATTAACCATACTTACCTTATGCAAGCTACTTCTTAAATCTGATTTGTGTGTGTTTGTGTGTACGTGTTGCGGTACGATTCCTGAAAAATCTCAGACCTGCCTGTTGACTTAAAAGTGGATGATGGTGGTATAAATCAATGTTATATTACATATGTGGTGTTCAATGAACAACTGTATTTGCCTACTTAAAATTTGCAGTACTGTTGATTGTAATGTAGATATTTTGGCTGGAAATTCATTAATTTCCTTTGTGCAGCTTTGTGCAGTGTTAGTAACTACTGAAAGATCTTTCCCTAGTGAGTAGTGAGCTTCCTTATGTTCCTTCAAGACTGAAGCCTGGCTTGTTTCTCTGTGTTGTTGGAGCCTCAGAGTGGAAGGGATGAGGAAGTGCAATAAACAATGAAGATAATTCTTTAGCTTCTGCTCTCTGTTAACCAACTGTGCATTCTTGCATTTGTCTTCTTCATGTTACATTTATGGCCATTAGTGAGAATGACCTTTTGGGAACAGAGAAGGGAAGAGAGTGGCTGGACCTCTGCCAGGCTCTTTTCGTGTGACAAAGAACACAGGGTAGCACAGCATACTGAATGATGCCAGTGGCTGGAGGTTTTTAGGTGGTTTATTGCTGTGTATTTACCATTGTGATGCCCTACGCACCACATAGTTATTTCCACTAGGCTTTAAACATAGTGGGAATTGGTGAGATGTGCCCAATGAAGTGTTTGCAAGACAAAGATTCTTCACCCACAAAAGAGATTCTGGCAGGACAAGATTCTACTCTCTTCCCCCCTGGTTGCTATTTCATTTCTTAAACCATTAAGTCTGTTGCTAACTCTCCTGATTGCTCTGGGCAAGCTCAGCTCTGGCTGCAAGCATCCACACCAACCTGGAAGGACCACCTGTAGGAGAGCAGAAGCCTCAGTTATATTTGTTTGATTGCTCAGCTGCTAGTTGCTCTGGGTGACAGTATTTGTAAAGTTTCCATATCACTTATATCTTGTCACCTATGACAAACCATCCACTTAACCTTAGGCCAGCATACAACCACTGTGTAGGAAATGGCATGGTTCTGTAACTCTGAAATGGTATTAGATTATAATATTGATTACAATATTGAGGAAAAATATCCGGGCATATATTCCTTTACTTTTACATTATCTGTGATGGTTACTTTGTGGTTAGCTTTCAGACCTAGCAAGTGACCCATATCAATTTATGGTTTAATGATGCACTGTTTAATTTAAGATGACAAATGCTAGGAGGCAGCTCATCTTGCTTTCTAGAGGCACTATGAACACTTCTAGCTGTAATTTCAGTAAGACCACAGTCTTCCCAGGAAGTCAGGAAAAAAATATGCAAAGGGCCTCTAGACCACTGGAAAATCCAGTCCACTAGGTCTAAATGGTGAGTTTGCCCAGCCACTAACAGAATTTATGATATGGTTTAGAGGAACTGAGCAATCTAGTGCCTTGCATTGCTGCCTCACCCTTTGGCAGAAGTAAGTATCCAATCTGAAAACAGGCTCAACACTACTTTCAGGAGCGCAGGCAAATAGAATGTAGAAGTTGCAATTAGCAACATCTTACTAAGTTACACCAGGTCTGCAAGTTCCAGGCTGGACATCGGCTCTACAAGTAGGTTTATGGAGGTAGTTTAAAACTAAGTTTGCAAAATACATAGTTTAACTCTTCAATACCTTCTATATTAGAAGGTACCATCCAAAAGCTGGGATTTTCATGCTTTGTTTGAACAACTGATTCCTTAGAAAGGCATGAACTAGAGCTTAAAAAAAAAAAAAATTAATTAGTGAGCTCTCAGTGGGTGGCTTATTCCTTGGGGACTTTTCTGCCTGTTTATTTCTACAGATTTCTGATGCACAGAAAATCCACAATTGATTTTTTATAGAGTCTTACTGTGTTTCAAAAGTGTAGTGGCATTTCCATGGAATAGCATGTGTTTTCATATACTTTCTAAACAGCTGTTTTAGAAAGTACTGGAAGGCTCCTCAGGAAATCAACTTTGGTAAATGGACTATGATTTTTGACCCTCCTGCAGGCAGTCTTGTGAGAGCAGGAAAAGTAGATGACTGTATATAATTTTAGTAGTCTGATGAGAGATTCTTTCAATTGCAAGCCCTGAGATAATACTTTCTAGTCTCCTGTCATTTAGCTGCATGCTATTAAAATGGCTATGATCTTTTAACTCAGAGTATCAACCAAGGCTAAGAATAAGCTTGCATGAGATTACTTGAGGAGAACAGGACTGCTGTCAGACACAACTGCCTACACCACTCATTCTGCTACAGCAAGACAGGTTGCCTCTGTAGCTCAGACTGAGTCTTACAGGGGCCTGTGTCCTAGACATGGTGTGGGCCTGTGACTTGTGGTTAAATCTTAAACAGAGAAAAGTAGATAAGTACCCTTCCTTCCTTCCTGTTAGTTGCATTTTAACCTATATGTTGTGGGCCAGACAACATGCTGGTCATCTCTGATGATCTACAAGAAACCTTCCTTTAGAGCCATCCAGTGATGACTATGAGTTTTCATCCAACTTTTTTCTTAATGTTCAGAAAGACCCCAAGGACTTCCCATTGCCCTTTATCTCCACTGTTCAGAGAAAAACACTTGGATTCAAAGCAAAGAGGGCTGTCATTAAAGAGATGGTACTGAATGACTTTTCATTACAAATAAGGCAACTGCTTACAAAGACGTGACAGGCATCTGAAAACTTGCTCTTTGAGGAACCAGAACTACAGAACTCTCTGGTCTTAAGACTGAAGAAGTCCTCCTCTCCTAATTAAAGGTAATGCTTTGCTCTTTGGTCACTCTTAACATCAACTCTTAGAACCAAGAAATTTTGTGTTATATTTTTAATATTTTCTTTGAAAATGCAGTCACTTGCTACATTGTCATCGCAGACCTTACTAGACTGCAAGAGTCCTTAAGGTGCTTTAGTGACACAATCGTGTTCTATCCAGGGTGTTTCTTAGATTTTTACCCTCTGATCATCACTTTTGAAGAGGTGGGCCTGACACATTTTTCATCATGTTTCATTTTCCTCCCTCTTTACTCTTTAATAGTCAAATGGCTCAGGTTCATTTGGCCTTGACTCCAGAAAAACTGCAAACGCTACATTTCTCTCCCTCATCTTCATTCCACCTTTTCCATTCTTTAAGAACTCACTTTGGCAATGCAATTTCTTCCTCTGGCCTTAGAAGATATAAAGTTGGTTCATCTTTGTCTCAAGAAGAGACTTTTATGGAGTTCTTTTTAGTATAGCAAAGAGCAACAGAAGAACATTGAGCCCACCTTGAAGTTAAGGAAGCAAAGTAATGTCCCTTGCATGCTCAAGCCTGGATAGTGGTGCAAATGGCAATAATACCATTGCTACAAGTATCTCAAGAAACTCAAAGTCTACATTGAAATTGACTCCTTCACAAAATGTGTTCAACTCGTATGTCAGGACAGCTAAAGATTTTGTCATTGGACACTGGCTTTTTGGGTCATCAATAAGGCTATTTGCAGCTCACCTCAGATAGAGGAAAGTAATTCCCTTCCCTTGAAGCTAGGTCCCAAGATACCTACAAATTCTTTTACTACCAATAAAAGTGCTTATGTAAACTGCAGAGTGCCTTGGAACTGTTGAAGCAATCATTAGAGATGTCAGCTGTGGAAATCATAATTGGAGCATTTCTCCCCTGTATTGGTTTATGGCTGAGAACACCACAGTATGTTATATGTGACAGAATCATCTCTCTTTTTTGCCTTAACATGGACTTGCTTTGGAAAGCATACTTCCACAATCAGTTCATCTCCAAGAATCTCAAACATTGCAGCAGATAGCCAGAGCCAGTTCAGGCTAGTAGATGTTCACAGGTGCAAGTCCTGTTCTGACCGCTTTCATTCCATGCCAATACTCTTTTCTCTGTGTGCTGGTCAGCTCTTTCATTCAGTCTTGTGCCTCCTGAAGGTACCTGGAACCATCAGAACATACTGTCTGGGAGATCAAGGCAGAAAGACCATCTGAAGCACCATCCCTGCATCTGCAGTTGCCCTACACAGGGGCTTCCTGGCATTATGCAGCTCTTATCAGAACAGTCCTCTACGTTCCCTGTTTCTGATGAATCAAGATCCTCCTTCAGGCAGCTTGCTTCAAATAGGGACCACACTGTGCACACACCTGGTGTGTGAATTTCATACTGATAATCATGGGAGGAGAAAGGAAGGTCAAGTACTTGAGATACATTGAGATGCACATTCATATGGTGAGCAGCCCTTCTCTGCTTCTTTCTCCTAGTGCAGATGGAAATTCTTGGGATTCCAGAGCTGAAAAGAACTGGTGGTACAGGACTGTGTGATGTTAAGGCTAAAAAATCTCAGGTCTTAACTTGCAAGGATCTATGCCCTATATGAACATGCAGATGAATAAAAGCCTTCTGATTTCTCTAATATGCAGTCATATTTTTACTTCTGCAAGTTTGAAAGTTATAGTATTTTTTACTGAAGACCATAAGCTTGGTATTACAGCTTTGGGCTGTTTTTCCTTATGCTTTTTAGAGTCATTGAGTTATTTTCTTCTGGGCATTGGGCCTACCTGACCCAAGCTGTTGCCTCAAGTCTGGTGTTTTGTTTGTTAGGAATTTCAGGACTTAATATCTTTAAATTACTGTTTTCTTTTCAGCAGAGACATACAGCTCTTTCTTGATTAGAGGAAAATATAATTGACAAAGTTAACTTGAATTACCAGAGACTCATAAAGTATTTTTCTCCTGCCACTTGTTAAAATGACGTAATATTAATACAGAAACATTTCTAGGTCATTCTTTCAGTCATCCAAAGGTGTATTTTATAGTGGCTCACTGTGAATAACTTCTCCAAAGTCAAACCTCTGTGTTGAGTTACTGTATTAAGCACAAGATGATTGTTGATTTCATATGGAAGTCCACCATTTTCTGGATTAAAGGACTCTGTGGTGGAACCATATTTTAAGGCCTTTGCAGCTCAAGAATGAGCTGTAGAACTGTAGAGGCTACTGAAGCCATAAATCCTTTACCTAAAAATTCCTTTAATTTGATGAGAATTTTTTGGCAAAATACTTCCTTTTTTCTTGAAAGTAAATTTTGGAATAATCTTCAGAAACAGAGAGTCAGAATGTACACAGTAGTCTGATTAGGATGTTCATTTGAAGTGTGAGGAAATGACACTGAAGACCCTTTCATGGTGATATGCCATTATGAATGCTCAAGGGAAATGCTGGGCTTTAACATCAGGCTAACTCATTATTGCCTCATGGAAGTGCTCTACCCGTGGGGCCAGTATCAGTAACCAATAAACCTGATAAGGGCCTGGGATGTTTCAGTAAACATAAAACAATAAAAAATGGACCCTGGGCTTCTAACATGGCCTTTAATGCCCAATCTACCAAGCCACTGGAATAAAGATTGTTATGAGCTCTGGCTTTCCATTAGGAAATTTCCAAAAGTGCAAGCTTGTTTTATTCCAATGTGCATTAAAAATGGATTCTGCAGTCCTTATTTTATAGCCTCTTTGTAAATGGAATGAGAGTTTCCAGGTGATCCTCCTACTGATTTTCAGTCTTGAAGAGCAGGGAGATAGACAACCTAGTGTTTGTTTTCAAGTGTTCTTCTGAAGCAATTAACTTCTGTCATAGTTACAGCCTACCAAGGGTCACTTTAAGCCAAGAGTACCTTTTCAGTTTGTACTTCAGTTCCTAGCTTTGTTGTACTGCCTCCTAGGACTCTTTCAAATTACTATAAATATGTCTTTATTTCTCTGAATGGCTTTTTTTCTGACTTAGAAATCCTCACTGTCCCAAAAGCCAAGTGCCCTGCTCTCTATGCATCACAATCTTCTTGTGCTTTAATCAACAAAGCATTTGAAACATATTATTAACAGGAGTATTGTCAGGAGTACCTCTAACTCAGTTACTAACTGTGCAACCAAGACCTCACTTCAACTCTTTCTGTCAGTTTTACTTTGCTGTGTGAAAGAATAGAAAACGAGGAAAGAACCCCTGAGTTCATTCTTGCATTCTCTCTCTCCCAAGGTCAGATCCTTTCATCTTGAGTATCATCACTTTTATTCATTGATTCTGTGAATGGTGTGCTATTTCCTGTAAAAATCCCTTGTCTTCATTTCTTTGCTGATCATGAAGACTCTGACCTTATCCAGAATTCCTACTAATACCTTCCATTGTTTTGCTTCCTCGTTTTAAATGAAAGGATTTGTCCAAGGTCAGGACATAATGCTTCTTAGCATTGTTCAGACTATTTCACTTTTTCTTCAGTGCAGCTTCTCTATTTAGAAAAAGCAGCACAGTCACAAATAATAGTGCCATTTTTATGGGATTGGACTGGACTCAGCCAGTGTTTATAAAACACCTGATACAGTCTACTGAGTGATGTTTCCTAACTATGTAGTGTTCCCTGAAGAAGGATCAAACTTTTATGAAATGAGAGCTGTGGGATTCATGATTCAGTGCAAGAGCCACCTAGACATTTCTTCACACATTCCACATGTGGCAGTGCAGAATTCTCATCCTAGTTTCATGCAAATAAAATTCTACCAATCATGAAATTGCAAGGAAATGAGCAGACAAGCATAACAGAGTGAAGAATTCCACATCCTGCAAGTTACTCTTTCTGTCTCACCTTTTTCATTGCCTGAATATGAAGCTCTTTCAGTTTCTTCTTCATCTATTCACAGCTGTTTCTTTCATTATACTCTTCTGAATGCTCTTTATCCTTTCAGCATCACAGAGCATAATTTGCATAATAATAACTTAATTGAAAATTGAAATATTTTAGTTACATGTTTTAGTTCCTCCTTGTGATTGTTGTTCTTTGGGTCCCTCCTTGTACCCTGATCTCATTCAATATACTGCATGTACTGCTGCTTGCAATAAAATTCTTTTTATCAATTGCAGCAGCAGTCCTACCATGTATTGTCTGTCTCACAGCCTTCTTACTCATACTGGGTATTCCCTCTAACTTACAGGCAGGGATATCTGTATAATTGACCAATTTGGAGTGTTTTTTTTTAAACCAGTTAGGTAGTCTTTGATGTTCAGCATGGTAATGCAGCTCACCTGCACATAACATTGATGCCACTAGTAAAATTAAGTAACTGGTAAAATTATTTCTGTTGGTCTCCTATTTCACATAAATGTTAAGAAGAGTGTACTATACAAAAACGCAGTATACCTGGGTTTCAGAAAGAGCTGTGTTTGGTGGAGATTATGCTGTGGTACCAACCTGAAGGAAAGAGATGTCAGCAGAAGCTGCCTCTGAGCCAGACTGAGCAAAGAGCTCAGGTGTGCGAGGAGATGAGATGCAAGTTATGGGTGCATTTGATTCCAGATACTTTTCTGTATTAAAATTATATAGTTCCACATTCTTTAAAGTGAGGGATCCAGTACCACTCAGCTGAGCAGGATCTGGCCTTCACAAATATTCACCCAATTCCTGACAATTTCCTTTGAAATCTTACTTAAAAAGAAATCCAGTTTAAATTTAAGATAGGACTTACAATATCCTGCATGCTCTCTCTGTGCAGTTTCATTTCTTCTGAGATGAACTATCAAAACTTGCGGTTTGGTGGAGGACATAAAACAAATGAAAGAATGGCAGCTCCTGTGATAGCTATCAAGGTCATGAACATTATCAGGGCATTTTTCATCTTTTCAGTATTTGTACTTAGAGATGCTAGCTATTTGCTAGATATAGATGTGCAGGCTGGACATCTGTATTTGCTAGATATATGTCCAGGCTAGACAGGGCTCTGAGCAACCTGATCTAGTGGGATGTGTCCCTGCCCATGGAAGGGGGGTTGGAATTGGATGATCTTAGAGGTCCCTTCCAACCCTGAAAATCCTATGCTTGCTTCTTTCACAGATATCCTTAATCTTTCTTCACTTGTTCAAATACATGAGTTTTTCTGTCTTGTACATATAGCCTGGAGAATCAGTTTGTGTTTCACTGTGAATTAAATAAGCTCATTTTTATGTGTATAGGGTAGATAAACAGGTTATCTCTTGGTTCAGGAGCATCGATACAGCACATCTGCTGAGGAACAGAGACATTGCTAGTAGTTTAACCGATTTGCCACCCAGTTGCCAGGCAATAATTTGAAAAAAATCGTCTAAGATAAATAATTTAGCCAGTCATAGTTGGCAAGTCCTCTAAATCTGCCAGAAGTGCATAAGGTGCCATCATCCCTCCCGTAGTCCTGGTTGTTAGTAGAGACATGAGGCAGTATTGGCCCTAATACCACTAGCTGAGGAATATCTCTAGTGACAGACTTCCAGTTGAATTTGGTGCCATTGATTCAGTCCTTCGTGTCTGGTTGTCCAGCCAATTTGTCTGTCACCACTATGGCCATAAGGTTACTACAGAAGACCCTGTGAAAGCACTTGCTAAATTTAATGTGAAATATATCCACAACTCTTTCCTTATCCACAGTAAAAGTCATGTCATTGTAAAAGGCAATCATGCTCATAAGGCATAGTTTGCCCTCAGGAAGTTGGTTCTGGCCTTTCCAAATCATCATCTTGTCTTCCTGTGCTTGCAAATGGATTCCAGGATGATTTGCTCCATGAACGTACAGAGGTCTGATGTGAGGCTGGCTGGCCAGTAGTTCTGCAAGTCCCCTCTCTTGCCTTTCTTGATGTTTACCTTGTCCATTCATCAGGAGCTCTACCATGTCCTCATGACTTATGAAAGATTATAGGGTGACCTCACTAAGATATATTTCTATGTGGTCTTCAGGTTGTATGCCTTCTAGTCCCATAGACCTATGTAAGTTTTTTCTGCTTTGCATTGTATCTCAGTTCCTAAAACAGTTTTGGATCTACTTTGTGTTCCAAGGTGAATAATAAAGATCCCAAGACTTGCCTGATATTGAGCAATATCCTTAAAATCATACCATGTTCTTTTGATCATAGAGATAAAATGAAGCCACAAAAATTGGAGGCAGATTTTGAGCATTATCATAGTTCAGGTGCATATAAATGTCATTTACATGACACTGCTTTAGTTGTGTCTTTCAGTTCTTTTTCTGCCCTCAGAAGCAATATACTGAGGTTGCCTTTCACAGACAAAAAGCAGTGGAAAATGGTCTGTAGGATCAGTATCACTAAGATACAGGTATCACCATTCAAGTTTTTAATATCTGTTCTTCCCCTTTTTCTTAAAACTTGCATCTTCATTTCATATATATACTAAAGGTTGCTAGTGGTGAGGTGAAGAATGAGATGAAGTAATTCTAAGAGAAATACAGGTCATGATGCACTTCGGTTTATGTTGTACTTAGGCCTCAGCTAGTCTATTTGATGTAGCTTGTAGTACCTTTTTCCCACTATTGACATTTGATTTCTTTTACAATTTTTTTTTCATGGCCTTGAGTTTAAGGAATTTCATGAAAACATCTCTCTAATTATCCAGAATGTTAGAAGCACTGTCATGTCCTCTTGCACACTTGGATCTTCACTCATTAAAGTTTGTCATGTGTTAAAGTCAAAGTCACCAGGAAAGTTAAAGGTTATTTATCCTTTTTTGTTTGTTTTTCCAAATCTCTGTGAAAATAAGAAGAGCTGGCTTGATTCCCTCTATTTATACATAGAAATAACTCTTGTTCACTGAATGACCCTTACCCTATAGATCCAGTCATCCATACCATGGGAAAAAAAATTGTTGTGTCTATTCATTTTCACTGGATGTCATCCAGAAAGCAGAAATATTACTGCTTATGTTCATCTCCTGTTGATGAACTGCAATAAAGGACTCATATGCCAAAGTTAATCTGCTAACCTAAGATTTACTGCTCTTTGCAGTGCCATGCCAAACATACATCTTCAGCACTTTTCTCTGTTTTTTACTCTTAAATCTTTATTCCTGGCAAATCATCCTACCATTAAATTGTACCCAAGTCAAAAACTTTTAAGTGCCCTGAAACTTTTTCCCTTCTCTGAAACATAAAATCATCTGATATGTTGGCCTATGAGGACACACCCACACATTCACATAGAAATGCAAGTGTCATCATTGACATTTACTGAAGAATTCTTCAGGCATCAGTTAGCATCTTCAAGAGTCAGCATCTCAGTCTATAACACAGTCCTTCCCAGGAGAGTAAATAAACTGATTCTATATTACTGTATTATTCAGTTAGGTTCAGGTTCTGCAAGTTGTACCTAAGGTGAGCAAGAACCCTGCCTGAAAATAAGGAGTTGCAGACTCATCTGCATTTTCAGGGAGCTGTTCCATAAAACACGTCAATCCATTTGTTAGCTGTGCTTGCTGGCATTTATATGCAAATCCATTTGTATACTGATTTCTTTTTCTACATGATGTTATTACATAGTACACATGGTGTAAAAACTGAAAATCTATCTAGTACAGCATGTGTGAATGTATATGGACAGCAGAGTTCTGTCACATGGGGTTAATGCATGTGTACCCCAAACCCATGCTTTCAGTTTGTTCATGTCAGCAGCTCATTCTGCAACTAATGTTAAGCTCTGTGCCAGTGCAAAAGAAAAGAAAACAAAAAACCAAAAAACCCAGCAAAGACAGTTACATTTTTTTCTCTCACTTTGAAGCAAAGAAGTCCCTCCAAAGGGCCAGTCTAAGTTCGCCTTAAGGGCATTAGCAGAGACTACTTCAAAATACAAATCTTTTAGAACTAGCCAATTGAAAGATAAAGCCTTTTCTGTTCTGTGTAAATAATTTTTGATCAATGTACTGTTCTTAGGCAATTCCCGATTAGCATATCCTATAGTTTATTGTCAGACCCTGTCCACAGGGTACAATTGTGACACAGACTGTGAATATTCAGCAATAGGAGTCTGTAAATCTGAGTAGGTAATGACAAAGCCTCTTTAGGGAAAGCCAGAATGAGGTGAGCTGAGTAGAATAATGGCAATGTTGGGGGGCAGGGGGATATTTTAATTTAATCAAAGCCAGAGCAACTGAAAGAGATACTATTAAAAGGACTTGGTCTCTGAAGTAAATACTTTTCTGATAAATGTACAGTTCAAACTGACATGCTAAATTGGCATCCTTACATCCACTCTATTCTCTGGATCAAAGCAAAGTTAATCATTTCACTTGCCTTTTATCTATTTTATGGATGTGTGTGTGGTTATGTGTGCATATGTATGTGTACAGTGTGCGCATGTGCACACACGAGTAACAAAATAATGGCAATGAGGGAGGGGTTTTGGTTTTTCTGTAATGAAGTTGATTTTTTTTAATGTAGTGGTACCTAATAGTCATTTCCCACTGTTGTAAAAGCTTAAAAGTATTGCAGCTTTCTTTTGCCTGTGTTTGCCCAGCCACCCTTCTACATACTACAAGCACTGGGAAATTTCAATGACACAGCTTGGAATGGGTTCAGTGACCTCAATTATGCCCTCCCACCCACTCCAAACTCCTTTCAATTTGCAAAAAGCTTTAAGTGGACAAAACCCAGATGCCTTTTGCTTGTAGTTCAGTAAGAACAGATTGGGCATGTAGATTCTTGTCAAAGTGATATATGTAGTTCATTTTCCATTAACTCTTTCTTAACTAAGGATTTTAAATTCTCAGTTCCAAGTCTAGCACTCTGCTTTGCTTTCTACTGCTTTTTAAAGTTCATTATGCCTACAACATCATTTAAAAAAATGATCCTTAAAAGGCTTTGGCTAGACAGTGACTGATACAAAACAGACTGGATGTTTGGTTCCACTTTTAAAGGCAATCACTTTTTTTTTCTTTTTAGACTTGTTTCATATGTAATAACCCGTCCTATTGTCTAAGACAGCTCAAAAGCACTAACTAAGTATAATAAGTGAAAATACCAATCTGGGGGGAGAATGAAACTGTGGAAATGATTTACCACTCAAAACCTGGGTACATGGGCCCTGATGACCTTGGGAGCTTGCTTCAGTTGGCTTGCTTAAACTTAGGTTGCTTTCATAACGTTGTAATATTGCCCCAGAGTTTGTGCCTCTCTCCCCTCCCCCAGAACATTTCATTACACTCCCTTTCTCCCTCTTTCTCTCTCTCTTTCTCTTTCATTCTGCAGAAACATGTGCTGTCAATAATGGAGGCTGTGATCGGACTTGCAAAGATACGGCGACAGGGGTGCGATGCAGTTGCCCAGTTGGATTCACCCTGCAGCCTGATGGGAAAACATGCAAAGGTCAGCTTCTGTTTGCTTTGCAATGCATCATTTGCCTTTAGTGGTTCCAGTACAAGATGTAAATATTCAGTTATTTAATCAATACTTTTAAGTTAAGGCAATACTGGCATAGGGATTGCAATTTAGTTCATTAGCTTTCTCTCTCCCTGTATTTACCTATTTCAATCCTTTTTCTCTCTGTTTATTACTGTGAGGAAATGAGATAGGGGTCAAACTGTTTCAAACTGACCAGAGATTCAGAGGAACAACTCTGGGCTGCAAAAACCCTTTGGTTCCAAAGTCTAGTCTGATACCCTTGTAAAACTTCAGTCACCCAATGCCATCTGAATTTGTCTGTTCAAAAACAAGTTAAAATTCTCAATCAGTGCTTTTTTTTCCTGCAGATAATCAACTGGTTGTTACTAAGTGAAGCAAAGCAAAAGATGCAGAGGTGTTGCTCAAAAAATGCCAGACAATTGACCATTCCTCCCCCTTCAAAACATAAGTACCCAGCTACAAAGGAAAACTAAAACAACATTTACTGCCCTGCAGATCTAAACCATACAGCTGATGCTCAGATTTTACTATTGCAGAGGCAGCACAAGAACCTTGCCATTTTGTCCTTCATGAGTGTGTTAAAACTGAGGTCAGGGAACGAAAGAACAGAAGAGAGCATCTGATATCACTGTCAACATGTGTTCTCAGTTAAGGAGACAGGGAAGGGACAGTTCTCAAATGTCCCCGCAGAATCACACGTAATGGCAGTATGCACGTGAGTAGATTTGGATATGTGTTATTAAGACCAGGTGCTCCAGCAACTGTTTTCTCATCTTCCTATGTGTTCCTTTTGAGCTCCATTGCAAGAAACTTTGTGATGGACATCCAGGAGGCCATTGTTGTCACAGAGAATATCATTTATCACTCAGTGGCTTAGCATAAATTGACCTAACTTGCTAAGAAACTATTGGGACTTTTTTCCTTCAATGTAACCAGAAATGTCAGAATATCTTCAGTCTACAGCTAGATGTTACTTAAAATAGTAAAACCCACAAAAATAAACAGAAAATGTGTGGTTTCCTCTTGCTCCAGGCTGAAAAATCCCAGTGCTTGGGCATGATCATGTTAATATTTATAGAAATAACAGTCCATTCTCCTGCTTATTTGAAAATAAAACATTTAAACTGCCATTGCACACAATGTTAATTGTTAAGGGTGAGCACACATCAAAAATTAGTCATTTTAGTTCAAAACACATAAAAATAAATCTTTTTTACAGGCAGACTGGCTAAGCCATAGCAGAGCAGTAACAGTGATTCCACCAAGTGCTTAAAAAGGAGGCATTTTAATACTGTAACATACACCTAGACTTGGTTATAATGTTTATTATTGAAACTGCATTATGAAAAAAAAAGATTAATTCTATATTTAGAAGTGTGGCCATGGAACTAATAAGAAACAATATTTGTATAATGATCAAGTCTGTAATTAATGCTACAGACAAAATGAAATATTAACTGATCCTCAAACCAAAAACCTTCTTTCACGTTTTTTTCTTTTCCCCTTTTTTATGAGAAGAAAACATTAGAAATAGAATCTGTATTTTTATGATGCTGCTGCTTCTTTCTTCCTTTCTTAAAGTAAGTAGCAACTGGAAATTAACCATGTGGTTTAACTAACCAACCAGGCAATTTCTTTTTAACTTTTATTAACATTTTATGAAATATTCTTCATCACAAAATGGTAAAATATATGTTTTACATTTAATTTAATTGTGTTTCACAATATTTATCTAATGTATTGCACTGTGAGATTTCTGGTCTAGATTCTGTTTCCCTGAAGATAAAGTAACTTCCCATTTAAATCTGTGCACAAAGGAACCTGCACTTAAGCTGAACAGTGAAGGTTCTTCCATAGCTTTTGCAGGCAGCTCTTAGTTAAGGCCACTCTGTAAGTTTTCCATCTTCTGAGTGCAAAAGCAAACATTGTGGTGGAGTAACACTGAGTACTTCTCCACTCCTCTTGCTTACAGGCAAAGCTTGGAAAAGACTGGGGTGGGCAAATACAGTGTGCATATATTCCTTCCTTGGAGTTCTATAGGAAACAAAAGAAAAGAGTAATCAACTCAAGTTTTCTCTTGTGATTTTTTTTCTCTTTACTCTCCTTGATTTGACTGGCCCACAATTTCTCACATGTACAGTTTGTTGTTCCCTCTTGCTGTACATTACATCCGTATGAAAAGAGCAATGGATTATCTACTGGGTTCTCTTTAAATTAGCACCAGGGGCCATGCAGCTGTCACATCCGGTCTTTCTGGGGCAGAGTTTTCAAGTCCATCAAGTGTCACAGCATCTCCAAGTGACGTTTTTCATAGTGGCATAATTTTAGAAGAGGTTATTTTTCTCCATATGGGAGGAAGATGTGCCATTATCTGTTAAAGAAGGAGAAGGTGTGTAAGAAAAGCTGAAAGAAATTGAAGGGATAATTAATTATTTTTTTTTTAAATGCAATTGTGGGTTGAGCAAGATTATACATTTAGGTTGAATTTATCTAATAATGTTTACCAAAAATAATGGGTTTATTGGGACTTCTGAGATCTTTCAGTCCATTTTGGCATCTCCCTCTCCATGGGATTTTGCATAGTGCAGCTACCATTTGAAACTGCTTAGTTTCTTAGATTCAAGAAGCTTCAATAAGACTCAAAGAAGCATCTTACCTCTTGAGTACTCCGAGATGGAGATTTTGTAATTTATTGATATGCAATTCTAAGGTAACTTGGAATTAATTTCCTCAATGGTGCACTTTTACCTTACTGGCATTGTAAGGAAATCTGTTGCCACTTTTCTTCCTTATTTTTTAAAAGGGAATCAGGGACATTAAAAACATTTTTATTTTTAAATTAATGAAATAAATAAAAATATTATTTAGAAAAATTTAGTCCAAAATCAGGACTAATGTGTTGTACGCATTCTACAGATACATAATGGGGAAAAGAGTTCGCTGTCTAAAATTTTCGCAGGTTTTTGTGTAGTAGTTTGGAATTTCATTAACTGGTTAGTTTTGAAAAGTGACAATTATACCTACAATAGGAAAGCCATATTTTTAAGAAAGAGTATATGCAAATGTGCTTTATTTGCCAAAAGATGGCAAATAAGTCATAGTAAATGTAACTAATGGTTCTACACTTTATTTGCAATATTATGTTTCATATTCTATAGTTCTATCATAAAAGATGAGATTCAAATCACAGAGTACAGAACCGAGTGAGGACTGAAGCTCTGGTATTTCTCCTGGCCCTTTCCCAACTTACAGAGAGCAGAGGGTGCAGGAAAGCAATTTCCAGTACAAGGGACCTACCAAAACTGCTGAAGTTTTGTGTTCCGACCTCTTCCACAGGCTCAGTGGGAAATGAGAGTTCATTGTACTGTGAAGAATCGAGCTCCTTTTGTCAATGCAGGATCCGTTCTGATTTGTATGAAAAGTCAATAAAGTAGGAGAAAAAATGTTGTGGAGAAAGTTTTAACAAGGAATATGTTCAGGTAGGTGCAGAGCTTGTAGGAAGTCTACTGTAGTAGGAGATTGATTTGGTTTCTGGAAGATGAGAAAATCTTTCTTATATGTAATTCTTTCGTAGTTTAACAGAATTATGGAATGGTCTGGAAGGAACCTTTAAAGGTCATCTGGTCCAACCCTCCCTGTTGTAACTTTCTCACTTGCATATATTACAAACCAAATCTTGTAGTCAGCTAAGAGAAAAAGTGTTGTCTGTGGTCTAGTTAGAGGGACCTTCATATGTATTAATGGTGGCTGGGATAAAAATTCATTAGCCCTTTGCTGTTCTTTTAAAGTCAGTCTCAAATTCAAGTCTTTTCTCAGCTGGGTTGCCACTCGATGGAGAATGCTCCTTTTTTCTCCATCAGCTTTACTATCAACTTGGCTCTTAACCAGCCAGACCACAGAGGCTTTTGTCAGCAGAGAGACACATCCCAGGCAGAAAGAGCTCCATATTCTCTCACTAAGAAATGTTCTTTAATTTCTTCTGCCATTGCAATTGACTGTTCCCAGCTTGATGCTGATTCAACTTGATGCTGTCAATTATTGTGCTACACATGACAAAACAGTATAGTTAAATTCCTTAAATGCCTACCAGGTCATCCCACAAAAGTCAGCTAATACAGACAGAAAGGCAGCCAGAAGGCTAAAAGACACAGTGGCCCAGGATGTTTATTTCTTCATCTCCTACCCACTTTTTAATGTCCCTTACTTTGTGCATATCAGGGTTTCTGTGGTCCCTAGCTTCCTTGTTTGTTGGTTTCTGTGCATCCTTCCTGCTGAGTACCCTTTTCATGCATCCATCTGTAATCTGCCCTCAGTGAGAAGTTTCACCAGTTTAGCATTAATTATATTAAATACCACTTAGGTAGCTGGTAAAGCAGGAGACTTACTTGCAAAAACCTTGTGGGGTTCAAAAGGACTGAAGTCAGACTAGATTAGACTTCAGACAGATTTCTGAAGATGTTTAAATCCAGCTGCCAAACTGGATCAAACAACTAAGGGCTCGTTTGCCCAAGAGCAGCTACAGAAGTGTGGGAGACAAGCTGAGCACGGGAGCATTCTCCCAGAACTTACCATAGAGAAGGAGTGGGAATGACTGCCAGAGACATCTGAGAGATAGGGTTTTTCTTTGCAGGTTCTCAAAAGAAATTAATTAGAGCAAGAGGAAGGGCCATAGGCTTCTGGCATGGTATAAAATGTAGGACCTTGTATCTGATATGCTCCTTCTCTGCCTCAGGGATTTCACAAAGAAACTGTGCCTTGGAGGAACACTTTTGCCCCCAAGTAATGCATCTTCTCAGCACTGTACACCTAGACATAGAGAAACTCTGCAGGGTGCAGCACTTGCTTAAATCATATGGCAGAGCAAATAGAATTTTAGCAGAAGAGAATCATAACTGGATCTGAAAGTTTTATGGAGCAGAAGCCACATCTCAAACATGGCTTTTCCATAACATCCGTGAAGTGCCACCTGACTTTGCAGTGGCCCGTAGATGTTTTGTAATAACAAGACGTGTAAGTTTTGTTCAGCTAACTTTCTAGTTCTCATCATTTTCATTGGTCAGCTTGACAGTGAGATTTTGTGGGAGGCAGATACTCAGCTGGGCTAGAACATCAGTGGGTTTGGTAGCAATATGATGTTACATTGATAATCTGCCACCTGCTGTGGCTAAATACAGCAGTGTAAATTCACATGCATGAAGAGCTCTTTACCCAGCCCAGGTGATCTTATGGACATGTGTTTAGGAGACAGAAAGGTCCCTGTACATCTCCACCTAGAGATGGGGCATTTTATTTATTGTGCAACACTAAGTAAGCCCTTCTTAGCCCTCTGTCATATTGTTTAACTAGAGCAGTGTTACGCTGGGGTTATGTGACTAGATGCTGTTTAGGCAAACATTTCTTCTTCCTGCTGTCTCATTGTCATGGTTACCCAGCAATGTGGTGTGTTCTCTACTTCCTTGAAACAGGCCCCCATCCTTCTGCATTCTGATGCAGTGAAGAAATGTGGCACTTAAATGCTTAAATACTTGACCGTGCTGCAGTGATTGCATCAGAAATGCCTTAGCAGTGAACAATTTCTCCACTGACTCAACTCTGTAACCTTCCTTATCATTAATCAATCTAGATAAGAAGAGCAGTAGCATAGAAACTAATAAACTATTTCAGTCAAAGGACTGAATCAGTTTTATTCAAATAAAGAGAAGTTTTGCATTGGCTTTAATAGGTTGACATAGTAATGGCTCTTTTTTATCTTCCTTAATTGCAGCCTATTACAGCATGAAAATGCTTTTTAAGTAGGTTTAGGATACAAAGAAGTGAAACTCTGAAAGTGAATTAAATTTTGAAAATGGAATTGTTCCTGGGAGTAAAGAGTTTGTTACAGAGTGAGTTTCAATGAAGCAAAATATGTCATGTTTTGTTAAAGATGAACAGAAAAGTGTCATTAAATTAAACATTTAAAATTAATGCCTGGCATCAGTTTGGTATGAGAATATGACTCAGATGTTGAAGGCTTTCCTCTCTTTTCATTCAGAACACAGTAACACTAAGTGAAAAACTCACAATGAACAGTTTAGCAAGCCAATTTGGCTTCATTTCCTGGCTACAGAATATCTGTGAACAGTTATGATTCCCTCCATTATTCCATTAGTCAAATTGCTTAAAATTTGTTTTAGATTTTTTCTCTAAATTGGATTAAATTGACTGAAGCTTTTAGAATTGCATCTTGTCAGTCCAAATCAATTCATATGAAACTGAAAATGTATCCTTTTTTTATAAAGGGATACCAGAAGGAGACACAGGTTATTTTATTATTGTTTATTATTAGTAAGATGCAGTTACTAATCTAATATATAAACTTTTAGCTTGCTTGAGTTATAATACTACCTTTGTCTGGGATTGTTTGAATTAGTTTCAGAGTAGTGTGGTTTTTTCACTGATTTGCCCAAATGGGGAAGTCTTTGCAGTAGGAGCAGCTACCTGTGATTTGTTTTGTTATTATCCCTGAATCAACTTGACAGTTTTTGTACATGCCAGTAACAGTTTGACAGTAAAATATATACCTGTGCAAGATAACCTCTGCAAAATACATGCATCAATCAAGTTTACACCAAGGCAGATAGAACTTGAGGGACACATACGACCACACTTTTCACATCATGCAAGTGTCTCAATGACTTTAGAATCAAGTCTGTATGTTTGAGGCAGGTCTTCTGAACTAAGATTTGTCTCATTTAAGAGGCAAATGCAAGACAGGCACAAATTAATTCATGTGAATAAACTTCTATTTTTAATTTTTTTTTTATTTAGGTACTGTTCTAGTTTTCTTCCTTAGCTCCAAAGAGACTTCCTTATAAAGAGTAAATGAAATACAAAAAGTTCTCCTGGGCTAGATTGCCACAGAAAGTTCTTTGGTTTCTGTTTAAGTGAGACCATCATTCTACCAAAGGTTTACATAACTTTTTAATAATTGCATAAGAAGCATTAGAGGAGACATCACTAAAATTGTATGTTTCCTTCTGAAGAGTGCAACTTCCATTTGAAGGTGCACAGCCACAGAATTTAGATATTTAGTTTCTGCGTTCAGGGAACACACTGTGTTAGATTCACTAAGATACTGTGCTATACAGCTTAAATTATGTTCCCCAGTTGAATTAATTCACATACATCAGCATTTTAAGTAAAAAGGAATTTACATTATCTCCTCAAGAGTTCAGACTTCTGAATATTGCCTATAAAGGCAACCTCTGTTCATAGCTGCCTGACCACTCCTACTTGAGATTTGAAGGCAACTTTTCGTGTCTCTCCCATTAGCAGTATCCTTTAATGTGTTATTTGTGATGCTCCACACAGGGAAAAGAGTATTGGTGCCTGGTCTACTTTACATGGTGTTAGTGTTAATAGATGTTGTACTGGCACCCAGAGCAGCTGCTGGGACATGAAAAAAGAGCTTTTTCCTGCTCACCTGTCCTTAGCAACTTGAAAAAAAAATTTTTTAAGATGTTAAGAGGTCAGTTTAGTTTCTTCCACGTTAGGCACAGTTTTTGAGGAACTTAAGCATTATTGTCCATTAGCCATAATAAGCCATTAGCATTTTCCAATGTTCTCTAAAAAAGGGGTAAAAATAAATACAAAGTGTGGAAGAATAAGCTTGAAAGAACTAAGTTGCTGGCATTCGTCACTTCCCCTGCAGTCAGGGTGCTGCAGTACCGGCAAATGTCAGCATGGATGTCAGTCACAAGATTACAAGCAGTGGTGGGTTTTTTGAAGATGATGTCTGGCAAAGCCAGGAAGGGCAGAGGCCTGCTTCTCTTATTCCCTTTCTTCTGATTACATTTCCCTTGATAATTGCAGCACCTGAAATGGCCACTTACTGCTGTGTTATATCTTTAAGATAATTCATGTAGTTAATAGAGCAGTTGCACTCTTAATACCAACTCATAGCATTGCTGCTTCCTGCTGGAGTAATTTTGTGTACAGCACATGAAATTTCTTACCATACTGCTGATACGGTGCCTTATATTCATAGTTCAGTTTGGAAAGCAGCATATAGAAAATGGTCCCTTAGGCTCATGCTCAGTTAAAGGTACAGTGACAACAAGTGAGAGCAGCTTTTCATTTAAGCTAATAAATAGCTTTTCTTTTCTTGCTGTGCATAAATAAAGTTATCTGGGTTGAATTGCTCTGGGATATCCCAAAGCAATAGTATGCATGTTACTCAGAGTCTGTCAAAAGTAACCAAGGGAAAGACAGGGTTAGTCTCAGTAGGTTTTAATTTACTATTTTCGTATTTCCACTGGCAAAATATGCAAAACTTTGCACATGGAAACAGATTGAGATACACAGCATGCTTAGACCCTCTATGAAGAGGCTGACCCAAGCAGATAGGTTATTTCAGTCATGATTCCTGGGAGTGCCAAGTGATACAAGGTTTTAAGTGGTCAGCCAGATACATTTCAGGCTTTTTAGAGGAAAATTTCACAGACATTTCAGAAAAGTGAATCCTTGTGAGACTTCAAGACAATAACCTCAGAAAAAAAGGCATTGAAAATTACTATTTCATTTTCAAAATACAGTTTTTCCTCATGCCTCTGTATAGACTGCACCTTCTCTGACTCTTCCTTTGATCCCCAAGGCCCATATTGCCCGTGCTATGGATACTGAACTAGAATGTCTGTCCTATCTTCAATGAATCAGCTCACAGTGGTCATCATCTTTGATTTTGGACCTTGTGCCTTCTCGTTCTCTCAGGAATCCCACAGTGACCCATTTTTTAGAATATGGCCAGAAGAATAGGTGACCCCAAAATAAAATAAGCACATCAGCCTTGGTAATCCCTGATGGGATTACAGGTTTCACATCATACGCCTGAAGTACCCCCTGTTTGCATAAACTTAAAGGTATGTGCATTGGGAAATAACATGGAACAGCTGGTACCCTCTGAACTCATATCCTATCACAACGATTTGCTCATAAGCATATGCAAATAGTCTCATCCTGTCCTATTGGGTATCCACTTTACTTGCCTTGAAATTATATCTGAACTGGATTGCCTGTTCCACTTGCTTCAGAGTACTGACCAGGCAGGAATGAAGTGACTCTTCTTGATCTTAAAAATTGAAACAAAATATAAGAAAAATGTGAATGTTAGTACAGTCATGCCAAGAGGCCTATGTTCTCTACTCACTTGTGAAAGTCAACATGGCACAGAATTCCAGTTCCTGTGGTTTCCTTCTACCTTCTGTGTCACTCCCTCAGAAAAATGTCCTTCTCCAGGGGAATCAGACTCTCTTGGTTTTTAGTAATGACAGTTAGTAGCCTGTTTGTCAAAGCCAGTTCACAAGCTACCTGGAGTCAGGGGGTAGAATTTTAGAAGTTAGTTATGAAAGTAAGTGTTGTTTTTTTAACAACCATTAAGCGTTTACTGAAGTGGTTTATTTTGAACCATTCTTTCACCCTGATGACTTTCTCTCTCCTCATCAACTTAAACCAAGGGTAAACTTCCCAACAGTAAAATCAAGATCTAGTTTTCATAAGTCATTATATGGTAACTCAGCTTCTATCAAACCCCTTAGGTGACTCTGCTTTCAAGCTACAATAACTTACCAATGTTTGTAACTAGAAATAAGTGCATGTTCAAATATGAACACCTTTTGAGTTTGCTTCTCTGTACCTGTAAGCAAAGAGCTACTAGAAAATAGAAGAGATTAGATATGATCACAAGCCACTACAGCTATGAATCAAAAGAAAAAATGTTTGCCCTCTCCATGCTCAACAAAAGGCAAATACAAATCTTGGGCCTGAGGTTCATCTTTCATACTAAAAAAGAAAAAAATTAAGTACAAAACCCTCTTCTATGTTTGCATGTGTAAATTCTATGACAAAGGAGAAGGAACAAAGTTAACGTGTTTGTCTTGCATAAAGGTTCAGCACCTTCATGAACATGGGACTGATGTGAAGAACAATGTTATAGAAAATGTGGGTTCTCCAGTAGCTAGACCAATGCTTTAAGGAGGAACAAAAATAGTCATTGTCTATATGTGTGATGTGCAGATGAATTTGCAATTAAATGCTCAATTAAAATAGCTGAATTTTCTTTAAGGTGACTTCTGACAAACAATTTCTGACCATTTTATAGTGCTGCCACATAGTTTAAGCATCATGAGATCACATGCCATTTTGAGGAAGGAAGCAGATAGCTTATTGGTAAAAACAGATCTGTTCAAATCTCAAATAGCTGAAGTGATTTATTGGAAAACAACAGATTTTCTGTGTAGATGTTGCAGTAGCAGCAAAGAATCTCCCTGTGTCTTCCTTTTTCTAATACTCCTTCTGACAAAACCCATATGATTAAGAAAATAGAGGCATTTCTGCCAAAGGCAGATACTGAGTTATTTAGGACTATGAAACAATAGATACAGCTACCTAACCAAAGAAAAAAAGTGAAAACAACATTAAATGGGAGGAAAAGGCTGACTTTTGTCATGAGAATGGTGTTCATTGCTTGAATACTGTCAAGAGTTTCTGAGAGTGAACACTTTGTAACTTCTTTGGGAAACCACTGAGAAGATTGTGTTATGGTGCAACCTAGTAAATGCTTCTACATGAAATTCTTTGGCATATGAATCAACGATGTGCATGAGCTACACTGCAGAGATAACAGGTAGACGTGTAGTTGGTTAAAGAAGATGCTAAGGAAAATTTCTAAATTTGATAGCAGTGACAAATGGAAGACTAAAGTCAAAAGTGAGTGTTACAGAATTAGCTTGGCTGAAAAAGACCTTCAAGGTCATTGAGTCCAACTGTTAAATAACACAGAGTTTTAAGTTAATTTTATTTTGGAAGAACATGAGAAAGATGAGAAAAAGCCCTCATAAAGATCAGGATTGAGAGAGGGAAGACTGAGTCACTAATTGAAGAAAAACAGTCAAGGTCAGTTTATTGAAGGAGACACTTGATTTAGAAGAGATGGATAAGTCTAGGAAATCAGACCAGAGCACAAGTTCCCGGGTATCTACAAAAATGTTTTCAAAGTAGCTGTCTAAATGTGGATTAAAGAAGCAAACTTTAAGGCTTATCTCTGATAGCCTTATTGATGAGGCCACAGTCATTTTATTACATTACATCAATGTTACCCACTCTCAAGATAAAAAACAAATAAGATCAACCTAATGTGCTGCAAATGGTAACAGCATCCTGCAGGCAGCTGCAGCAGCTCAGCAGAAAGCTCTGCATCATGTCCAGTGAGGGGGCCATAGTCATCTGAGAAAACTGGGAGGTGGCTTGTAATTAGGGGTCTATTTTTTCCCCACATTTTTAAAGGAAAGGCAGAATTGGCTGTTGTCAGTGTGGAGGGAAATCTGGCATGTGATAGGGTAACAGAGCATCTGACTGAGGGGCAGGGGTAATCACAGTGAGAGGATCTACAGAGTTAGTAGAAAAACCACAGGTGGGAGAGGAGATGTTTCAGACAGAAAGGTGCTGGTCACCAGCAGAACATGTGTGGGATCTGTGGGAGGAAAATAGAGAAAACTGTTGATAGTGGCTGCAAGTACTCAGAAGCCTAGAGAGGGGGTCTGAAAAGTGAGCAATTGGACACTGACTGATGAGTATGTATGTTGATTAGGCATCAAAACAGTGAATTTTAGATTCACATAAATTGATAGAGGCTTTCTAAGACGTAATTCAAGATTCAGACCAAAGTAAGAAAAAATGAAATTATAAACCTATGGGATATGAAAAATGAGAAGAAGAGCAGATTTCAGATACAGGTGAAATTCATCAGAGGAGAAGAAAATGGAATGGAAGACAAAAAGAACTGACGAGGGTCTGGTGAACAGAATCCAAGAAATTAAACTGTGGTTAACATCTGCCTTCTAACTGTTTCAGAAAATTTGACTGCTCCAGAAAGTGTGTGAAACTTTCACTGCCCTGTTCCTGTTTTGCGGAATATTGCCTTTTTTTTTTTTTAAGGTTAAAGGCATACAATTCATTTGTCTGCTGTAGACTTGTTCATGACAGACAAATATAATATAACAGATTATCTTCCATTAAAAAATTGCAGACTTGGGTCAGCTGCCAGGTAACTCATTCAGTTTTGTTCCCTCCCAAGGGTTCCATCTATCCCCAGAACATAAATTCATGTGTACTAAGTTGGTTTTTTTTTTCAAGACTAGGCAATATCCCTGTTCCCTGGAAACTTGCAGTTGTCATTTGTCTTTGTGAACCTCCCCTTTGAAAATGCCAAATCCTTTAAATTAATGCTTGGGAGGGTCATATTTTGCATTTCAGTTGTTGAAAAGACCTTGCATTTATTCAACAATATAAAGCTCCCTGAGGATCAGCAACCACAGTTCATTATGTACAAGTGTGCAGTGCTTTCTGTAATTTAGGGGTTGACGACTCACATAATCATAGCTGCCAACATTCAAAACTTTTTTTTCATTCTTCTATAATAGCTTTTTCATCATAAAATACAGCTCAATTTTGATAAGGATAGGTCCTGCTCTTAGTGAAGTATTTGTCTTCCCTGTACAGAACTGATCCCTGGTCACCAGCTAACGTTACTTGTTTTACTTTTAGGTAGGAGGCATTTGAATTGTCACAGGCTAATTCAGCAGGAGTAGCTTTATCATAGGAAAGCCAGCATAGTTTCAATGGGATTTTAGAGTGAGCATCAGTATCTTCAGCTGTCCTTAATACCAGTCTTACTTTTAAATTTTATTTCATTAAGTCAAACACAGTTTTTAGAAGCAAAATGAGATTACTGGAAATAAGCACACAACTTCCCTGACCAGAGAAAAATTTCAAGGGGGAAAATGCAGGCAACTATAAGTAAAGGTAAATTGATAACTTGAGTTAATTTACTAAATGGAGGTATAATTATTTCTTGGTCCAATGGTGTACAGCTTGCTTGCCCCTGTGCTCCTAATTGATTTTTTTTTTTTTTTTTTTTTTTTTTTTTTTTTTTGAAAGAGAAACATTCAACATAGAATCATCATGGTTATTGTGGCTGTGTGAATAATTAAGGTAGATAAGTTGTCAGCCCAATGTGTTTGCACAGTTCTGTCCCACCATGTTAACCACATACTCCAGGTCTGCATGTACTTACATGGTCTGTGGTACCATTTGAGTTTCCCAGAATCTGGTGTACTGTCCTATTCCACATGCTTTGTAAAACAGAGAGAAGTTTTTAGTTGGTCTCAAATACCAATGGGATTCTTAACTTCACACTTATTTCTTCCTCTCCAGTGTTTTAGAAAAAACATTTTGATTGACAAAAAGTTACAGTTGGAGGAAAGCTATCTTTATTTTTTGAATTCCTTTGGCTTCTCTTTTTTTGTTTTGTTTTGTTGTTGGATTTTTGTTGGGGTTTTGTGGGGGTTTTTTTCTGGAGAGTGAGAGGGAGTAGTTTCTGCAAATAGTTCAACCTATCAGCCTACAAAGTAAAAGACTATCAATCTGCTCCTTTATGTCTCCAGTGTACTTCACATTCTGGTGTCACAACCTAAGGCAGCTAGCACTGTTTGTGTTCATAGCATTGCACTAACATGTTTTTAAGTTTAAAAAAATTTTAGTGTTCAGCAAAAATTTTAAATAAAAATCCTTTCTTTTCACATTAGATTTAGTAAATCCCTTCCCTCTTACAAATGAGAAATCAGGGCCTAAAGTATTCTGACAGCATTTCTAAGTTTTTCACTTTCGAAGCTTTTTGTGCTTTATAAATCTAATTAACTGTAATAAGAAAATAATAGGACATAATGTTTGTTTTACAAGGTGATTGATCTCTTGGCAGCCTGGCAGACTCTTTTATTGATTGGTTGGTGGATAATGTCAGAGTGGATATGTCCCGGAGGAGAATAGCTGACACCTAAATCCATATGTGACAGATTACCATCTGGGTTGGAAGACAGGTTTCTTCGTGAAATTGCAAAGATAACAGGTGAAAATGGAGAAAGTGACATGAGGGAAATGTGTTGAAACCTGCCTCAACCTTCCCATGCTCTAAGAGCATTTACACAAAGCTCTCTATTTTGTGGGCAGCCTGTTTTCAGGATGAGGGAGATTAAATTTTAATTACACTCATTCCTGTCTGCCCAGTCAAGTTTTAATTCTGTTAATTAGGAAAATGTCTTGCCCCACAACCTAGCCATAAAGCTAATTAAACAGAGAACCTTCATTTGCTACTTAGTGGAACTTCAGTTCAGGAATGATTATCATACATTACTGTTAATTAGCACTGTGGGAGGGAAGATGAGGATGTCACTGAAGTGCAAAACTCAAATTAGAGGTGCTGTAATATATGCCGTATTTCATTTTGTAGCTATCTGATGCAGGGAAATCACACACTACCCTACCTGCCTCAGTTTCAAATGTGTTAAAGGAGAATTAATTAAACTTATCTCTCCTGCAGAAGTGTGTAGGTTTAATGTAATGAAGTTGATAAGATGCTGGCCTTTGAAATCCTCCAGTAGAAGACACTGCATGAATTGAATTATTCCTCTCTGAAACATGCAAAGGATGTTAGAGGCAGTCACAGGTGGAGTGGCATAACAGCACATTTACTTCAGAAAGACAGACACACAGTTTTGTGCATATTCACAAATTCTTCCAGGCAAAACTGTACCAGTATGGAACATGCTGCTGTGTTAAACCATTCAGAAGCCCAGACCACAAATGAAAAACAACTGTAATTTGACTTGAAAATATTTATATTAAATTACTTTGGTTCATAATGTTTTGGTCACTTATAATAGTCCTTTTTATATTATTGGTCCTGAAAATATCAAGTCGTAATTACCTCTGCCCTATACAGGTGAAGTAAAGCAGAGAATTATTGCAACTTGCCCAAACTGCTAGATAAATCCATTGTAAAACTGGAACTAGAACTTCTACCTCCCTGTAAACTACCAGAAAACAGCTGGCTCAGTGTTTTCTGGAGAGAACAGCAGAACCAAATTCTACTTTGATTTAGATTTGCTCACAATAGCACTGAATGCACTGAGTTTGAGGGTATTAAATAATATTTATACTGTACTAGAATATCCCTAGGATGCCTGATTTACGACACTGTGGGAAATGTCATTTAGAGCACAGCAAGTACATATTGATAAGGTTATGCTTACATTAATCCTGAATTACTTCATATATTTCAAGTTTTATTGCAAAGTGACAGGCAAACATTATAATAATTGCAATCTGAGCATTGGTGGCTTTGGTACGATTTGTAATGGAGAGCAACATGTAGAACAACTTTTATTCTGCGTGTCTGTGCTGATTGACACACTGTCTAGGCAAGGTAATTTGTTGGGCTTGGATTCAAGTGTTGATGAATTTGTTTGTTTGTCTGTGCTTATGTTTTCCCACCTCTGACATGGGGTTAAAAAGTTTTGTGGCTGCTTTATAAAGTACTTTGTGGTCTGCATGCATCAGGGAACTAATACTTGTGTCAACAAGACAGCACTGGTTGTAAGGTTTAGGGTACAATGGTGATTTGCAGAAGCATGAGAAAAGAAAAGGAAAGCAAAGGAAAATTACAAAAGCAGGGAATAAGAGGAACTACCAGACTAGCCCACTTTGCAGCATGTCTATATTGATGTCCACTGTATGATGCTAACAGCATTATTAATCCTAACATATTTTAGGATTAATAAAAACAAGAAAGGTATGAAGTTTCAATAATCACTTTAGCTTGATCTGGGAGTTTATTATTTTCCTGCAGCTAGGTAGCATTTTAAAACTGCAAAGGATTAGAGTGACACAATCAGTTCAAATATTTGTCCAACCATTGAAAGCAAAAGCCTCACTTCCGCCTGTGATGAGGCTTTGGAAATCTCCGTATCCATCATTGTTCAAGAGCTAAGTGAAGATTGCACGTTGGTTACCCTTTCAGTTGTCTTTAAGCAGCTTATGTGGAATGCTTAATTCTTAATTGCCTGAAATCACTACTTTTTCATTTATTCTCTGTCTTTTCACTTATTCTCTCTTGTATGCAGCATGACAAACCTTTGTCTGTTTACATGCACACGTGTGCATACGTGCACCCTGACCAGAACCAGGTCCATCCTAATATGAATTATGCTGAGTAGAGTTTAAAAATGTAGAAGTGGAAAAAGAGCAGGCATTCCCATTGATCTTCATAAAGTTTCATCTAGTCAAATTGTGGCTAAGCAATCTATCATGAGGCATCTGCGTTTCTGTTCCTTTATTCAAAGCTAAAAAGTTTTCTTTAAAGCTGAATCTACTGCCTCCCTCCTATTTTGAGATCATCAGAAAGCTTAGGATAAACATTTATTTCAGAAATATTTTATTTTATTTATTTGTCCATAATGGTTCTAGAATTACTACCCCTACCAGTTTCTGGAATTATCTTGGGAGCATCCAAAACAATAGGGAGAGTTTTGTGAAATAACTACCAAAAAAAGGCATTTTTAAAGAGTACTTGGAAGCAGGTACCAAAACTGACTTACCAGTAAATGCCACGAGGCTCTAGGGTCACATCAGCAGATCCAGAGAGTGGTCATGCTTAATGCCAGGCCTTTGCGTAAGGGACTTCTCTGGTCTTATATTTAACAATGGACATGGAGATGGCAGCAAGTCACAGAAGCTGCAGTGGAACTTCTTCACTATTTGTGAAGCAAGATGGTCTAGGGTTTCTTCTTGGGTTCAGACAGATCCTCAGCTTTAGTAATGGTGTTGCTGATTTCCATCTCCAGAGTAATATTTACATTTGGGTTTTTTTACCCAAGAAAAATAACAACTTCAAAGCTACTTTGTGTACTTGTAGCAGATCAGCAGCTTTTAGAAGCAAGTTATCATTTAACAGTATCGAGTTACTGCATTAAGATAAACCCTTTGGGGTTTCATTGCTAATGCACTGAAGGCCCATCAGACCTCTTAGTCTGAAATGACCAGCACGTTGTCTGAACACTGATCATCAGGGCATTTTACATACAAACCCCCGTGGAGAAATACAGTTCTCTATATACTTTTGCATTCCTGGGGATACAGGGAAGCAGAGCACTGTGGAAAGTTTGAGCCATTCATCTTCAACCTGTGCCATCAGTTCAAAAGGAACCACTTGAGCACTGTTTGAAGACACCAGGTCTATGACTTCTCAGCAGGCAGTCACAATAATAGTATGGGGAGATGTGACAAAGTAATTTCAAACCTGGTAGAAATGGTTTTCACTATGTTTTCTTTCCCTACATGATAGGCAGACATGCATACTCTCTGTGAAGTTCGCAACAGGCACTTAATGAAGTTGGGTACCAGTCAGCTTAAAGAAAAATGGGGCCTCACCTTCTCACACAGCGGAATCATTTATTTTTTCATGGCTCATAATATGAATTATTTATAGCTGTGGAAAGAAAAATAGTGGGGGTATACACTTGGTGCAATTCCTATGAACCAGATAGACATGATATGGTTGGATACTGCTCTCTTTCAAGTGCAATGCAGCAATGCACTACTCTCCATAGAGTGAAATAATTTTCACATGCCTTGTCAGTCTCGCTATGGCCGCGGAAAGAAATACAGTGAAAGCAGAGACGTTGGCGCTGTTTGTGTTATTTAGAATGTTTTTGCAGCTAACAGTTTTGACCTCTATTCTGTTTTGATGGTCTGGGTTTCAAAAGGCCACGTCATGTTTTCCAACTAGAAGAAATGAATAAATACTTTCTTTTCCTGTGGAATCTCCCAGGTTTTACCCAGGTCCTGGTTCAGAATTATTCCAAAGAACTGCTGGTGTAAAACTGTTATGCTGCATTGTCAGTGGAATTACAATGATTAACAGCTTCAAATATACCCTCTGAGGCCAGAAGGGTTTCATTTTTGTCCCTTATGGTTTTCAGAGACCTTGAAAAGAAAGTTAGTGAGACTGGAATTTGGAATTTAACATGTGAAATCCGGGGGCCATCGTTTAAAACATCAATCCTTACTTCTGAATGGTGTTTGACAGGCTGCAAGTAATTTCTGCTTCAAGCAGTCTCAGGCACAGAGTAGCCCAAAGGTCATGTTCTTATCATGAGTAAAAGAGATCTTAATGATGGATGACTACTCTGTGTGTTTATGATGGATAACATATTAGTCATTTTAATTCACAATGCCATTTGTCCAAGTTTTGTCAGGGCAAGCTACACTGTAGTTAGGTACACCTGTGCTGTGCAAAAGGATGGGACTGTTGGGGTAATCCATCATAAGACCTGCAGCACAGTCCTAGTTGCACGTACTGGAGCTGAGAGGAACCTCTTCTACAAATGGGAATACCAGCTTGTAGGATTTGGGCCAAGACATCTTGTGTTTTCACAGCTGATCTTGACCTGTGCTGCTGATCACAGATGAAACCAAATGGGTTGCTGCCTCCGGTCTCATGATATTATGAAAAGCAATCTTCAATGTGTTCTTTAGCAGATTCATCAAGTTGTGAGCCTAAGGTTATCTGTTCTTGGGTAGCCTCATCACCAAAACTGGAGGACCACAGACAGCAAGCCTGACTCCTGGTTTCAGACCACTTTGAGAATTTTATTACCTGAAACATGAAGATTCAAGCTGGCATTGTACAAAGCACTCAGTGTGTAATACCACCACAGCTGCTACCTCCCTTTTACCCTAATGCTTTTAATAGGACTGAATACAAAAGCCAGTCCTCTGCAGAACCAGACACAAAATAAGCAGTAGTATTAGTTCAGAGGGTCTCAAAGCAAATTTGATTTATCTTTGACACAAATGCAACTCATAGGCAAACCTTTATAATCGTATACGTTGTTGTTGCTTATTTGAGTAGCACAATGTCCTGAGAATATTTCTGTCAGTGTCCATGCAGCAAAGTGCCACTTAGAAAATAGGGCTGCATTTGCCTCCCAGCTATTAGAATTTCTAGATTTACCTCCTCAGTTCTCTTGCTGTTGTGTACATTTTACATGCAGAAATGTGTTAAGAGCCATACTATGTCAGTCTGTCATATGTCTACCATGTCAGTAATCATATGATTTCAAAAGCAAATGAAAGACATCCACTAAAAGTCATCCTACATTCAAATTATTTTTAAATACACCTTTCATTCACCAGCTTCATGGTCTCTTTGATCAATTTTCATCTCCACATATTAGCTCTTTTGGCACATAGATTTGCATTTTGCAATTTTGCTTTTTAAATGGCCAGCTGCTACGTCAAAGTTTCAGAGCTGTTGCAGCAAGATTTTCAGTAGGAAGCATTACTCTCTACTTGGTTTTCTGAAAGACCTTGTTTTCACTTCTGGAAGTGGGCAGCCAAGGCTCTATGACAAATTACATCTCCACTGTATGAATCCTTAAAAAGAGCTATTATTTGGCACTGTTCTTCTCCTGAAAATAAAAAGTACTTATTTTCTTTTTCAAATAAACATGGATCCATCATTTAATAAGTGGAGGAGGATGGAAAGATATTCTGTATTTCAAATGAGGCTCTGTGGCCTTTTATATACTTATTGCACAAGCTTTCATGGGATGGAAAAAGGTCTTGTCATTCCAGTTCTTCAGCACCTTTGGGAGAAGTTATAAAGTGGAGGAAATAGAATCACCAGTCTGAAATTCAGAATAGAGACCTTACTAGTTCAGCAGTGCACCTGGTAATGATCATTTAAGGTACAAGCCATTGATCCCACCCTTCATACATATATGTGGCTTTCAAAGGAAAGCAATACATGCTCTGCCTCCAGAGCAACTGAAGAAGCAACATTTCTCATGCACTTGCAGTTGCTCTTCTGTTATACCAAATAAATAGTAACACACCTGAAAATGGGTATTCATTGGCACCATGTTCATAATAGACAAACTAGCACATAATCCTAATTCCAAACAAATGTATTCCACATTTTTAATGTAGGGATAATAGAAGTGGATTTTTCAGAATTCAAGTATGTTTTACTTCATGTTCATTGTGGGTTTTTTGGTTTTTTTGTATGTTCTTGGGTTTTGATAGTTCCCTTAGTTCCTGTTTAAGTAAGGGATTCACATCTACAGAGAAGCCTCTCTGAATGTTCTTGAACATCAAAAGTGCCTCAGCTTGGGCCATTTGGTGGTTCCAGCTCAGAGACAAATAGCTCTGTCTCCAGAAGAACTCAGCCCACAGCTCTTTTGTATGCCTTGTGAGAAAGGTCTGGGAAAGGATATATCTGACAAGCCTGATTGCTCAGAGGGACAGCAGCCTTTTTGGGAATCTGTGTAAACTCTTGTACTCCTGTCTGAACAATTGAACTTCAGCCATGAACTAAATTTTTTCCTGTTCATTCTTTGCAGACATTGATGAGTGCTTGGTAAACAATGGTGGCTGTGACCATTTTTGCCGAAACACGGTTGGCAGCTTTGAGTGCAGCTGCCAGAAAGGCTATAAACTGCTCACAGATGAACGGACCTGCCAAGGTAATACTTCATTTATTTTACTCTTTGTATAAAAATAATGTTATTTTCAGTGTATTTTTTTGGTTGTTGTTTATTTTTGTAATTAAGTGACTTTTACCACAGGTTTTAACTGTACTATCATGGAAAATAACATTTAAAAAGACCTACCAGATGTCCATTTTCTGAGGTGAGGTTAGAAGATTTTGGGGAATGTGTTCTTTCAGTGTTTTTAATAGTAGGAATGCCAGCATCCTGCTGAAGTGAGAAATCCATGTATTATAGTGGAACAGGTTCAGGCAAAGAACCTTATGTTCAAATTCTCTAATTTGCTGCAATCTTAATGGGATGATTTATAGTGACTTATTAGAATACAGCACTTGCAACATTTAAAATGAAAAATGAGTGATTTGTGAGCTCACCATTGCCTGGCAGAATCTAATTGTGGAGGAGCAGTGGGTGTATTTTGTGAAAATACCAATGAAGTGTGGTTTATATTATTTGCTTCGTGTGTCATGATTTGTTTTTATGTCATATGATGTTATATATTCTATGACGGGTCAAGTGCAAAACTATTTCCAACTGAAGTTGGAGAAGCTTTGGAGAAACAATACTTGAAGCATTTGAGCTTTGTAACTTCTCCCTTTAAAAGCCTCCTAGAAAAGGATAGAAAGCAGAACATGCATTAGTAGACAGAAGGGGAAGGAGGATGTATTCAACTAAAATTTTTTCCAAGTGTTGCCTTTTTATTAATACACAGTTATTTGCGTGGGTTTTGAACATGTAAAATGTATTAAGTCCAAATCAGCATTAATATTTTAAAGCTTCTTTGTTCATCAACAAAAGAGAAATCAAAGGCTAAGGATACGTATGCCATTAAAAAGATTTTCTGTTGCATCTCATTGGTGCTTCCATCATCTTGAGAAGCTTACTCCACCCTGACTGTGTGATTAGACATAAAGGAGTCATTGCAAGGTTGGTTTTAAGCTAGGACAGGATGGGAAGAGCTGAGCACGGCACTGTTAGTTCCACATGGCTAGGCAGAAATAATGTTGTACCATCATGTCAGACAAGTGTTAGCTGTCAGACTTTGATGCACCTGCTAAAAATAAGGACAAAATGTTAAAAAGAAACATCCCCTTCATGATGTATTTAGAGACAGATAAGAATACTTTCTGGTTCGTGAATTTCTTGTGTTGTGACATACTCTCACTGTGGTATCAGTTAGAGATTTCACCACTGAACTTGTTGTAATTACACCAATGAAAAACTCAGAAATCAAGCCCTACATTCTTGTTGAGCAAGAGATGGTGCAAAATTTATTTGTTCATTATGCAAAGTCTTAGTAATAGGCTTTGAAAGCTGCCTATAAATAATCAGATCTCTACTGTGATAATGGGAAACTAGAAGGAGCTCTGCAAGTGTTGTTCATCTGATGTTTGTTCCTTTGTGTGCCTGGGCTACTGAACGAGTGAGTTGCCAGTAACAGTACATACCATGCAAGGAACCAGCAGCTGTTTCTGTTCTCTCGTGTGGTTGAATATGGAAATATAAATATGATCTGGCCATCCTGCTTTTTTCATTGTCTATGATGAAGGGATGAAGGTCAGCCACTCGGTCTGCCACTACGTAGTACTTAGACTGATTTGTCAACTGTGAATTATCTGTTGCTATAACAGATAGGTTAGTGCAAGCCCAGAGAATTTTGGGGCTAGAGAATTTCCTCCAGTCCCAGAAACACTGGTTCTTCATACTGTGAAATGGGGACAACAAGCTTATTTCCTGTTTGAAGTCTGAGTAATTTGGGCCTCAGAAGCTGATTATAGCCAACATAGTATGATGCCTGCTTTGTGGAGAGAGCACTGTGATCATTTAGTTCCTCTCTGGTGCTTAAGGTGACAATTGGTGACTCATGCAGTCACTAGGCCTGCTAATAAAGAGAGAAGGGAAGTGAATATAGATCAAGAAATCATTGATGTATGAACCATCTGTGATTTGCTTCTTTTTCTGCAATGAGAATATAGTTAGTGGAAGTGGTTGTAGTTACTAATGTCAGGTCTGACAGAAAAATGTGGTTTGCGGTTAGTGACTCTGCTGGAATATAAATCATCCACGGGGTGTTTTTTTGGTAACAGCCAGTCAACACTGACCATATAACATTACTGAGGGATTCAGGGAAATTTATTTTGGGCATATTAGCCTTTCCAGTGTATGAAATAGAAAAGTCTAATTTTTATTTATAAAAGATGCTGTTGTTCATATTACATCTGTTGTTTTGATTCATAATAGAGTTGTTATGATTTACATTCCTGCTGTCAACATTGCCTTTCTCCTGTGGTTTTCATTTTTCAAATAAAGATTTATTTCAGTTACAAATCAGCGTGTTTACCAAATACTCATTTAGGACTTTAGAAGTCTACGTTGTTTGGGGCTGAGTCCTATTTAGTTCAGGTGGCTTTCCTGGTGTACAGGGAGTTCACCTCCAAATGAGTTAATTACTAACATGAAGGAACAGATTCTGCTAACCTTAGGCAAAATGCCCGTGGAAACAGCTGGTGAGCTCGCCACTTTATGACCCACATAATTCCTGTATAAGTCTGTATCTGATTCACAGGAAAGAATCAGTGAAGAAGAACAAAGCTACAGAGATACGGTCAATCTGTACTAGCAGCATCTCTCAAACTGTTGAAAAATACAAGTAAGCTGTTCCTGTCTAACTTTCTTTGTATGATCATTAACTTCAGCACAAGGCAATTTTAAATACTTCAGTAAAAATGTTCCTTCATGTTGCCTGAGATTTCTGAGATTGTCCCACCTCACCTCCTTTCCTTGATATTCTTTCATTGTAGGCTTCAGAGGCAACTTTAAGATTTCAAGGAAATTGTATCAAAGTCTCAGACTTTGTTCTGGTTGTTTGCAGAGCTCCCACCCCATCATATCACGCCTTACACATACTCATTCTCCCTGTGAAGAGGGAAGTATTTCTTTTTCGGTTTTTCAGGCAAGGAAGGGTTAAGTCAAATATAGAAGCTTGCCTAAGGTGACACATATGAATGCCTGAACATCCTGGACAATAAATCTCCAGTTGTTGTGAATCTGCCCTCTGTAAATTTGCCCATTAGAGGAAATTTTTCTCCTGTGTTTGTGCTCATACCCTGATATCAAACTTCATCAATTTTCAGGAACTCTGAAGCTTGCCACTAGCTAGGAACTATGTAGGCTGCTTGTGTAAGCAGACCTTGCATTTGTAAAGGGCATTAAAATATTCTGTATTTGTCTGTTTACAGCTAAACCATTATTAGCCCTGGCTGCAAAGAAAACCATTGTCAATCACAGATTACTTCTGCTAGAGAGTGATTCTCACGCTATGGCTGCTTGTTAGACAAGGAGAATGTAAGGGTTTCCCTTCCTTTCCCCTCCCCTGCATTCCAGCCATTTAAAAGGGAACTTATTTGTAACCCAGAAGGTGAAGAATCCCCATTGCCCTGCCAGTGATATTGTGGAGACTGATACTGCTTTCCCAGACTCTGTCTTTTCACATAAACTTAAAAATAGATTTTTCTCTCCTTTGACGGGGAGATCAGTGTATGACAATACCAAACTCATCAATGGTGTATTATTTTAACAGATCCCTTAAGTATTGTCAATTATTTGATACAGGAAGAAACTGTTGGATGTGTTTGTATAAACCTAGCAAAGAGGCCTGCATCTTCTTTGAAGATAGAATACAAATAACATAGTGTATTAATAGCAAGGAGAGCTTGTGTTTGTAACCTTTGTAGTAATTAACAGCAGGACAAAGACTCAGATTAGTTTTAGAACCATATCAGCAACAAAACAGCAGCAAGACTGTTTAAAGCTGCCTTGAATGTGTGTAAGCACAGATATAATTACCTTAATCCTCAGCCAATATGAGTTTTAAAGCCAGTTAACTTAATTGCTTATTCAGTTTCTGTTTGTTGTGCAGTGATGTTGAAAAAAAATTCAACAGTAAGTGCTCCCTCTGCTCCACTCAAGTTCAAGCTTCATTAAGCACCCAGAAAAATGTGTGAAATTCTATCATAAATAGTTTTCTCTTCCTTCTGTAGGAATTTTCTTTTGCAAAGCAAGTTGCAAGACAGCACACACATTTGTCAAAAGTCTCTCCAGGGAGTGGTAGAGTTGGAAAGATCAGTTACGTTCAGAAAGAAAAGTGCTTGTAGTAGGAATATCCGGTGATCAACATGTAATATTTTGGCCTGCTAAATTCACCCTCTCGCCCTCTGCTCCTCTGTCCAAATTAGAGGCAAATCCTCCTACCTTGTGGAATTTCAACTTTTACAGGAGGCAGTTCAAGGCATTTGCATCTTTCTAGTCCACTTACAGCCTCAAACAGGTTTAAGTGGGGCTTGATGACTGATAGATCTCACAGACTTAATGTTCATCCCTAATGAAGTCTGCCTAAGTAGCCTTTTCACCAACCATTTGAATTGTTACAGCCACTGTAAAGGAGACAATTGTCCCCTAGGCAGAAATACCTCTGGGGCATATGGGATACCTGCATGGGCTGTCTGGCATTTTGGGGGCTTCTTTAAGGCCATGGGTTCACACACAGTAGGTTACAGCATTTTTTATTTGCTTTGATGTATTGCCTGCTTCACTGTTGGTTATTCTTTGCTAACTTCCTGGCGGAATTTAAATAAATGCAATTGCAGTCTTTTGTAACCAGGCAGTGGAATACAGGCCCCCACAGTCTGCTGTTGGAGTGCAGGTGTCTATCCAAAGGAAATACAGGGATGCAGGTTTATGCAACAGGAGATCCCAAAAGGACTTTTTCCCCCTACCTTCATGATGTATTGAATTTTCCCTCTTGCCATTTTCTGTGGGCACATATTGCTAGAGGCTTGGGGTTTTTTAACATGACAAAGCTATCCAATACAAGTCCAAGTATAGCTGATTTGAGGTGGGTTTTTTGTGTCATTGTAAGAGAAAGACAATCATATCCGTTATCATATTTGTATATTTGGACTTGTCTTTCAGTCTTTTAAAACAGATGTGTTTCTTATATGCCCTACTTCATCCCAGCTTCCTCTCCCCTCAGCTTCACTTCCAGGCATGTTCCTCAAAAACATAATGCTCATGGAGTGGAAAAACTGGAAATAATGGCTAGAGCCAAGGATACTGTAAGCAGATATTGAGGCAGTTTTCTCAGTAACTGCCAACGTATTGCAATGCTGACGCGCAAAACACCTCAAACCTTGTCCAGGTCTGTTCTTTTGTTTCTCAGTTTGTCTCTGAGCAGACTTGATGATGTAACAAGTTCTGTGATAGCTTTCAGATGTGCTACAGGATATACCTCCTAATTCTTCTCATCCACAACTGGTTTTTGCTTATGATCTGAAATAAGATTTGAACCCAGACTTAGGCCTTCCCATTGCACCACAGAACCGTATTCCATGCAATCCCAAAATAATACTGTTAAATGAGAGACTGACCTTTCTTTACTGCCAAATAAGTTCTTTCCAGAGAATTTAATGTGATTAGACCTAGATGACCCCTATGATTGATCTGCTGGGAGAGGGATGCTTTACACAGGGCTCTCCATGCATAATTGTCAAGAGAAGCCTTCTTTCATTCCAGAATTAGAGAAAGAAAAATAGCACCTTGAAAAATACAGTAGCTGTCTATGATCCAAGGATCCTACAGGCCTGGTCTTGAAACACTGCCATAGGTAATGTATGTATATATAATCACCTCTCATAACATCCACCTTTTCACTCATTTGTACAAAATATGCACTATTAGCCTTCCAACGGCAAGATTTGAATCTCCCAGCATGGTATCTCCATTTTGAAAATGGGTATGAAATGAGGGATTAATCATACAGGGAAGGACAGATAGAAAGTGTTTGTGGGAATTATTTTTGGCCTAAAGAAGCCCACAAAGATTAGCTACAAAGATCTCACTATACTCTTCTGTATGGAACCGTTGATGATAAATATGGCTGTACAGGACCAGTTTAATCCCAAATTAATGAGTGCATCCACACACACAGCACTGAATCACTCGACACCTTTGACACAGAGTGACCAAATTAAAAAATAAAAAAGGAGCCAAAGAGGTTTGTACCCTTGAGTTAAATGACAGTGACCTGTCACACACCATCATGTAACCCAGTAAAGCAACTGGCTTTGTCCCAGTCACATAACCTGATGAAAGTCTTAGGATGAGGATACCCCCATTGCTCTGATTCATATAGAACACAGTTCCCCATTTCAGGCTACTTAGCTAAATGCATGGGAGGAGGCCAGGGCTGGAGCATCTGTCCCATCTCTCATTGCATTGTGAAAACAGGGCAGGGAGAATCCCATGTCCTTTATCCCAGTTTTAAATTCTTTCGAATAGCAGAACAGGGGAACTTTATGTCATGATTCTTCAAGCCAAGCCAAGATATCTTGTTTTGTATCTTAGTGCCACCCCCCACACCCTTCTTGCTGAGGTACATCTGAGTATACCCTAATGCAGTCCCAGAGGCAGTGAGCTGTGAGAAATGTTAAAGGGTTACAGCTGCACCGTACAGCAATAAAGACACCAGTTAAACCCTTCAGCTAGTCTGTATCAGTGCTAGAAATAATGTTTCATGTAAGTTGATTTAAAAGACAATGGGTGAGGCCCAGACACCTCAGATTCCATATATCAACAGTATTGTTTGACCAACTTTCCAGTGAAAAATATTGGAAAGTTCTTCCTTTTCTCCTTCATTAAATAAATAAAGGAAGTAAACATTAACTAAAAGTAACACATTTATTACACTAGCCTTCCACAGGCTTCACAATCAGGTGAGATGATATAAAGAGGACAGCAGCGGAAATATTACTACTCAGTGTGGGATTTTTTTTCTTAGTATTTAAAATACCTTTCTACCTGAACCCAAATAAACCTATTATTAAGTTTGTTGGTCAGGTCTGAACTGTAGTGGGTGGTGAGCATTAGCAAGCCATTAGGGTGCTACTGCCTGTGTCCTTGTGAGGGAGGTAGCAGCAGGAATCCCAGAGAGAGTTCTCTGTCTGGGATGAGGAGCAAGCAGGCTTATAATTCCCCCTGCTGACTTTTGCCTGAGTTTACATGTGCCTATGCTGTAAGTCTAAGGTCTTCAGCAGTCAGGGAAAATATCCAGGGCTTCGTTTTGGTCTCACTTGTATCAGAGGGAAGGCTGTTGTACTCAGCAGAGTTACAGTGCTGCTGCACTAAGGGAACCTTACACACTGCTTGCACAGGGTCAGTCAGGGTGATTAATGAGAGAGGGAGGGATGAAGGGACTCAGGCCATTCCCATATCAACTAATTTGTGTGATACACATGAAGGAGAGTGATTTTGCCTTGATGCCTTGGTACCCTCAGTCATCCCCCTCAGGTAGACATGCTGTAAGATATAAAATATGTTGACTTGCTATAGGCTGATATTCAGTCAGTCCAGCACAATCTGGCAATGTGTGGACACTTGGTATATAAACAGCACAGGTTCAGCTGCTAGTGTAGCTCAAGAACCAATGAGAACCAGTGGTACACTGGAGGGGATACTGGGAGCTGCTTGTGGAAATTGGACTAGCTCACAGAGAGAAAATTCAATATGATTTCCCTGTCACTGATGATGTTCATTCCTTATGCGGATTTTCTCTAAGGCATTCTGTGCTACCAAGCCTTACAAAAATATCTTGCTTATGACAAGCACCATATTGCTTCCAGCATCAGTTTTTAAACAAAAAAATTACTCTGCTGGGAAGCAACATGTTACACTTTTAACGAAAGGAATAATTCTCAGACCTTTTCTGTTACACATGGTGCTTACTTTTAGTGTCAGTGAGATTGTGAACACTGGTACAGTATTTGTCTGTGAGAAAAAAAGGGCTGCAAGATCATACCCAGAAACAATAAATGCCCCAGGCATGAAGTAAGAACAGCTCTAGCCAGTACCAGTTTGTTTGCCAAGTGATAGTATCTCTCCTGTTGGTTGTAACAATTAAGTCTGCTGAAACATGAAAACAAATACCTCCCCCTCACCTTCAGTTCTCTTCTCTGCAGTACAATGTTAAAGGCACTCTCTGCTGTAAGTTAAAGGCAAATTTTTTTTGCTTGCTGCTTCTTGGAAGGAATATTGAACATCACAATCTAGGCTTTAAATCAGCTTCTAATGGGACGAGACCTAATGTGGGGAGGGCAGATGGTACAGATTATTCCACCTCTATTTTCCCATGAAGCTTCTGACATGGGCTACTGTTCAAAGTAAGACACTAGATTAGTTTGACCTCAGGTCTCATTCAGTATGGTAGCTCTTATATTCCTGTGTTAAACTCTATAAAGTATATTGCTATCAAATTGCTTTCTACAGCTCTTTCTGACCCCCCTTCCCTTGATGATATGTGTGGGAAGCCAAGCAAAACGTTCCATTGGTGTTTAGAAAGAGAATTTGAGATATATTTTTCAGTTGATGCTGTAGGATTTATGATGTGTATAGTGCAGAAATCAGTTTACTGGACTAGAATCATGTTGTGTATTAATGAATTACCAGGATATGAGTCAGCTTTGGAATAGTTTGAGCAGGAAGGTAGCATTCTTCCACAAACAATAATCTGGTGATAAATAGAGCTGAAAGCTGTAATTCAATGGGAATTGTTTTTAAAGAGAACTAGAAAAAGACTATGTATATATATTCTCCACTATTGCCATGGTGTACGTTGAGATAATGCTTTATTACTGCACCCAATCATTTAATCACCTTGATTAAGGTCAGATATTCTTTACACTAAGTGCTATACAGAACTGCAATAAAATCTTGACCCTATGCCAAATGTTCAGAAGAGTTTTCATTTGCCTGTGCTTGCATCTACTCTCTTTTAAAAGTGCCCTGTTTTCTTCATTTTGTTCTGGTGAGAATAAAAGCCTAACCTATTGAAGCAAAGGGTGTGATTTTCTCCCAGTAGCCATGTTATGAACCACTACTACTTGTTATGATAACTAGGAGATGCAGCTTTAGTTAGGACAGATGAGATGAAAACAAAAGTCTAATCTCAAATATTAAAAGGCATTGGAATAGACATCTTCTGGGGATTTGCTGGGTGCAATTGTTTCTGATGCAAATTTGCAAAACATTTCTATGAGTGTTTTTGGAGGGATACTTGCCTTTTCTCAAGTCCACAGAGGCAAGCCTTTCTCAGCAGAATTTTTAAAGAAGCCTTTGAAGCAGAGCCAGAGCCCAGCAATTATTGTATACATTCAGTGAGCACTGGTTTGAAGTTAAACTGGGAACACAGTCAGGTCCTCAAGAGGTAAAAGGAAGTGCTGCATTTTCACTTGCTCTTTCACCACTATCAAGTAACACTAGGAACGTTTTCACCCAGACTATTCCCTTGTTCCTTCAAGAAGTCTCACTAGCAGCTCCTACTAAAGGGTGATGGGAGACAAACAGCCTTAGCAAAGAGAACAGTTTTTTCTTTCCAGAAATATGTCTAAAAATCAAACATATTGCAGGATAGAAGGAGTATTCCTTTCATTATACAGAGAGGGTAAAGCCTTTTTTGTGCTGTTTCATCAGGCTGTTAAGCTGCTCTTAAAGACTTGCTGTGTAAATAGTGGCTTGAGGGGAGCGCAGACTACTAAACATGTTTGTGTTTGTAGGAAACAAATAAACCTGCCTCAAGTTTCTTTCAATGCACTGCTACTCTTCTTACATGGGTTCTCTTACTTCCAGCACTTGAAGTCGTAGCACAGTTTACTGCCATAATAGCAGTGGATTAGGTTAGCTTTCCTTCGCCTTGGAAAATGATTGATTTTGGAAAGGGATACCTTTTTTCTTATAAAATCTGTGTAATGTTTTGATGAAAGTACTTTGTTTTCTTAAAAAATGTTGGGAAGGTATTGACTTTAATTTTCTTTTAGATTGTTCTAGCAAAACAATGGTAAGAGGATAAACGTAATAGGTGCCAAACCCAATTGCCTCCTACTGCGTTTCTCAGATTAACAGACGAGCCTCAACACAGCAAAGCCCTCGTGTAATGGAGTTGGGTGGGAGGGGTGAGAAAGAGATAGGACCCAAGAGTTAAGAGTAACGTCTGGGAAGTCTACAGATAGTCTAAAGCATTCACACAACTTAATTCTCTGTTTTCAAGAACTCCATCACACAGGAATTTACCCTTTTGCCATTCTTGTCTCTGTATCTCTTTGTCTTGTGTCTCAGCAGATTCAACAATCAAAGTTTGGAGTTGCCACATTCATGTGTTGCCACTGAATGGTTGTGTGCAGTCCTCACATGTAGAAATACCCATACAAGCAAATTGTCTCAAGGGGATCTTTATTTTCATATCATGAATAATTCTGTTTCAAAAACTTGTGTGAAACACAATCTGTACATAACGTGGAAATTAAATAAAGGGGATGTAAGAGATGCATCAGGGATGGTGGTCCCTTGCATCTGCGGAGCAATGGAATTCTTAGCACACACATACTCCTTTCATGTAAAAATGAAAATGTGATTTCATAGACTAATCACTGAAGTGCTCATTCAGGGCACTGAGAAGAGCTGTCATCCAAGAGCTATACACCCTGATGCCCACAGTGCTACAACTTTGTTGGTGCTAGCATACATAACAGATTTGAGTTGTCACATCAGCTGTAGTTGCACATTCATTCTCCAGATGAAGCAGTCAGCGGTACAGTTTTAAGTCATGCTCATTTATCACAGCTATGTTGACCTTTCTCTGGTTTGTCATCACTGAACGGTTGCAAATGTACTCAGACTTTCTTTGGCACATGTCCTTTCACCAAGTTCCAGCCCTTCCTGATCCAATAGTGGGTAGATTTTGTAACCCTGAGGAAAAAAAGCTGTGATCTGACAAAGTGCTTAACTCAACTCATTTTCTATTGATTTTAAAAGTAATAGGTTCTAAGAGTGAACAATAGTATTAAATATACTCAGGCATTTTTTGTACTATTAGCTTTGGGGTTTTTTAGAAGATAGCAGTGCTATACTCAGGTTCAGATCCCTATAGTACATTTTTAAATCTTTAAAATCTTTATATCTTGCAGACGTCCTTTTAAAAACTGCTGTTCATGAGGCTAACAGTAAGGAGAAATAGTAATATAAGAACAACTGCCATGATCTTATGGTTAGGCAAAGTGTGATGAGCTTGACAGTGAAAACCAGTAATGATCTGAAATATTCCTTTCCAAATGCCTTCATAGAACACCTCCCTTGGCTCCCTTTACGTCTATGACCTTGGATGAGTTTACTAATTTCATATGTTGTGTCTAGTTAATAGTAGGCTTTTTTAATATTAGGTAAGAGACCTAGCAAACTTTCTCACCTGCAAAAACAATTGTTTTTCAACACCTCTATTTGACAGTATCTTACAGAGCTGTCTCTGGTGATTGGCTTCTCTCTCTGCAAACCCTCGGGAGAGACTCCTTAAGCTGAGGGCTTTGCCCCTTTCCCTATCTGAGGGCAGATGTGAATTCCTTGAGTTTCTTCTCTTGGAGAGCATGAATACTCAATCTGTCCAGGGGATGTCTGTACAGAGGGGATGTACAAAGAGTGCCATTCACACATCTGGTGCATTTGGTCGTTAAATTGAACACCAGGTTGACTGAGATTATCTGTCAAGTGATTTCAAAAACTTTGAGAATCCATGGCAGGGTTGGTTGAAATATAGTCAGAAGCATCAGGGAGCATTAGGGTAGAGAGAGTTCTGGATGTGTTTCCTGGTGTGAGTGATGAGGTGAAGTGTCTGCACAGAAGACAGAAGACAGAGTAAGCAGCAAGCTTACCTCATTAGCTATGAAATGTGCTGCTTTCTGCCACTCAGAAAGCCTCAGGACCCAGTATTCGTATTCTCTCTCTGCTAGGACAGCTGACTAAATTCAGAATCACTGAGCACTTCACCCCAATGAAGAAATGGAGGAAGAGGAGATCTTGACTTGGTACTTCTCAGGCTGAGCACCATTTCCTTCTTAGCAGTCCCATGGGCAAAAGCTGCCAGGGCTGTTCTCCAGCACTCCCTGCAGTACCAAGTAGTTTAGCAAGTAGTTTTGCATTAACATTTTTAAAATATTAGAAGAAACAATTATCTGCCAGAAAGGGAACCTACCAGATACTCCTCTGCCATTATTCCATTATTCTGTTTTTTAGTTTGATGCTGCTTAAAAAAAAAAAAAAGTAGTGGGGTTCTTCATAATACTGCAAGGAAAAATGTTGGAAACCTCTTTCTTTGCCCAACAGCAGAAAAATTATAATGTAATAATAGTGATGGCAGTGATGATGATGTATTTCATTAGAGAAATGTCAAAACCTTTGGCCAAATCCCATCAGCTAGAGGGAAAGATACCCCCAAAGACCCCAGAGGTAGCTGCCAATTTTTGCCTTGCTAAAATTGCCAAATTCTGCAGTTACCATCCAAAACCATAAATCTTCCCAGCCCCTCAGGCAAAACTTCTAGTGATCCAAAAGCAAGCAAATAGTTCCGTGGCTGATGAATGAGGCAGAACAAAACCACACTCACTGACTGGGAGCAGAATTGGTTCTGCAGTGCTGACAGGAAGAGGAATATGTGGTGGCCAGCTGACTTGGCACATGCTTTAAGGGGAACACATAGGGAATAGGTATTTACTGTGTTGAGATTCTGTTCTTCAGCTCCATTTCTTCAGGCTCTGAGGAAGCCCTGAGGAAAGCTTGTGGAAGGGAATGATCTTGTGAACTCTGTACAGTAGAAAATTAAGTAGGGAATTTTTGAAAGAAACCAAAACGAGAAGGAAAAATTAATTTGTTGGTACGTGAGATCACATAAAACTCCCTTGGAAGAGTTCCTAAGGAAAGGACTGTATTTACTCTGGAGAGGGAGTGAACAGTTTAGGCCTACAATTTTGTTGCCAAATCTCATTTTTTAACCTGCTTTCCTTCTTCTTTTCAAATCCCAGAGATAGAGCTGGTCTCTTTTGATAAGGTCAAACAGTAGAGATAAAGAAAACAATAACCTGCTATTTGCCTATAAAGCCTCTCCCAGTTTTAGTGTCTTGTTCTTCCACACAGCAGTTCCCTTTGCTGTAACTTCTAGGTTAAACAATAAGAAACCAGTTGCTCTGACATTAATGAGGGTGATGAGTTGGCGGGGTGGAGAGTTGTCCCCCTTGGTGCATAGCATCAAAGAAGGATCTGAATAGTGCAGTTCCTCTAACCACTGGAGGGGCCAGTAGAAGATTACTGTCTTCTCAACTGAGATGCTCCAGTGATAGGAATTAATAGAGGCAGCCAGCCAGCCCAAGGGAACTACTTAGTTGGAATCCTGCTTTCTTGTGTGTAACCTCAAACCTAACAAAATACTATGAGAAATATATCAAGAGGTGATTCCTGGAAGGATCAGGTATGTATTACACTCTTTTAGCAGTTAAAAAGGATCGCACCAATTTGAACACTAAAAATTAATCTGATGGAGAAGACTAAGAGATCAGTACATGAAGAAATCTAGACAATCCTTTCTGAAACAGAAATAGTGTTGTAGGTTAACAAACAAAATGGTAGAGGCTGATTAATTGCATGAGGTCCTACTAAATTAGTATGATCGTCTTGCTGGCCTTAAATAGACTTGTTCTATCAACATAAACATCTATTTATGTTCCACACTGCTCAACCTTGTAAGACGCCCTTCAACTTCAGACATGTAGCAGAAGCGTGAGGATGCACAGAGAAAGCAGAAGTCAGTGATGTCCGGATTGTTCTTAGAGCTAAATAAGAGTATCTAAAATCATCAAACCAGCAGCAGAACTATAGAACATTAATCCCGAATTTAGTATTGTATAAAAACAGAGAAAAACACACGCTCTTTAAGAGTGACCAGCAGATTGACAGCTTCAAGAACAGACACATCAAGTTATTAAACTTACTGTGGGTGCAGATAGGCTTGGAGAAAGATGAAGACAAGCTCTTTTCAATATCTCCATATACCGAATAAAAGCATAGAGAGACACTGAAGCTGTAACACAGAACTAGATAGGCACAGCTATGAATTGGAAAGGTTAGGATTCCCACTCCAGGTGTTGCATACCATGCTGGATTAACAAGTAGAAACTGTGGCCTAGTTGCATCTTCAAGGGAATTTGTCCCTTAGGCAGAACACTTCTTGCTTAGCAAGTCTGGAAGAGCTGGCAGGCTCAAGGTCTGTGTCAAGACCCTAAAGCCGTGGCAGAATCTCAGGCCACCAAGTAGTTTGCAAAAAATCAGCCTCTTCATTGTGTTGAACACAGAGGTATGTGGCTTAGTGACTGAAGTCTGTGTTAAGCCACTGCCATGCTAGAAAGTGTTGCCCTCTGGGGCAGTGAGTACCTTCTGTGTGTTGCAGAGTAGAAGCTAACTTAAGCCCAAATTTCTCCAGTGGGAATGTGACTGGAGGCATATGTGCATGATCCTGGTGCCACTGCAGGTCCTCACTGATTTCTGTAGTTCCCATATGGACTGTCAAAACCCTCTGTGACCGACTTTAGGTGATCCTGCCTTGGCACAGGGATTGGACTCGATGATCTCTCGAGGTCCCTTCCAACCCCAACATTCTGTGATTCTGTGTGTGATTCTCCGATTCTGCTCATAGCATTACTGCCTAAATCTCTTGCCAGAGATCAGAGACATACTGCTGGATACAAGTGAATCAAAAGTACAGTTAAGTGCATTGTTTGGTCTAAGGAAACTAGATTAGCTCTGATTTAATACAAGCAAATCTCTGTTCCTGAACAAGACCACGTTTAAATAATGTATGGAACAGTGATTTTACCTATGTTAGAGGGTGTGGGAACCAAAGGTTCTGCAGAATTTGTCACTGACCGCTACTGTATGTCTGTCCCTGAGTAATAGTAATTTCATTTTGTACTGCTAAATCCTTTAAATACCTCCTCTGTGGGATGGGTACAAAATAAGGCACAGGTTTCTCATTATTTATTGACTGTGTTTCAAGTATATTTTGTGCGTTTGTTTTGCTGTTTACATGCATGTATTTGTTTGATTACCACTTTGCATTCTAAGAACATCTCATCTCTAAATAAAAAGTGCATTTCCTTGGGAGTAGAATCAGTTTCCTTCAGAAGGCTTTCATTCCCTCATTAGCATGTTACATTTGGTCTTCACTAATCACATAGATAACTGTGAGCAATAAAGTTCTTAAATAAATATATTCTCTGGTCAAAGTCAAAAGTTAGTCATAATAGGCAGTTTCTCACTTAAATTTCTGAAATACAAGATATGACTGTGCTGCTTAGGGCCTTACATTCACATTAAAAGTATAGCAGTTAATGCCAGATTAATGCAGGTAATAACATATGTTATTAAGAATTAAGTCTGAACAACAGGTTGACTTGGTTGCAAGTCAGTAATGCAGTGGCAAATCTAAACGGGAGTGGTTTTTAAATCACTTTTAAAGGTTTGGGTTTTAGACTTTTTTTTTTTTTTCCTTTATGTTAGCCTGCTCCAGAAGCACTCAGTGAATAAGTAATGAAGTAGGAGATTTGTATATTAATACATCTTTCCATGCTTTCTCTTCACTGGTTTTATTATTTTGAAACATGAGGAGAGGTTAGGTATAAGCCTTTGCTTGTGATTGGTGCTGGACGTGTATTAGAGAGTACCATTCTCAGATGGAGGATGCATTTTTACTAACTGTGAACTGGGTTAAGTCACTGTAGATCAGACAATATGAAATGTGGTGGAAACCTCATCATATCACTGCTTTAGGAAAATAATATCTTTCCCAATACTGAATTTAAACCAGTATTTGTTGGAGAACATAGCTTGAATCATGACTCCCTGTGGTCCAGCAACCACTCACATTAAGATATGTGGTTTCCCTAATGTCTGTCAAATATTGTTGGAAACCACACTGGGCTGTAAGGTGAACATTATATGGGTGGTATTGGTTCCCTGCAGAAATCAGAGGGGGGTGGGGGGAAGAAAGAGACTAACTTTTGGCCAAAATACATATTAAAAAGCATTAGTATTTATTTTAAAAACATCATGTAACACTTCTTTAGAGTTTCTATGTAAGTGTGCTTAATGAATGAGAAAAAGGAAAGGCTCTGTTTCTCAGAGGAGCTGATGACTTGGAAGCTGAAAAATGTGAACACAAAGCATTCTGAGTAGCCTTTGAGTCTGGCTTGTGTGTATGATCAGTTGAGTGGGGTACTCCACATTGAGTCTCTGTTGGCTTGGGGGTTAAAAATAAACCAAGGATGTGTGAGACAGGCCAAAATAAAGCAATGTGTTGTGGCCTTTTGCATTAGGAGACTGGGGCCATGTTACCCCTCTGTGCTGCACTCAGCGTGGTAGGACCTGGGCCATTGCTTCTGTCCTGGGGGACAAACACTGCTAATGCATGAATATGATAACTGCTGATTCTGTGTTGTGTGTGTTCTTCAGAGCATCCTGGGAAGCAGTTATGATATAGATATATAGATATATATATATATATATTTGTTGCCATGCTGCCATACTGAATATACCAAAGGTAATATTCAAGCATATTAAAGGTCATTGGGAAGCTTGGGAGTGTATAGAGTCCCAACTGTGAGAGCACCTCAGAGTATTGCTGTAATATTGTGACAATTTGGGGCTGAAGAGACCTACCAGCATTGAGGCTCTCGTGAGTCTCTTCTACTGGTAAAGGAATTCAGAGATAGATATTTTGGTTTCTTTTTATTTTTGATTTCTAAGCAAAAAATATTTATTTTCAATTTTATTTCTATTTGAAGTAGTGTGTTTACATTTAATGTATATATTGTGTGTATATGTAGTGATCTGGTGTATACTTCATGGCTAGCCTCCTTGAATACAGACAGATCAAATATAAGATGGATTCTTCGCTTAGTGTCCAGAATTATTACAGTCTGCAGTCTGTCTCAAATCCTTGTTATAGCTTTTACTGATTGTCTTTGAGCTCTTCCTTGCTCTTTGCTGTAACGCAGTAGCACCATCAAGTGATCTCTCCTTGCTGTGTCAACAAAATGATGTAACAGAAGAAAGGGAGGGGGAAAACCTGACTTTTGCAGTAAATTTTTAATGTGAGATTAGGCAAACTGGCGTTTAATTTTTGAGTTCTAAAGCCATAACCCCCAAGTCACATGTGTACCTCTTTGCCAGTTAATTTTGCATGTGTACATTCTGTCAGGGAGTCATAGCAGCTTCTGCATGAGTTTGCAGTCCTCAAAACCTGTCTAAATCCAGTGCTGTTTACCAGTCTCACTTGCACATGTTTAGTGTTGAGCTGCTTGCCTACAATGATAATGCTTTTTGGAAATGTTCCCCATTATGCTTTTAGTTACTTGATCATTAGTTTCTTTAAGTAGTCTGAAATTTATTTTAGAGAAGAAAGCAATGACAATCAGGACTATAGAGGACTGCGTTTGAGGACTGGAAGCATAGTACAGAAAGGACCCTTTCACTTCAGATCTGCTGGTAGGAGTCCAGCTCAGTTTCAGACTTAGCAAAAATCATTACTATGTGACGGCTTCTTGGTACCCTGCACTCTATGTCCACAAATGAGTCAGTGTCCACATCACACAAACCACCAGAACCGTTGATGTGACTGTAACTGGGAGTCCACTGGCAGAACCAGTGGAAAATGTAGGGACTTGAATGAGCATGGAAAAATCTGCTTTCTCCCTTCTTCCTGTGGTCACCTTTGAGACACTTCTCTACAAGCAAACTTAGAAGAAATTTGATCTGCTGTAGTTCCCCTTCTGGACATAGATGGAACACTTTACTTTCTAGTACTGATGATCTGGCACCCACTAACATTATAGTCAAGAAAAAATAAAGATCATTATGGGATTGTTTAATGTGTGAAAGCATGAAAAAAAATGCCAAGTATTACTGAAAAGTCAACAATAAAATCCAAATGCTGATTTGTAATAATAGAAACAGAGCCAAACAAATATTGTCATGCATGACCACCATTGGCAGTAATTGCTTTTCTCAAAAGCTTGGGGAAATCCTGCTCTTTTATTAAATCATTCAATTGCAGAACCATCCTGGTTGGAAAAGACCACTAGGATCACCAAGTCCAACCATCAACCCAGAAAAGATCACCAGGCCCACTAGAACATGTCTTGAAGTGCCACATCTACATGTTTTTTGAGTATCTCTCTCTTTTGAGTTGAATCCCTTTTAGGAAAAAAAAAAAATGTGCTTCCACTGTTCACACATTCTCTTTTGAGATGCAAACGTGGATGGATAGAAGAGGTGTTGGAATTTATTCAGCCTGAGATGATGCCTTGATGTCATGGAAACAGTGACTGGAAAGAGCTCTCAGTAGCACAGGACACCATAAAGCAAGTGCCTGAAGAGAGGGCTGGGATTGCCAGGGTGGATGTGAATCAGTGGTAGAGGGATGGAAGGAACCTCTGGAGGTCATCTGCTCCAGCCTTGGAACTTGACAGTTCCACTGTGTCATCAGCTGTGAATTACGAAGACCCTCATCTTAGAATTTATATACAACATTGATAATAAAAAAACCGAAAACCTGTCTCTGGCAGGAAGCTGATCATGTACTACTGGAGATTAATTTAGTCCCATAGTTCCTGAAAGCTTCAAACAGTTAAGCTGCAAACAAATCTCTCAGTATGCTGAAATGACACAACCGCATATGCTGATTACAGTAGTGAATGTGATATGAATTCTTGACTAAGTAAAAGTGAAAAGAATGTGTTTCGTGTCAAATAAGTGCATTAGCAAATCTGAAATGTTCTGAGACAGCTTGGGCTATTTGTGAATTAATGCCAAATTCAGCTAAAAATAGAACAGAAACTTTAATCTGGAAGTTTTCCACTGGAGTTCCTTGAAAACATAACATTTTGACTTTTTGTGTTAAAACAATTCGAAACCTTAATTTAAATAGCTTTAAACTGTTTTAAGAATGCCTCAAACCCAGAAAGTTCATTTCTCAGTATTTATTTTAGTGTGTGTGAGCAGGGAAATTCTGAGCAACCAAAGACAAAAATGGATGTGTGTTTGAGTGTGTGCATATGTTTTGGGGAGCAGGAGCTGACCACAAATCTGAAAGAGAAATCAGTTCTGCTCTCAGTTCTATAGCTGCATCTCTGCTTTTCTATTTTTGGGCTTCTCTTCACTAGATATACCAGGCTGTGTAGTGTTGTTTGCACAAAGGAGACGAGGTTTAGATACTTGTTCATTCCCAGTTGTGGTAAGCAGGATTTGAAACAGTGGTCTGTGAAGGTGAAAAACAGGTGTAACTCCCTTCTCCACAGTCTCTTAAAAGAGAGAGCTGTATCTTGAGACTAGTACAAAGTAAGAACTGTAAGTAATTCTGGTAGAGTACTGTGGAGCACAACAGAGATGTTAGGGACAACTTCAGTTTCTGGGGGCTGAGGTATAACAGTGCCCAGAACACAGATTTCAGAGTTTAAGACAAAACAATACAAATACTGTGCGAGAGTTTCGGCATCCTGTATCACGCCGAAATAGAGAAAAGTTTCTGTTAGAGAAAAGTATGTGGTGCATATTCTTCTCTTTTCTATAACCAGTGCTGAATTCCTCAGGGGACTGGTGATTCTGCAGAAAGCTGGGTCCCTCAGGCAGGCCTAGCCCTGCCCTACTCAGGCAAAGAGGCGAGGGGGCTGAGGGCCTTGGTGTTAAGCAAGGAAAAATCTGTGCACATTCCCTGAGCCAAAGCAAGATGCTGAATTCAGCAGAGGTTGACTTTATGAGAACAGCAGCAGGAGGTGGGATGAGGGGTTTAAATGGTGAAAAAGATTTTAACAGCAGTCTTTGTATTACAATAAAAGTGGGTTTTTTTCAGTTTTTTTCTGCCAGCCAGTGTAAGCCATAGAAGTTGATGAGTAGCTGATATTTTATGTAATATAAATGCATTTGTCTATCGTGAGTGCCAGTTTCTTGGCAAGCAGATGACTGGTTGTAATATTAGGCAGACTGTTGTTTCCACATGCAAAGAGGGATCTGCATCCTTCTTAATGTGAAGAAAAACCTGTAAAGGCCTAAGCCAAATAAGTATCAAACCCCGTTTACTAAACTAGTACAGGATAAGCTCACAGTTGAGGAATATGAAATTACCTTTGAAAAAGAGCCTTCCAGGGTAAGTCAGAGGCCAGAAAATGAACTGCTTTTGTAAATTTCCTGCAATACCATATAGTGAACAAGGTTATACATGAATGAAACCATGATGTATGATTTGGCTTCTTATGCATTAAAAATCCTTTAAAACTGTAAGTGCAGTGTTCATTCCCAAATTATTTTACTTTATGTGTTTATTTATAGAGAACTGAAACAGTCTGTAATTTATGTACTGAAAGCTGCGTATTTCCAAAGTTATAAAGGAATCCTTAAAAAAAACTTGCTTCTAGAATTCAAATAATGGTATATTGAAATATTTAGGTAAATGCATTAAGAATCAAATCTACCTAAAAAATAAAATCTTAGTTTTCCTTTTTTTGCTACTTGATCATAACAAGTGATTATGATGCACACATAAAATCAGATAGCATAAACTTTAGGTAACTATAGGTATTTCCTTTTATATTATGCATTTGCCTGGACAGTTGTTTTCCACATTGTGAACTTTCTTTTGTGTGAATGCTTTGAAACACTTAAAATTGAAGATCATATGAAATATAGCTATTTACGACATTCAAAATTTGTGCATAAACACACAGATTTGGGGTTTGTGTACAGATATACAATTTTATGTTTCTCGAAGTTAAGTATTTGCATGTATAATAACATGGCATTAAACTTAAAAACTATATAAATAATACTTGAATATAGGAATTTGGTAGCATACCTGTAAGTATTTGTGAATTTCCATCTTTTTTCAAGGACACATTTTTTTCAAAGCATGTACAATATGAAAATCCAAGTTATATATAGCGGTGGTGCTGCTTAAGCTATATTATTATTATGAAACTGTGGAAAGTGTGCAAGCTAGGAAAAGAAAACTAATCCATTCACTTGTACCTCACATACATGAGGGGAATGTGATTTTTGTTGAAATTACCACTCTTAAATAGTATCATTGTATTACTTTCCCTGACCTTTTAAGAGAAAAAAATTAATCACCGAAGAGTATTTTAGGACAAACAATTGTCTCGGGATAAAATTCACTCCCAAATGCTATTATTTTGCAAACATTGCTATTTAAAGTACCTTTAGTGTAATGTGCTCTGTGATGACTGCTGTCAAATAAACCTTTTTTTCACTCTGCCCAGCAAAACCTTTGTACTATCTTTGAAGCAATGCACTGTTAATTGCTTTTTTCATAGGGTGCTGGATGGAAGAGAGTATGTAAATAAGAGTTTCACATTAGAGAGCAGCGATAATTAGATATGCCCAACTTTCTCTCTTAAAGGAAAGAGGTCATATTTTCTTGAATTAGGTAGAATGCAGGCTTTGAACTCATATTTCCTGTGTCTTAGATGCAGCATTCTATTCCTGATACTCTCTTTCTCAGGCACTGTTCTGCTTGTGCCCGTTGTAGCTGTGCTACTTACTGTCTGTACGCTCAGTCATAGACAGACATCTGTAAATTACAGGGAGTCAGAGGAGTGCCTAGTGAAAGAAGAAGAAATTCTTTGATTCGACCGAAATTTTTTTTCCAGTTGTTCCACTAACCCCCCAAAACCTTAATGTCCCCGCAGCCTGATGGGAAAATATTATCAGAAGTTAAATGTTGCCATCTAATGGTGAAAATATAAAATGCCGTCTAAATGTTTTTTCTTAAATTATTTTTTCTTACCTTTCTCAGTGTACCTGCAAGTTCCTTCTTTACAAGGCATTAGAGAAATGCGACTGATGTTTTATTCAGATTTTTCTTGGGGTTGTATCTACTATTTTATAAGTCACAAGATGTTGCAACTGAATGTGAAATTCAAGCCATTCATTTTCGCTGAATTCTAGTGTTTTAATGGTTTTTTCTATGATTTCAGATATAGATGAGTGTTCCTTCGAAAGGACCTGTGATCACACCTGCATCAACTATCCTGGAAGTTTTGAATGTCTCTGCCATAAAGGCTACACCTTGTATGGACTGACACATTGTGGAGGTTTGGAAACTGAGTTTTGCTTCACTATTTGCTTATTTGCTTTGTGAACTGTTTACTGGGCCACATGTTATTTTAGCTGAAGGTTTTAAAACTAAAGTATATAAAGAAATAAAGTAAAATAAAACTAGAATAGCAGGAGGAGAGCATGGCTAAAATTTCAGCATCTCCAATTTGCTCATCTTTCCCAGAAGAACATACACCAAAAAGTATGTCCTTGCATTTTTTGTGGTGGTACATAGCACCCTCAGTATAGATAAGAAGCATGCAGCTGTGACACTTGCATGCACTGCTGCATGGGTGCAGCCATTCTTCCACGACTGTCACAAAGCAGCCTGTTACATGTTGAGGCCTATCATTAAGCCAGAGTATTAGCAATTTAGTTTATCCCATGTTGACTTGGTGTCATTCTAGCTCCTGGGAGCAGAAGCCAAGTGGCACAACCTGCATGCTTTGTAAAAGATTGTTGCAGTAACACGACCACTTGTTGAGGTTAGTGCAGTGCCTGCAGGGCTGTGTTCATAACAAGGGCTGTAGGTTATGGCTATACGAGAAAATTAAGGAGTCTGGAGCAGCAATGTGCAACTGATGGTTCATGAGAGGAGAGGAGGAGGGAGAGGAGAGATCAGCCATGTCAGCACAAGTGCATAGCATAGAATCTGTGCTGATTGCATAGACTAAAAAGGTTATACCTCAAATCTATAAAGTTTTAAGATTTTATTTAGAATTTCAGTGACAACATATAAAGTAGTTCTTTGTCTTCTTGCAAGCTTTACCCTTTAATTTTTATTTTAGGAATAGAAGCCTAAACGAACTCCACTTCATCTTCTAGGTTCCTGTCAAACATTGTTTCCTCCTCCATCTGAATCATTTCTAAAAGCAAACTCTATGGATCACTGCAGAAAATTTATCTCCCTGTTTTGCAAAAGTGATCTAATCTCATAGATGTTTATGCCTCTGACAGTTTTTCATATAATGCATAATACATTGTTGTACAGATGCTGCAGAGAGACTTTCAAGCATGTTTTGTATCTTGTGAGTACTTCCAGGAGTTTCATTGTAACTAGTCCTGCAAGTAAATTGTATCATATGCATAAATCCTTGAAAGAGCTATGCATGCATCTAAGGACAAACACTTGCAATTTACACTAAAATTGTTTCAATGAGTATTTTCTACCTTTACACCTATCTATATAGACTTAAATACAAAATATTCTTAATTTTAATTACATTTCAGATATTGATGAATGCAGCATCAGCAATGGTAGCTGTGACTACGGGTGTCTTAACACAATGGGGAGCTATGAGTGTGTCTGTCCACCTGGAAAGAAACTGCACTGGAATAAAAAAGACTGCATTGGTAAGTGTGGGCAACTGCCTCAGAGTGGATGCTCCTGTTCTCCCAGAGGGTGAAAAATAGATCCTCAAATTCATTTTATAAACAAAGACATCACCTGGTACTATGGGGGCCCATGGGTTAGGATATAACTGCAGCTGTGTTGATTATGGGCTGTAGGTTGGATTCTGTTTGTATTGAATTACCTTTTTTCGTGTTATGTAATGATTACATTCACATGAAGTCTGATAATTATGATTTCACATGTTTTACAGTCTTGTGCTTTATTGTCCATTGTCCATCTCTGTGACCACAACTATTACCCTATTTCCCTCTAATGTTAATTTAGGAATTCAGGTTAATATCTACGTTCACAGCACCATACCAGTTTTTTCAAGTTACCTCCAAAGGTATCCTGCTTAATATAAAGTACTGATACTAGCTGTGCAGAAGCATTAATTGTGCTACTTACTTCGTATCAGATCTGATTTTTTGTATCCTTCAAGGGTTTTTTTTTCTGAGGTCTCACTTGATCACAGCAAGTCTTGACCATGGTTACAGCCATCCCAGGTATTTTCTGTGAGGTTTTAATTCTATTTTCCTGTATTTAATGGAAACTGCATACTTTAGGTGTTTAATAGTCAAATTTAGGTTGTGGGGTTTTTGTTTGTGGGTTTGTTTCTGGTTTTTTTTGACCACTAATAACTTTTCAGAAATAGATTTGGGGCTTATGCCTAATACGTAACTTGGAGTAAGCCAGAACAGGAAAGGGCAGCACCTTACTCCAGGGAATCTCCCCACATTGTGGGAAAGTACTATAGTCTGGAGAGCACTGCACTGGCCTCCTGCATAATTACGCAATTGTGGCATTTTTCACTTACATGGATAGAGTATTGTGGAAAGCACTTTATAACCAAGATGGGTCAGGGTGATAGGTAAGCATCTCAAGCTGGGTTTTAGCCTTTGCCATGGACTTTCTTTCTAATGACAATTATGTTCTTTTTGCCACTTACCTTTATATATATTCCCTGCTATATAGGTAGCCAAGTACTATAGGAGTAAGAACTGGTTAAAAATGTGGGTTTAGTTATTTACTAGTTTAGTTATCTACTTGCAATGTGGCAGTTAGTCCTCTGGAAATATGTTTCAAAATAATAATTGAGGCCAGATACATAGTTAGATCACAGAAGTTTTGTGCTATATTTCCTCTCAGCCTACAAAGAATGCAGTTCCCATGGTAAGAGGCTGTATTGGAAATATTTTCCTAGTTGTAAATTTATCTTAATTATTCTAATCAGTCAGTTGGAAGATGGAAAATATAACACCCTTCTCTACTGATCTATACTGTTTTATATGATGAATTAAATTAGACTTAAAATGGACAATGATTATTCCCATATTTGAGCTGTGAGTGTCAGGTATGTTAAGGGAATTGTATGTATTTGCATTTAACTACCACTAAAACCAGGAACACAAACCTGCTGGGACCCCTCTTCTGCACTCTAGCCAAGCCAGGCAAAGCTCATTCCAGCTGCCACATTTTAATTGCCCTGTATCATCCCAGGCTTTGCCGGGCTTCTCCCAAACTCTGGCAGTTCCAAACCAGTCCGGCTGCTTCCTATTGCACTCAGGTGCTGCAGCTCTGATATCCCTACTACTTTGGTGTGGTTCAATGGTGAGCTGAGCATAGGAAAAATTACATTTGCAGTAGCACAATCAGCCATGTCTGTATGGTAAGGTGAGCATGTTTGGAAGGAAGAGCAGGGAACAATCAGAGGAAAAGCATCTGTACCTGAAGAGGTGTTTTTACATGGATGAAACAAGAACTGCTCTAGAGATGCCAGGTTGAGATTTAACCAGCTGATGCAGTGTCAAATAGCTGCTTGAAGAGGTACCTGGCTGCATTTGGCCTGCAGGCTGTGCAGAGATTAAATTTCTGGGGGAAAGGAGGGAAGCAGTAAGGCTGCCTCAGTGCAGGAAATGATGGCACCTGCCAGCTACAGCCAAGAATGAACCTCTTCATTTGTCTGGAGAAAGATGTAGTTAGGTAACATTTCAGTCTCAGAAATGTCCTATCAAAATAAATGCAGGAGTATAATTGTTAGTGACATACCATCATATCAGGGTGAAACACAGAGACTGATCCAGTAATTTATAACAACTCTGCATAGTTTCTACTGAAATATAAACAGTCCCTTACCCAAATATGAAGAATATCTTGGAGACCTGCAAGATACTCTGTCTTCATCCTGCCATGAAGTCAAGAGGAGAAGCTGGATGCTTCCATTGCACAAGCTGCAGTATACCTCATGCAGTGGGCACTGATGAGAAATGGCTGATATCTTTTTGTCAGTGTCTCCTCTAGCATTTGTTCTCTTGAGATTCCATATGAAGTGTTGTGTCCAGTTCTGGAGACCCCAGCACAGGAGGGACATGGAGCTATTGGAACAAGCCCAGAGGAAGGCCACAAAGGGCTGGAGCACCTCTCTTATGAAGACAGGCTGAGAAAATTGGGGGGTTTTAGCCTGGGTAAGAGAAGGCTCTGGGCGGCCCTCACAGTGGCTTTCCAGAACCTGAAGGGCCTATAGGAGAGCTGGAGGGAGACTTTTTACAAAGGCATGTCATGATAGGAAATGGGGGAACATTTTCAAACCAGAAGAGGGTAGATTTAGGTTAGACATGAGGAAAAAATTCTTTAGTGTGAGGGCAGTGAAACACTGGCACAGGTTGCCCAGGGAAGTTGTGGACGCCACATCCCTAGAAGTGTTCAAGACCAGGCTGCTTGAGGCTTTGAGCAACCTGGTCTAGTAGGAGGTTTCCTTTTCCATGATAGGAGGTTGGAACTAGATGATCTTTAAGGTCCCTTCCAACCCAAACCATTCCATGATCTTATGATTCTGTGATTACTTGGGGCATTTAGGCAGTGGCTGAAATGACCAGTGGGAGTATCCATCTCCTTCCCAGTATTTCCTTCCTCACCTCTGCCTGGCTGGGAAGTTTTCTGCTTCCAGAAGCTTGAGCATGGAGCTGAAATTAAAAAATCTGCAAGAGTTGGAGTGAGAAGTGGAAAATACCATTTTAGCAGTCATCTAAAGAAACATATTTGTGAGGGGGTTATGTGGTAGTTGGCCTGTTAAACCAGAGAGCTGTGCCTCCAGAGGTGGGGAGAAGACATCTCAAGTCATTAGTATTACCTGTTGTTTCTATGATCAAATTGTGCACACAGAATTATGCTTCTAATTAGAGAGAGACCTGATCTAGAGTTCAGGTCTAAAAATGTGAAGAAGTTTCATTTTCAAGTCCAAGCTTAAGATCCAAATACTTTCTCACTAATACGTGGTTATTTCAGAAATGCCTGGGCCTGTGATCATGCTTTGTTGCCACTTCTACCTTTCCTCACTGCTGTATGCAAGTGGCTGCACAAGGTTCTGGGATCAGCAGTGTCTTATTTTTTTCTTTCATGTCTCCTCTTTTTTCTCCTCAGAGATGGTGAAATGTCTCCCAAATGTCAAACCAGCTCCCAAGGCTCAACTAGTATGTAGTAAGACCGGAGGCATAGAGACCTGCTTCCTGTCATGCCCTTCCAATACTCTTTTTGTTCCAGGTTTGTACAAAGTATTTGTCCTCCTAAGTCTAGAATATGACCTGATGGAAAAAAAACATCATTATCAATTACATTGGGCACATCACATGCACATCACAAAATATAAGAAAAGCTGATTGTAAGTTACATCAGAAGTTTGGAACCTCATTGTTTAATTTGAGGTGACATTTGAGGGGATGCAGAAATTCTAACAAAAACCTGAGAGACACCTGAGAGAGGATAATGCAAAGAAAAATGATAATATACTAATTGCCATAACAAAGTTGGGTGAAAAGATAAGCATTTGATTGCAGTGATATTCTGCTCATTTTTAGTATCATATTTTCAGTGGAAGAGTCCTCTGTGCCAATCCAGGTGTCTGCTTAAAATTACGGACTCTGCATCAGGGCCTGAAATATTCTGTAACTGGGTGACTGAGTAAGAGCAGGAGCAGAAATTACTCCCAAAGCAGAGGGTTCCCCTGAGAACAGTTCAGCCTAGTGAGCCCAATATGGTGCAGGAGCAAGAGAGGAGGACGGGGACATGCTGGGCAATTGAATGCTGCTGCTGCCACAGCACAGGATCAAGCTCCCACACCAGCCATAGTAGCATAAAACTTGAATCAGCTCAGCCAGTGGAGCAAAGGATGACACAGCAACATCTTTAAACCCATCATACTCTCTCATGGAAAATCCATACAACTAAAATGTGTCTCATGAGGCTGTATGGAAAAAACATCTCTCTCTATTAGCTGCTGGCAGTTGCTGTTTTTTTAAAAAAATATTGCTAATAACACTCAGTTTAGCTGAGTGTTACGGTGTTATTTATAGAAAATCAGGCATGTCATCTCCCCCTCCCTCCCTTTTATTTACTACCTGAAGTAAATAAAGTAGGGCAGGTGGTTTAGGGAATTGCTGTTACTTTTTCATACATGTTCTGGTTCTAACACAGGATCATTTTCCACAAGGGTGTCTGCTTTCCATCTTAGTCCTGGCATTAAATGAGATGGGGCTGTTCACACTTTATTTTCAGTTTAGCAGAGATTACTGGAACCATGCATTTGTCTAATTTGTATGCACTGATACACAGTTTTGTGTGTGCAGTATGTAAACCCTGTTACTCTTCTAAGTGTGTTATTTTCTTGTTTCTGCCAATAGATTCTACCAGTGTCTGAAGCAAAAATTATTACTAAAGTATGAGATTTATTTTTTTAAGTTATAGAGATGATCAAAGTACAAGGACTCTGCCATGAACAAGCACAAAATATTTTATATTTATGCACCATGGAATTATTTGTAGCTAACCTCATGACAAATTGTTTATAAAATACAACATTTCAGTGCTGCAATAAACCAAAACTTGTCATCAACACTGTGAAGCAGTACCCTTTGGCAAACTATTCCAGCCTTTTAAATCCAAATTCAGTGCTTAAAACGTCTCCTTATTTATCAGTAATTTGTTCAAGCACCGAACATTAATGCTGGGGGTCAGGAGGGGAGCAGATGCTTTTTGAGGCTGCCCACGCGTGCTGCTGACTCTACATTCCACCCGCAGATTCAGAGAACAGCTACACCCTGAGCTGTGGCATTCCCATCCAGCAAGGCAAAGCTCAGCAGAAACGCAACGCAACCCTGCCCAGCTGCTCAGGTGGGTGATGAGGTCCCCCAGACCATCTGGGATTTGTAAGAGGTTCAGCTCTCAAGTTACTGAGGGCCAGAATTAAGGTAGTCTGTGTTTCATCATTCACACACTTGCTTTTCTGTGACCTCCTGAGCTTCCCTCCAGCATGCATTGTGTGGGCAGGTCAGTAAAGGAACAGTACAGTCAGTTTTGGTCCCGTGTGCTCTGCTTCTCCCTAAAGAAGGGTTGCAGGCATGACCTCTTTACTCCTTTTCTCTTTTCAGAGAATAAGATGTTTTTCAGAACCAAGCAGTGGCCCCGGTTCTGCACACCATTCTCTGTCTGTAACTATAAACGTTGAGCATTATTAGTCCTAGAAGCAGAGATGGACTGAGAAACTTGCTGTTAATTTCAGCAAGTGCAGCTACTTAGAAGAGGCTTAGCTGAAAGTAAAATTACAAGAAAATTGGTTCTACCCTGGCTCAAACCAGGACAGATATATTCAGTAAGAACAAATATTTAGGGTTTTTTACTTTCCATAGGGCAGCAAGGCAATAGTGAGCATATAAAAATGCCATTTCTTTCCAGACTTGAAAATGAGCTAGAGGGGCCCATCAGTAGCACTAGAGCAGAAGGCTACAGTGGTCCCAGCCCTCACCTGCGAAGTCCTTCCTTAGGAGCATGGATCCTCTTACTGGGGATTACCATAAAAAGGGTACAAGACTTTTATAAGCAAATCCTATGTTTCAGTCACCTTCTTCTCAGAAATGGATGGATTGTTTTTGAATAGAAATTTCAAAATTTTTCATAAAGCTGATTGCATAAAGAGAAAGTTCAGCTCAAAATGAAGTCTGGCAAAATTGGAAGCAGCTGAAACAGCATCCAGCAGTGTGAAGTGTCAACCCACTTTAAGTATCATTACCTGCTGTACTTCTCTCCTATTTGCCAGTTCTCTAAACACACATTTATGATATATATGAAAGGCTTTAGGAGGTTCAGTGCTGTGGAGTAACACAGAAGCTGTAGTGGCTGCCTCTATAGTCCTGGTTCAGCAAGGCCCTCCCAAGGAAAGGGGGACCCATATTGTGGCATTTATCCATGAACACCCTCCACCTGCTTCAGGCCCCATGTGCAGCTGCTGCAGCTGGCAGGTTACAACCCAGGCCCAGCCTTTTCCACCACGGAGACTGTGAGGAAGTCAGCCAGCAGATACATTTCTGAGCAGTGCTTGGCTGTATAACAGCCTTTAAAGTCAGAGATGTGTCTGGCTTGGATTTAATTGGAAGAATGAAGCTTGCAAGCCATAGACTTCAGTCCAGTAAAGACATTTTCTCTGAAACATTTTCAAATGCCAACAGGGTAGCTCCACTAAATTAATCTTATTCCTGGTTGGCATTAGCAAGAGCAGAACTACGCCAAGTAACGTGGGAAGTCACAAACAGCGAGTCAGGAAAAAAAAAAGTAGGAATTATCCTTTTTCATATTAAGAGACAAATTCACCCGAATTCCATCCAGATGTGCAAACATGCTGAAGGAGAAGTGTATGTGTAAAGCATGTGCTCAAGTGTAAGAGCTTATGCAAAAAAATGAACTTACAGGAGTGGATCCTCTTTTGCAAGCTGTATAACTCTTGGGCTCTCTCTTTTCTGTATCACAAGAAGACTTTTGAGTCTGTTTTTAAAAATAAGTCTCAGATTTCATTTCATCTGCATTGCAAATTACAGCTTTTTCACTTGATATTAACAGATTCATTAGCCCCTCCAATCAAGCAGAAAGCCCGGTTTAAAATTAAAGATGCAAAGTGCCATTTGCGGCCTCGCAGCAAAGAAAAAACAAAAGATTCTGGGAAGCAATCTGGTTTAGGTATGTGGTTTCTTCTAACATGTAAACAGCATTCTAAGTTTCTGTTTGCTTTGCTTGATTGTATATTTTGTTTTAACACTGCAGTCGAGTAAAAAAAAAAAAGTAGTGGTTTACATGATTAGATCTGAATTTAAGTTCAGTCCACTCTACCTGAACAGTGCTGTGGGATCAGACAGTGCTAAAATGTCACCAATTGATCTGAAAAATCTTTGTTGAAAAGTATACAAGTTTGGAATTAAGCTGATCATTTTTCTGGTGTTGGTAATGGCAGGAATACCCTGAGACAAAAGCTGTGACCAGTGCAAAGTTACATGAATCAATGTCAGTTTGGTTTGGCTGAGTTATTGTTCCCAAATGAAGTTCATAGAACAAATCAAAAGCAATAATTTGCTTTATGCTATATTAGTATCTCGTTGCAGCAGCAAAGGCAACTCCAAAGTGGGAAATTTGTAATCAGAATCTGGTCTTACATAGCCTTAGATCTTTCGTTATGTTGGAGTGAGTAGTTACAATGTTAGTAAAAATATTTAGAAGATTTAGACATAATTACCAAAAATGTGAAATAAAATAAGAAGTTTGTGTCAGGCTGAATCAAAGTCACTAAACGCTTTTAAAACAGTATAACCAGGTATGGGGTCTTATTTTTATTAGTTTTGAACTGTAACTTTCAAGTTGAACAAAAAAGAACTCCTAAAAGTTACATGTGTTAAAAAGATCTTCATAGAATTTATTTTTTATCCTCCCTCCCCTTGATACCATGACAGGGACAATTAATGTTTTGACATTATTGCTTTGCATTTCCAAAGCTTAAAATATTTGGAGTTCATTTTAAGTTGATATTAACCTGAAATTTTCTGAATTTTAATACACAGTATTGGTGTAATTGCAGCACTTCCTATTGGTGCTTAAAGCAACTTAAGATCTTATGGAAAACATCTACTGGTGGTATGTTCAGATGTGAATCTGTTTTACAACCACTTTAGTTAGTACTGAGTGAGGAGTCATGTCCCCTGAATAGAGAAGAGTAAAAATAGCTATCCTAAAAGAAGTTAATGGCTTAAAGATTTCTTTTTTCAAAATTAAGTTTCATATTTTATCTTTACCCTGCTGTTCAGACATTCATCTCTCTAATTTAAATTAGCTTAAAACAAGTGTCAGTTGTCAAGATGCTTGGTTTCTCCTTATGTATTGTTTTCTATTAATAAGATGTTGTTATCAGACTAATTTCTAAAGTGATAGAAGCTGGGGTTTTTGTCTATACAGTCACCATGGGAATGTAGTTCTTGGATGCATTTTCATGTCCTTTGCTTTTTTTGCTTTGTGTTTGCTATGTTACCTGAACTTCTGGGTCTAACAGTAAATTTATATCATAGAGACACAGACTTGGAATGAAATCTTTCTGGTGGTTTGAGTTCTAGAAATTTCTCCATGACCTGAAAGGTCCATTGCCTGTCACAAAACAGGTGCTTTTCATATAGATATTTTTAGAGAGAGAGAGGAAGTTATTGAGTCCAAATGGATTGTAGCCTTTCACCTCCATACTTGATGAGGGCATTCACTTCCTCAGGGTTGTGACACAGCAAGAAGAAACAACCTCAAGTTGTACCAAGGGACATTTAGATTGGATATTAAGAAAAATTTTTGTATTGAAGGGGTTGTCAAGCATTGGAACAGGCTACTAAGGGAAGTGTTTGACTCACCATCCCTGGCAGTACTTTAAAGATGTGAAGACATGGTGCTGAGGGGCATAGTTTAGTAGTTGACTTGGTAGTGTTAGGTTAAGAGCTGGACTTGATGATCCTAAAGATCTTTTCTGACCTAAATTATTCTATGATTTCGCCTTAGATAAAGCCTTCCAATATATCTTCATAACCTCCCAGTCAGAGGCTTCTAAAAGCTTTGCAATCTGGTGACTGTGATTGCTGAAAAAGATGGCATATTAGCTAGCAGTTTTTAGAGGCTTATACTGCTATGCTTTAGTCCCAAGCCTGCTGCTCTTACTCATTTATGAAAATTTGCTCTCTTGCTTTGTTTAAGCATCAAATTACTGTATATAGTATTTCTGATCTTCACTAATTTCTGTGAAGAGCTTTCTAAACCTTATGCAGAACAGAGACAGGAAATTGTAAGCATTAGAGATATCACTGTGCAGCTTAGCATCACCTGTTGAGCATCACACTGTATTTTTGCCTCCTGCATTCACTAGCAAACCCAATGAGCAAACCCAAACTTGTACAGAGAGGTGTCTAACAATGCATGTGAATGTCACTGCATTCACGATAACTCAGCTGAGATACCACTTGTTAGCCTGTCACTTGCTACTTTGCTACTTGATTTCTTCTCTGTGTTGCTTCTCTTATGCAAAGGAGGTCAATTCCCTTGTACAGACAACTGCCAGGTGACCTTTGTGAACCTCAAGTGCGATTCCTCCAAGAAAAAACGCCGAGGCCGCAAGTCACCATCTAAAGAAGTGTCCCATATCACTGCAGAGTTTGAAGTGGAGATGAAGTCAGAAGAAGTCTCAGGTTTGTGAAGTCAGAGTTCTGTTTCTTGATGTGTTGTTAGTCTCTCTTTGATGCTATTTCATGAAGCTGCCATGCAAACCTTTTAGCACAAGCCTCATTCAACAGCCTCTCCAAATGCGACGTTTCAGAGATTTAATTGAAAGGAATCAGGTATGAAATTAAGCCAAAGGAACAAAGATTGAACCTGAAGCAAAATTCCTTCAAGGCCTCAAGTTAGGTCATGTATTTTAATTTTAGTCTAATTTCCTTAAACATCAGATGTTCTAATTGATGCACAGAGAATGTAAGGGTTAGATATGTAGAAGTACTGCAACAACAACGATAAAAATATCCTCTAAAATGTAAGTTGCTGAAATTTCAGTCTGAAAATCAAACATTTTTATCACACATCTGGCAAATTCATGTTTTCCTAAAAAACCTCAGGAAAGAAAAGAATTGCTTCAAGTTATTCATGAGATGGAATATTAAGCTATAAAATCCAGCCAAAGAAAAAGTGGGCTGAATTCTATAAATATGGGAGTCCTCTAAGGCAGGTTTCTTAACCCATGAACCTCACTAATCAAGTGATTCAAACAGCAGTCCTGCCAGAAAACACCTTTCTTGGAATCACTTGTATTTTGGTGAGGAAAGGGTGTAGAATTCCTAATCAACTGAGTAAAGCATAGGCAGAGAAAATTCAGAAACATTAGCCATGGCAGACTGACATATCTAGAAATACAGCTCAGTGGGAAATTCACAATTCCTCTAGCAGTGCACAAAACACCAGACCTGCTACTCTGTACAAGAGCACAGCATTCTTGCAGTGCCAGTTTGATTTTGGTGTCTAAAGTGATGCTTTCTGCAGCTCTCTCCCTGTGCACTCGGTATTGTCAGATTTCTTAGGGGCTGTGAAGCTCAGTTTGATGGACCTCAGTGTACTGTCTTCTCCCTTTAAAAGACATTAGTTTGAATACAGTCAGCTGCTTCTACAGTGAGTATGGAGATGACAGTGAAGCAAAGAGGCATCCTACTGCAGTGCATTTTTGTTAAGCATCTCTTTTTAAACATGAATCTCAATTGCTTCTAGTTTTCTTATCATTTCCCATCTAGACACCTGTAACACTGACTGTGTTCGGAAAAGGATGGAGCAGAAGCTGCAAACTGCAATCAAAACATTGAGGAAATCTATTAATAAACAGCAATTTTACATTCAGTTTTCTGGGACAGAATATGAAGTGGCTCAGAAGCCAGCTAAAGCTACTGAAGGGCATGAAGGTTGCAGTACAGGGCAAGTGCTGCAGGATGGAAAATGTGGTAAGTCACAACAACTCTGTTCAGCTAAATCCCCAAAAACAAGCAATCAAAAATGAACCTCATGACCCAGGCAGGAAATCTGTGAGATAACAGATGATTTAGTTTAAAATTATTCAGCATATATTGACAGACCACTGCTGGTTCATAAGACTTAAAAGGGAGATCATTAAATGATTGCAGGAAAACAAAAGACACCTACATAGGTGACCATTCCCATGCTGTAAGCTGGCATGCATGTATCAAGGCCTGCCACAAGGCAGTAATGTGAGAAATTACTCCCCAGTTGCTCCCAGCATCTTCTCAAAATATGATTACAGTTCTTTAAAACAATAAAATGGTGTTTGCTTAGATGCTGTATATTTAGTTTTCTATCACCTTTCACTCTTTTCACCATCACCTGTGACCCATGGACATATTTATATTTAACACACAAGAAGTCCAATTTAAAAAAATCCATAGGAATCATTTTAATTTCATCAAAAATATCTGATTTCTTAAAGTCTTTTCACAGGTTACCAGGCTGTAGTGCTGTACTGGGGGTAACATGCTTCTAGAAAGAAAATTGTTTCTATCCTGTCTCAAACCAGGACACAAACATATTTATGGCCATTCTCAGGACTGAAAGTTTTCTAATCACTTGGAGTTATATTTTCAATATCAGTATATCTCTTTTTCCAGCTCCCTTAGACCACAAGTGATTTGCAAATAGAAAGAAATAGTTAAGTGCAGACCTGATAGGTGCCTCTGATGAGTTGGTTCAGAGGCTGTTTTCCTCTGTATAGAGCTGCTCATACAGAGCAGTGATTTAGAAACTGTATTGAAAGACTGTTGTTATTAGTATCTAGAAACCCATACATTTTAACTACCTGTATCCAGCAGAGAAAAACATTTAATGCCCTTCATGTGCCATGTTGCAGCATGAAAGCCTGTGGATTCTCATCTATTTTTAAAATGCCTTCCAGTTGGAGTGTCAAGAAAAATAAAATATTACGTGGGATACATTGGTCTCAGAGAAATCTCTTTAACTTTTCTCAGGAGACAGATTTTTGTGGTCTTCTTTCATAAAAACAACACGTAAAAGCACCAAGTGTAAACTAAAAAATCACATAATTTCCTTTTGCTATGCATCACCATCTTAACTGAACTGCAATATACTATTTTAAAACTGCATCAGCTTTACTAACAACATGTGTCTGATAGTTGCTTCAGTGCAATACTATGCCATTTCATGGCTTAAAGTGTAGAAGGACCTCATCTGATGTAAACCAACCTAGATTGCAGTGGAGATGAGGCTGTTTACATCAGGTGAGGATGCTGGACTAACATATCCAAAACAGCTGCTATTACAATATCAGCACCAAAGTCTAAGTGTTTGATATAAAGGCAAATTATGTGATCAAAATGGAAGTCCTTATGTAGATTCCCCTTTTCTTTTCTCAGTTACCTGCAGCACGGGCACCTTTTATAGTGGAGAACATAATCAGTGCATTCCTTGCTCACCAGGAACATACCAAGATACAGAAGGTCAACTTACCTGTGAGCCTTGCCCAAGTAACGATGGACAGGGAGTAGCGGGCGCCCGGAATGTGTCAGAATGTGGAGGCAAGTTTAATTTGATTATAAAAGGATTAAGTGTTGCCACAAAGCCTGGGAGGCATGGAGGCCAAAACTGGGGAGAGCCTTCCACACTTCTGTCTTGTAAAGGTAACAGATGAAATCTCTGTGCACTTACAAGCAACACACGAAATGCTTTGGCTTGTTCCATCTGCTGACACTGCTGACAAGAAGATGGAACCTGCTGCAGCATTGTGGGTTATGGCATGGAAATGAGCAAGCCAAGCCAAGCACTTTGCCTCAACTCTGGTATGGAATATATGGCATACCTTGACTTGTAAGGACTCGTCAGGTATGCTGTGAGCCAAAGGGATTCATTACTTTGGACTGCAATTGGTGAGTCTGATGAACCTGCTGATTTAATGTTTCGCATGAGATGCAGTTTACCTGGTCTTATCAGCAGCAATCATAATTTTGAGATAGTTATGCTGCAGGGATCTGTAGCTTGGACTCAGAACTAATGATTGCAAGTTTCAACGCTGCTTGAATTTGCTGTAGCTTTTGGCAAGTGGTGTAGCATCTCTGACTCAACCTTGTGATAAGTAAATTACATAATAACTATGATAATACCTGGTTTCAGAAGAGAGCTGTGAAGTTCAGTTTGTTAATGCCTCTACAGTAACTTGATCAAGATAAGGTTTTACAACACTACTGTTAATTATTTTCTTTACCTGATTTCATTACAAATGAACAAAATCTGGTTTATAGCTGATACAGTATTTGACTTTGAAAGAAATCTGTCCTATCTGCTATACAAGTTCTAACTTTGAAACTCATCCAAGTGCTCTACATTAATGCTTTCTTCAAGAATATCTAGAGTGAACACACAATGAATGACACTTGAGAAACTGCTGCTTTTCCCTCATCCACTGAATGAAAAATAACTCCAGTGTTTCCAGGCCAGACATATGGTAGCTTTTGCTGGTTTGCTGTATGAAGGAAAGATGACAGAAGAATTCTTGATATGCTTTTGCATCTGTGTTGAGTTCTTGTCATCCAAAATGAGCAGATTATGAAGATAAAATCTAGGTTTATAAAGGTTGAATGTAGTATACAGACCAAAGCAGCACAACAACTAGATGGAACAGCCTCGTTTGTTTCAAGGATTGCATTTGGATCATTTTTCTGCACAAGAACAAAAATAAACCCTTATGATTATTTTTGTGAGTGGATCTTTCTCAAAATGTTTATTGTTAGATCACAACAGTCTGTTTTTCTGCTCAGTTCAACCCCTTTTCTCTTTCTTTGAAAATGGTGAGAGAGAATATGCTTTGAACTTCATAATCCACCCTGTCAAAGATTTTATCAAAATCAGTATCTCTCCATGGAATGTGTCAGCGTATTTAATGAGACGGTGTATTTTGATGAACACAGATTTTGATAGAAATGTACTTACCACAAGTAATCAATAGTATTTTTTCCATTTTATCTTCTGGATCACCAAAGCCTATGTAGTAACAATAAGCTATGACTGAAATCCTCACCCCTGCAGGTGAGGCACATACAGGTATCTAAGAGATTTTAAGTGGCTCTTGTGTAGAACTCTTATGTTGTAGCTACAAGTGAGTAAGATTCTGTAATACTTTATTTACATGTGATCCATGTAGGTACAAGGCCAAAACACAATTAGGAAACCTAGTAATTTGGAACATTTCTCAGGGAAATCACAAACAGTAACAAGTTTACCTCATTCTTATATAGAGGTAGGGACTGAGGCCCATTAGCGCTGAAACCATTGGGAATTTAGCAGTATTAAAAGCCAACTGTACTGCTTCTTCAAAAGGATATCTGTAAGTCATGTTTCACAAACAATTTTCACTCTAAAATCTAGATCCAAATCCAGTCTTTAATAAAGGCCTTCATGTTAAAATTCAGTGACCAGGTGAACAGACCAGATGGATGATGGACCAATTTTGCTACAAAAACAATAGCAGAACTGTCTTCAAATTAGTAATATAATATTTCTCAGTGTTCTCAGTGTCAGAACTTTTCTCAGTGTCAGAACACTCAGCATTCACAGTCATATTCCAGCCAGCTGGGATGGAAGCGCAACTAAATCCTGGAAATATGTGTCCTGCAGGTGTCCATACAAGTTTGAATTTTGTAGGGACAGAACCTGAAATCAGCTTTCACTGAGGAGCTCTAGTGTCAAGTACCCAACATGCTGGATGCCCTCAACATTTCCCAGCAAGTATCAGGGTTCTTAAGAGACCTCAAAGCCACCTAGAGCTCTCAAATTTCCAGGTTTTCAAGCCAGATGTTTTTGCCTGCACTTCAGTTCTCAGGGAAGCTAAATTACAAAGTATTGGGATTTGGCAGCCTCAGTGAGCACCTAGCATCTCCCAGGCTGGAGGTGTGAAGATATCCGTTAATGCCTTAAACTTGAAAAATCTGACATCCTGATTCTCAGGTAGGTTTGTCAAGGAGTAAAGTGCTCCAGCCAGCAAGCACCAAGCCAAACACCTATCACTAATTGCCTGGAGAGTTTTGAAGTTTTGAAGCTACCTTTTATCTGTCAGTAGACTCATTCACAAAGTGCTTTGCTTTACCTACCTCACCATTTTCTGGCAGAAGAGCTTCTGACAAGCACTAGTCTTCAGAGCTACCTGGAAAGATGTTGGTGTCAGCTATTCTCACAAAACTGGACCCATCCAGTTTGGTAAATCCTATTAGATAGCGTTTCTGTATCTGCAAAATGGAGATATAAAAAAAACAATTACTTGCTTCATAAATATGGTGCAAAGATTCATTTTTTCCTACAAAGAGCTTTGAAATTCTCAGATTACAGACTCGGTGGAAATACAAAGCACTCTAACAGCATAGAGACCTTGGAAAAAAACAAAACCAAAACCAAACTAACCAAAACAAATTAACAAAACAAACAAAAAAAAACCCCAAACAGAAACACGAGTAGCAAAGAGCTTATTAAGAAACTAGCTGTATTTATTGGCATTTTTAGGAAGCAGTTACAGGAACAATACAAAATAATCAGATAAGAATGTGATCTGCAGCTATGTTGGTGTTATGTGTTCAAGGTAAAGAAAGCATTGCTAACTACTAGTGGGTTTTATACTTTGTCCAGAAAAGTCAGCTCACTATAATACAGATGATAATTTTTGATTTCTAGGGCAGTGTTCTCCTGGGCACTATTCTTCAGATGGTTTTAAACCTTGCAGAGTCTGTCCTCTTGGTACATACCAGCCTGAACCAGGAAGGACCCTCTGCTTTCCGTGTGGCGGTGGGCTTGTGACCAAGTATGAAGGTGCTGTTTCCTTTCAAGACTGTGAAACCAAAGGTGAATTTCAAATCTTCCCACAATTCATATTCCTGCTGCTTGCTCTCTGTTTGTAAGCTTCAATGCCAAGGGGCTTTGAAAGTCTCCAAAGCAAACATAGTCACGGCATGTAGAAACACAGCTTGTGATTAAATTAAATGGTCAGGAAATCTGTAACCTAGGAATGATCTCCTGAGGTTGGAGAGATTGAGCAGGCTTTCTGGTTTTCTTTGGAATTTACCACAGGTAGGTGTGGAGTCAGCACTTCAACTCGTAAATGAATCAGCCCCACTACATGGCAAGAAATTAGACAAGGTTGCATTAGGCAATGATTTAGCCTTCACATCAATTCCATAATTTGATAAAATCAGGAAAACTAAACACTACAGAAATTATAGGAAATTAAGGATTGATTATTAATGGTGTAGGCAGAAACTGTAAGTGTGCAACACATCATGTGTCCCCCATAATGTCAAATTCCTTTGCAAATGCTGAAAAAGGAATCTGCCCAAATGCATTTTGGTTTAGTGACGTGAGTGACATGCTATGAGACACACACATAGCATGTGTTACTAATTCATAAGGATTTACCTCTTGTCTTTGGAAGTTAATTCTGGGTACCAGGTCCTTGGTAATGGGGAATTACAAAGGCCTGCACTGTACTCAGCCTTAGTGAGGCCACACCTCAAGTACTGTGTGCAGGTTTGGGCACTGCAGTATAAGAAGGATGTTGAGGTGCTGGAGAGGGTACAGAGAAAGGCAACCAAGCTGATTAGGGGTCTGGAGAACAGGACTTATGAGGACCTGTTATTATGAGGTAACTGGGGCTGTTCAGCTTGGAGAAGAGGAGGCTGAGGGGACACCTCATTGCTCTCTACAACTGCCTGAAAGGAAGTTGTAGTGAGGCAGATGTTGGCCTCTTCTCCCTGGTGACCAGTGGATAGGACAAGAGGTAATGGGGTCAAGCTCCATCAGCGGAGGTTCAGATTGGATATTAGAAAAAATTCTCTTCACAGGAAGAGTGGTTGAACATTGGAACAGGCTGCCCAGGGAGGTGATGGGGGCTCCATCCCTGGAGGTGTTCAAAAGACAGGTAGATGAGGTGCTACAGTGGATGGTTTAGTGGTCAGGGGTTGTAGGGCAGATGGTTGGACTTGGTGATCTTAGAGGTCTATTCCAACCTTGATGATTCTATGAAATACAAGGAAATTTTTGCCTTGTGTGGCTCAATAGGTATATTACAGTATTGGGATCATGAGGTATGTCCCAGGGAGAGGGAAGTTGTATCTGCTCTGAGGTTTGTGCTTTCTAGAAGTAACGCATCTCATACGTTATAGTTCATTGTTCTCCTGGACACTACTACAACTCCACAACACACAGATGTATCAGATGCCCTGTGGGAACATACCAGCCCGAGTTTGGTCAAAACTACTGCATCACCTGCCCTGGGAACACAAGTACAGATTTTGATGGCTCCACTAATGTTACACACTGCAAAAGTAAGTTGCATTTATATTGGTTGTGAGATGCATATAGTTTATACATATATATAGAAGTATCTATATACATATATATAGAAGTATATAGTTGGATCCAAACTGCTACTTAAAGGTTCCATCAGTCAGGCTGGACTTCAATTCTGTATTTCCAAGTAAGCGTGTATCTACTGCCCCTGGGCATAGTAAAAACTGGGAAAACAATGGGAAAAAGAACTGGAAAAGTACCACTTGATGTGTATCATTGTTTTAGTATTAATGTAGTTTGGTAGAGTGCCAGCTACAAGTTAAAACACCAGAGCTTTTGGTTTCCTAGCTCCTGTAAGTTTTCTTGCAGCGATGCTTAGTGTTGTCTCCACAGTGCATGATATTTCCTATCAGAGGAACTGCCATTTAATAATCTTTATTGAAAACCAGGAGATACAGTTGCGCATACTGCAATTGCCAGGTAATTCCTCATGACAGCAAAATCTTCTTATGGGATTTTTTCACAGTACTCAGCCTTCTATTGTCAATTTTTACTTTAAATGTTTTCGACAATTCCACTGCAGTTTTGTTTGGTATTTTTGTGACAGACTGATCTCTTAGGCAACTCAGTTTTGTCTTTAACTCCCATGCTAATTTAAGATAATATCTTTATAATAATTAGGTAATGTAAGCTAGACTATGTAATTGTGTTCAAGTCTGTAGAATGATTTTATTCTGGTTAAGTGCTGTGTATCTTTGAAGCCCTTTATAAATCCAGTACAATTTCAGATATTTGTTAGAAGTTTAATGATTTTACCATAAAATAAAGCCATCCATGTAACTTTGCTTTCTTAGATACTCTTTTTTTTTTCATACCAGTTTCTAATCTTGTATAATCTATGCAGCTTGGATTAAGTAAAATATTTAAACATATATCTAGCTTTATGTGGGTGAGTAGTCCTGGAGAGAGCAAGTTTAAATAACCTACTGAATCAGGCTTGTGTGGCATATTCAATAGGGGTTTTGAAAGGTCAGAAAGTAGAAATGATCGATCAGTGGGGACTCTTTATAAAGATCTACCTCTGTAATCAATATAAAGTTGCCTATTAGGATCACCATACTCATTCAGATAAATCAAGTTAAAAAACAAGTGAAGTTAGAATCCTCTGCATGCTTGCATGGTTTCAGTGGTAACCGCTGTGTGAAAACCTCCACAATAGGATTATGTTTACTTACTTACCTGTGTTCATTTCTTAATCAAATCAAATCTTAATCAAATGTTAAAGCAGCCTCAATGAAGCACTGAATCAGTTTATGCCCCAGAGATTAAGCTTTTGCAAATCAGTTGGACCAGCCCTGCAGATCAAGTATTCCTTTAAATGCTTTCCATGCGAAACAAAGGGGCAGCTGGAGAATGTATGCACTTCTAAAGCCACAAGGAGTTTGGACTTGCTCTTGACAGCTCTAGAAAAACAGCTCAGAGTAGTTGATCAGCTAACACAAATGCTAACTTATGTTTCTCCACAGACCAGCACTGTGGAGGAGAGCTTGGGGATTATACTGGCTACATTGAATCGCCCAACTATCCGGGAGACTACCCAGCTAATGTTGAATGCATTTGGAATATAAATCCCCCCCCAAAAAGGAGAATTCTTATCGTAGTACCTGAGATATTTCTCCCAATTGAGGATGAATGTGGTGATGTTTTAGTAATGAGAAAAAGTGGTAAGTTGCCAGTGAGTTAAGTAAATATTTCTTGCAAACTGACTGAGTGGAAAGTTCATACTGAAGGGATGACTGCCTTCATTTATCTGGTGTTTCTAAAAGGATTGTTGGATGAACTGACACAGCAACCTAAAACAGCAAACTGTACCAATAGCAATTAACAGAGTGGTATTAATTATTCAAGTGCCTTTGCTGAATCACAAAGGAGTTAATGGGCTTCTCTTTGGCCCAGTTATCACGTGGTATAAATCACTGCCACCCTAGAAGTCAACACAACTATGCTAAGCTGTGTTGGGAGAGCTCTCTCTTGCTATCTGTACAAATTGTGCTCTCACCCTTTGCAAGTATATATGCACTGCAGTCACTGCTAACTCTGGGCAGTGGTGCAGACTGGTACACCTGACACCCTTGAGAAATCCACAGTTTTCCCAGTTTTATGTAGAGTTGGGGTTACATTGTGTCTTTGGTTATGAAGTTAGACACCAATGAGACTCATTCCTTTTTCAGTCCAATGCAGGCATACTGCTTCTGGTGACCTGCTGCTAAATCTCCAAGGAGCACCACACCCAATGACAATTGTTTATATGGAAATTTGCTTAAACCACCATATTTTATCTGCTAAACCATCGTATTTTATTTGCTGAAACAATTTTTACAAATTTTATCCTTGAGGGCTTGTGTTGACATCTCTATAGATAAGAAAAAGAAAACTGCTCACTATAGAGGCAAGGAAACTACCTGTCCAGATCAGTTTTTGAAACCAAAACACTTACTGTAGCAGAACAAATCAGTTGTCTTTCTAATCCCAAGCTGTGGTTCCAACAGTGAGTAAAGTCAGGCACGTCAGGGAGAAGTTAGATTTCTATTTCAGAGCTAGTAACAATTCCAAAACAACACTGGAAAATGAGGGCAGTTTTTCAGAGCATGGTTTCTGATCACTGTATGTTTGTCATGTAAGAGTAGATCTTCTGAATATTTATCATAGTTCATGTAAAGTCGGCTGCTAATGTTACTGTGGAAAAACTGATAGCATTTAGCATTAAATCTACTTTTTTGCACTTCAAGAATCCAAGTCCCATTCAGTTCAAAAGGTCTCTTTTTGTCAAAATTGGTTAATGTTGAATCAGCCTTATCAAGTTCAGATTTTAGGTTCCACTTGTTATTTTCCCTAATTCTTGTGTGGTTTTGGAGTGTTTGGTATTTTCAACCAGGTTTCTTTTTCTTTGAAATGCGTTGCAACTTAGAGAAGTCTCATGATACATTCATAATGATTTGAAGACATCCTGCACCCTCCATCTGTTACATATGTTAGAAGCAAATGGGAGTCTTTCTGGTTCCCAGTTATTACCTCTGTTTCTGTATATAGATAAATGACATTTTCTTTTCAAACCTACAGACAGGTATTTTGCATTAGGAGGTGCTGGTCCATTATAATCACAGTAAGAAAGGCACTGAGACTCTGTAAGGTGTTGTGTAAATATGCTGTTTATTAGAGCTATCATTATAAAGAGAGAATTGTATAGTTGATGCTATAGCCTTTTAGGTGGTGGAAGCCACAGGCATCAAATGGACCTCTGATCCACACCCAGCATGCTGGGTAGAGGCTGTCCATATAAAATAATCTGCTCTTTCAGTCATTGGAGCTATTACAGGATTTTTTTTTCAAGGAAACAACTCCATTTATCGTGTTGACTGTCAAACAGAAACATTATTCTCATCAGCACTTCTTGCTGCACTTTTAGTGAAAGGCAAGGCCCTGCAATAGCATAACCACTGATACCAAGAGGGAACTGCCTGCAAGTTCCTCTTGTTACACCAAGTTGTCTGTGGGTATCCTGCAGCCATGGGCACCGTGCAGCTCAGCACAGGCCTGGAGGCCACACTGGGTGTGCAGTAGAGCACAGGCCTGGCCATGCCCAGGTTAACTGTTTGGTGGATAGCCAGCCCTTCACTATGTGATGGGTTTTTGGTCAGAATCACTACACCAGCATGCTGCATTCCAGTCAGTGGTTTATCTCTCTCAGATGAACTCCCCATACCGAGCATGTGAGAAGCTGGTTACCACATCTTCCTTGTTTTCACCTGTCTGGGACCACTATGGAATTCAATGCTAGAGCACGACACAAAATAAGTAATACTGAAATAATTTTACAGATGTCAAAAATTTCCTCTGGCACCTCATTGTCTACTTAAGCTTCTTGAGGTGGTACAGAGGGGCCTTCATTACCTTTGTGGAAAATTTCTCCTTATAGACAGATAAATACTGATAATACAGAAAAAACTTCTGCTCTCAGGAATATATCACCTGAAAAATGTCTTGTCAATTGGACATTTCTAACCTCTAGAACAGGAAGGGTGCAAAAAGTTATTTTCTATAATAAAATTATTTATTTAACTTTGCAGCTTCTCCTACTTCCATTACTACATATGAAACATGTCAGACTTATGAGAGACCTATTGCATTTACCTCAAGATCAAGGAAGCTCTGGATTCAGTTCAAGTCAAATGAAGGAAACAGTGGCAAAGGATTTCAGGTCCCTTATGTGACTTATGATGGTGAGAATGGGACTGTTTTCCATCTTTGTGTTATATCTGAAATACAGAAAATTGTCCTTTAGAATACCTCTTACAGTGATTACAAGCAGAGGAGAATGAGGAAGAACTTCATGTAACTGTTTTAGACCAGTGAATTACTTCACTGTTGCAAAGACTTGAAAAGAATATCTAATTTTATTTTTATACTTATTCTAATACTTTAGGGAAGAACAGCAAGTTACACAGAAATTTTTAGACTTAATCCTGACTCCACTTAAACTCAGTGATACTCCTTTTAATTGGCATTAATCATATGCATAAAGAGAATACCATTAGTTGCTGTGCATTTTAAGAAGCCCCTTCATCAAGTCCTACTGGTAATTCAAAAGATTTTGAAGATTATAAATTAATAATGTTACAAGTCCAACAGAGAAAAACAATCATGAAAAAAGAAATATCATTTCAGTAACCACTTTCGTAAATCCATTTTTAAAAACAATCTTGTCTTGTCATATAAATTACACATTAAACTGTATATTTTGGACTTTGGGATACTTTCTGTTTTAATGAAATAACTTTTTTGTGATATCTTTGGCAGCTGTTAGTCCATCTCTTTTCCAAACATTAGTGTAGTTTGGTGAATTAGAAGTAAATCTCTATTAAGCTGGTGATTCATGAATGAAGAGGTGAACTGTTTTCAGGACAAAAAACAAGGGTCTGTTCCTGAATGTGTTGCTTATTTCACATAGAACTCTTGACAATTATTTCATTTCTCTGGCCTGTTTCTTCATCTCTACAATGCAGTTAAGAAAGCATTATTAGCAGGAAGGAGTACTTTCCTAGGGCTAAGTTACTATTTATATGGGTAATTCAAAATTCGTGTTATAAAGCAGTACAGAATTTTAATGTCATCAGATTAGACTACAGCAGCTTGAGAAATACTGAATATATAACTAGATACTAAATTTCTCAGTCTGTCTTGAACAGGAGGTCTAGCTAATGTCTGTCTCTTACCCTCCTAAACAATGCCACAGACAGTCACTCAATTGATCTTTATTTTTCAGAGGATTACCAACAACTAATAGAAGACATTGTTCGAGATGGACGATTATATGCATCAGAAAATCATCAAGAAATCCTAAAGGTAATAAAATTCTGCTTTATCTAAGGCTAACCAAGAATTCCTTTTTCCAAATATTTTCCCAAGATAGTCTCATTGCCTCAATGGCGTCATAATATTTAAACATCATCTGTGACCCCAGATTATATTCTCTGTCTTCTGGGGCTTATGCTGATATTTGGAAGAGCAGAAACTCAGCTGGGCTGAGCATGTGCACATATCCCTTGCTGAATCAGGACCTAAATGAAATGCATGCTAACGTGATTGTACATTAGAAAAATTAGTCAGCCAAGAATGAAGAACGAAGAACATCTTCTTTGAAGAGCCTTCTTCAGCCTCAGTCTGGAATGTGTTTAAATGAGTCAGTAAGTTAGAATTTCCTTTGCATTAAGATATGTATTTGCCTAAATCATTGTCCTGCCTCAACAAGAGATAAGCATAATGTAAGCATAATTTCCAAAGGCACAAGCAACACGTTGGAGGGAACTGTGGAAGAAGGCTGCTGGGCTGACACCTATAACAACTAACTGATCAAAACTGAAAAAAGTTGTTCAGAAGGCAGAATTCAGCCATTTAAATGTGTGGCTTGGAAGGACAGGAACTGATTAACAGCCAGGTCCCCTGACCATCCCTGCCCCAGCCCTGCCAGTACTCTCTTAGTAGAGCTTTGAGGTTGCTCAGGTGTTAGCTCCAGTGTATGTGGTCAGGCACAGGCTCAGTTGAGGCTTTATCAAAGCATAGACGTTCCTAAAGATCTCAGCATCACTGAAAATTATCCATCCCTCTTGTTTGTGGCAGGAAGCCCCTAGAGAGCAGTGTAAAACTGCTGTTTTACACAGTTTTACACAGTTTTTAAAAACAGGGCAGTCAGAGGCAGCTGGCGATTCCAATCAGATGCCTTCTGCATCAGGTTGGTGGTTAACCCAGCTGCTGTCCCCTCTGTTTGGCGCCTTCCAGGAGCACTAACTGCAGAAAATCATCCGGCACAGTAGAAAGATTGATCCCTATAAAACTCCACAGCAACATGGAGTAGTTTCATTACCCTGCTTTACCCAGGGTCTAGTTTTGCAAAAGAACCCTGATTGTTGTTCATTAATTTTGAAACCTGTGCAGAAATTACATCCAAGCACTATTTTTATCTAATATATATGTTGTCTCCCATAGGACAAGAAACTGATAAAAGCTCTCTTTGATGTGCTGGCACACCCACAAAACTATTTCAAGTACACAGCACAGGAGTCAAAAGAGATGTTTCCAAGATCATTTATAAAGCTACTGCGATCAAAAGTTTCCAGATTTCTACGACCATACAAGTAGTCCAGTGGTATTCATTTGGGTTAGTTTGCATTCCTGTCAAATATTCTTTCCTCCATAGTAGAAACATTTGATAATTTGAAGGCTTTTTTTTTTGAAGTCTTTATTTTCAACTGTATATTGAAGATTACCTGTAATGTTTTATAATCGTTAAAAGCCAATGTTCTGAATGGGATTTCTACTGCAAAAAAAAATCATGCATCCCTGAGTGCATCTAGTTGAAGATGCAAATTTGTGTCTGCACTAGTGTGTCTTCACTTTCCATTTGAAATTACATTATGTAGAAAATATTCTTTTTGTTTTTTTATTTTTCATTAAAAATAACTTTTGTCAAAGCAAAGAAGGAATCTATTAAAATCAGATTAAACTACCTGCAGATAAGTTCTGTTGTAGAAAGAAGTATGTAGTATAAATAATATTTGGATTCTGAATTGCACTTGAAGTTTGTATTAGAATCTCTAGAAGGAAACAAAACAATCTAAATTTTGTTATTTCTCATTTGTGGCTTAGGGCTTAGTGGAACCTCTGTTCAAGTGGAAATAAAAAGAAAAAAAAAAAAAAAAAGAGGAAAAAACCAAACAGATGTATAATTTTGTTTTATGAATTACATGAGATTGAGTCCCCTGCTCTAATGTCCTAATGCTTTTATCTGTCTTCTTCTAAACTTCTTCAGAGGTTGCCACTGTCAATGACTTAATTGAAACAAATTTATCTCTGGATTTCTGTACACCAGTTGGTCCCCTTGAAGGTATTTACAATAGTATAGGTGAGAAATGAAGAACAACAGCAGTAGTCTTGTTTTTCTTTCTGTTAATAGAACATCTAATTAAGTACAATATATAAATATATAAATATATACTTCTATTTGTGGGTACATTAGTAATGTTATCTTACTGTAAATATTGTTCAAGCTTGAATCTTTACCCCCACACACTCTATTTACTCAAATCTATTTGTAACTTTGCTTAGATGATTAAATAACTTCTCCGAATGCTTCAGCACCAAACTGAAGCCTCTTGGAGTTTTATAATACTGGATAATGGTTTACTCTGGGACAGTCTCTTTCAACATGCATTATTCCAGGAAAAATAACATCAGTTAGGATGCAACTGCTGTCCAGTAAAGGGTCAGCTATTGTCTCTTCCTTGGGCACCACACGCATGCAGACCAACAGCTACCCCTGAGGATGACACACCTGGCAGGAGCTCATCAAGAAGGGATTTTTGTTGGACCTTCCATCTCTAAAACTCTGGGAATGTAGCTGTGTCACAGGCCCAGTCTGTAAGGGGGGTGAGTGGGTGAACAGAACAAAGTTTTGTTGATGAGTTGGAGGGCAGGCCCTGCAGCCTTCAGAGACCTGGCACTCCCAAAGCCACAGTGCCCATGGGGACTGCATGGTCTGAAAGAGCATTCACACTGTGGTCAGGTCTTTCTTGGAGACTGACAGGTGCTGGTGGGTTAAGATGATGATAAATCCTGAGTCTCCTGATGTTTTCTGGTGCAAGAGCCAATTTCAGTGAGTAGCCTTTTTATTGGTATTTCAGCCTCTTAAGTTCCTTCCTCTTGTATGTCATTTTCTCTTTTGATCCTACAGGTTTATTACATGGATAATTTAACTATTACACCAGCATCTTTTTAGAAGAAGACTAACACACAATTTTGCTCCTCTGCATTTTTTTTGCATATCTGCCCTCTATTTTAACATACCCATGGATGTTGTCAAAGATGTACATTAATTGTGGTTATGGTTAAATTCTTACACTTTCTTTTGTCTTTGAGCAAGTACTGTTTAAATTTACAAAGTTGTTTTCTTTGGCAATGTGGCTAAATATTCCATTTCTAGGAGACATCTTAAGTATTGGGTTGAGTTTTTCTGCTTAGCTATGTTCTAATTTTGTTTGCCTTCTTCCCTTTTCTGTTGAAATGTATAATTTTCTTTATTTCTATGCCTGAACAGTTTCACCTTAGGGCCTGGACTCGTGAATCTTAGGTCTTTGACAGACTGTAATGTGTATATATATATATATTTATATATTAACCCTCATTTAAAAATGTAACATCTCCACAAAAGTCCTTTTTTAAAGGCTGTTAAACCTAACTTTTTGTGACAATGTTGAAACTGCTTTTATTAAATAATTGTTACAGGTTACTAAAGGTGGACATTCAAAAGAGAACATATCAGTCCGTTCAGTACATGCCTGGAATTAAAAATAAAGTTACATGTATTTTTTTTCCTGAGCAGGAGTTATTTGTAGGAAAAAAGTAAACCTTAAAAAAGGAAAAATTAGGTACGCAGTCACATGTAAGTGTATAGCTAAGAAACTAGTTCAGACAAACAGTATTTCAAAGTCTGATAGTAGGTTATGCGGAGTGAGTCAGGATTGCAGCTATCCTACTGAAAGATATGGAAGGAAAAGATAATAAAGAGATGGAGAAAAATAACTTCCAGATAGCAACTATGAGAAGGACATTTTTCAGTGGGACTTTGGCATAGCTGTGAGAGGTGAATACAGGAGGCACCAGCTGCATTTAGCCCTGGGACAACTCGCCCTGACTTACAACCTCATCATTTGATCCTGACAGACAACCTGAGAGCATGTGTTAGCTCAGATTCCCTGGAGCCATGTCAGGGCATGGTCTCCACAGTCAGGACAGAGCACTCGAGGACTTCTGTAGCAAATGCAGACTTTGTGTTGCTGAAAGCAGGAAAAGAAAGAATAATTTGGCCTTCAAAAGTGTACAGTGAAATGCTTCTGAATATGTAGGGGTTTCATATGTGATGTATTTAGAAAATCAGTTAAGTTTGAATGCTTGTAGTGTTGCATAGAAATGCCCTTGGATATGCAAATTTCTAATGAAATGAGTAGTGACAAGTGGAATCTAGAACTGTCTGAAGCAATTTCATCTGATTTGTACAACAGCATAGAATTTTTTCATTAGCTCTAAAAATTAATAATGCTTTGATTTTCAGACTAGATTTACAGGTAAAGAAACTGTCAGCTACCAAATAGAAGGTGACCTTAGTTCTTCATTTGTTAATGTAGGTGTAGGATGTCTTCACTGTCAGAAGTGAGAGGACATACTGCTACTATACAATAACAGTACAACAAGGAATGTCTCCTTCCGTGGAGAAAACCTAGACACATTTGGGAATCAAAACACACAAAAGGAGAAATATGTCCACCATTAAGAAAACCAGCTTCATTACAGTCAATACATAGAATTTTGGCTTTTACTATAAACATTAAACATTTGCATTTAAACGTATTCAATAAATATAGCCCTGTATCTGTTTTCACAGAATTACACGTTGATAGCCACAAGATGTTTATGTGTTAATACAGGGAGGCTGAAGACATACATGTCCATCTGTGACTGCCCCATTCCATGTCACAAACTGAGCTTGTATTTTCCATTTGCAAATGCCTGTACGCCAAAAAGCTGCCCTTGTAGCACTTACTATTTTAAGCTTCTCCTTCTGCTTTAAATACTGCACTTATTTTTAGTGAGGTGGTGGTGGAATCATCCCTAAATATTCTCATGTGCCACCAAATCACTGCCTGCATACCTGCTGCAGTCCTGGGAACTGCAACAATCAGAAGCTGCTAATGAAGCCATGAAAGCGCTTCTCAGTGACCACTGTGGGCAAGGTGAGTGCCTGTGTCACATGAGTGCAGAAGGCATCAGGATTCTGTGCTGGATAGATTGCCACCTGTATCTTTGTCTTCAAAAATAAGATTTATTCTTCCTGAAGATCTAGCTCACTTAAACTGGATTTAAAGCCACTGAAATCTTTCAGCCCATTTTCTTACCCTGCCTTCCTTCCTCCATCATACACTAGATTTTCACATAAAGACCAGCTTTTAAAAAGAAATTTATTTCTTCATTGTGCCTTCCCTATAGAATAAAGTTAAATAACAGTATTTTATAACTACTGGTAATTTAAGCTGATCTTTGCTACACATCAGTTTCATAATAGGGTAAGCTTAGAAGGAAGTAAGTTTACTTAAAACTTGGTTACCTAGTAAGCTAGGCTTAGTTAAGTTTAGTTTAGTTTAGTTTAGTTTAGTTTAGTTTAGTTTAGTTTAGTTTAGTTTAGTTTAGTTTAAGACTGCCTTAAATAAATAGAGGCTTGGTGGCAGAGCTTTCAGAGTCCGCATGCTGAGTTGTCAGCTGATTTTGAAAGAGCAGAGCTTACCTGAGGTCCTCTGTCTGTAAGCAGAGCACAAGGGTGATGTCACACCAACAAGAATCATGGTTACATGCATTAAACATTCAAGAGTGAAGTCCACCCCTTTGTAAGCACACCCAACAGACTGGAATTTCTTAGGTCAGTCTTACCTATAAACAGCACGGTTTTAATCTTGTGGATTAATCTGAGGAACATTAGGAGCAAAAGTAGTGGTATGATTCTTCTACAGGAACTTACTGAGGGGTCTTTGCCAGCAAAACCTGAATGCTCTGCCTCAGTTCCCATATCTGGACTCCAAATACCTTTGAGTACTCTTACTAAACAACAGCTGGAGTGAAATCTTGAACAACTGAATCCGGCAGAAAATTTCTCAGCCACCTCAGGGGTCTGGATTTTCCCTTTTCTAATGCTGGGAATGAACAACACATGCAGTTACTTGTACCTGTGTAAGGAGTTCAAGTAGTTGCATTTTTTTCATAGTTTAAAACCACTGATTGACAGGAATGGTGGTAACTGGAGAAGTTCTGTAGATTCTTGATACTTTGAGACTTCAATGAAATCATTTTCTAGGATGAGAGACAGTTGTAAGCACTTGGGGAAAGAAAAAAATTTGTCTCCCATAAGAATTTATGGAAGAAGGGAAATTTCTGTAAGGTAATATAAATATATTCCTCAGTATGAGACTTAGGTTGAGAGAGAAGTCTCATGTTTTATCAGAACATTTTTCATATTAATAGAAACAGACTGGGAAATAAACTCTATATGTCAAAAAACTGTTATCTAAGTGTCTGAATATATACAATTCCAGTTTGTTTTTTCATTTATTTATTCTGCTTCATCATTAAGCTTTTATTCTATAAAATTAATATGTAATATACAAGAGTAAAATGTACAGAAGTACCTTTAGATGTAATAATTTAAACCATCTGTATTCAGAAAGTGGAAATAACAAGTTTAAAGATAGAAAAAAATGCAATTCAATTTTAGCTGAATTTCTCAATATCTAGAAAAACAAGTGGCTTTACTTAATTAAACTTTATTTTAATGATTGTGAAAATACCTTATTTAGGGTTTGTTTTTGTTACTTTTTTAATTAAAATTATTTTGTAAATATTGTTTTCTGTGTTCTATACCTTAGGCAGTTAATTTGCATTGACAGCAGCAGATATTCAACACAATGATTAAAAAGGTACTTGAGGAACCTGGGGTGTGTGAGATTCATCCTTCTAGATGCCTGCTATTTCCTCAGTCTCACTGGTATCACAGGAAGAGCTTTCTGGGGCAATTTAACCTTCTAGTTTTCACAGAATTGACCCTCAGTTGTCATTCTGAAGTGCTTATCATCTTATTATGTATTTTCAAATGAGTGCTAGTTCTTCTGCTGTGTGTTAGGTTAAGAAACAACATAAATTTCTGAAATAAAAGGGAATTCAGACAATTATGCCCAAATACAGTTTAAAGACAAGGAAAGGTATGATACCTCTGTGTGCTTAGGTAGCAGCAGAAGCGATAGAGCCTTGTACTGGAGGGGACCATAGAGCCTTTCTAGGCAAAACTGCCACTGAGGTCAGTGGTAGTTTGACCTGCATAGTGTTCTCTATGATCATGTCCATCATCTGTTGAGCAGGAATTTTCTGGTTCACTAGATTTCAGGGGAAAATGCCTGGATGTGTAATATTGGTTTCTGTACCCATTCGTTCTGTGTAAATCAGTGGGCATGGTGATGTTTTGAACGAAACCTTTCTAGATGCTGCTGGGACTTCTAAGCTTTATTACCAATGTAAATTATGTACAAACAGCTATATCCATATGAAATGTACCATGATAGTTTAGAGCAAAGATAGTGAATAACTGTACAAAATTTGATACTTAGAAAATAAAATACAGTGGTCTAAGCTTTACCAATATTTTAACAGTACTGTCAGATTTGTAGTAGAAAATGTTGTTGTAAATGTACCTTATAAGAAAATACATTTCTTTTTGCCTCTGTATATTAATAGCTTTGATTTCTGTGTCAAAGCACAAAATGAAGCATGTAATAAAAGTTTTGTTAAAATCACTTTCATAATAAACATAAAATGGAATGGATACACCTGCCTGCCATTTATTTGTGTATATGGAAAAGGCTCCATGCACAAGTGCAATGTAGACAGAGATCAGAAGAGAAGTTCTTTATTTTTATTGTATTTGCATATTTTGGTGTGCTTTTCATCTTTACACAACAGAGGGCTTTTTTGTGGAGGGCAGGGGGGATGCAGCTGCTACAGTGTTCCTATGTAGCAGTCAAACTTTAATAAAAGTAATGTATTAGACAATGTGCTATGTATGCCTAAAGACACAGGAAAGGGAAGAGGGATTTGCCTTTCTGAAGATACCCAAGCAGCCTGTGACAGCCTGCAGCACTGGCTGGGGAGGTGCAGCAGGGTATTTAGGGACAGCAGCATGTTGGATTGACATACGGACACCACAAGATGTGGAGATGCTTGGAGCTGCCTCACAAATTGTTTGACACAGTCCCCCTGGTGTAAGGGCGGCCTCTCTCCACTCCAGTTCTGCATGAGCAGTGAAAGAGTGTCTTTGAAACTAAAACACCTGCACTTGTCAGCTTGTATTATGTCAGGACATTATGTAAATGCAGTAAATATGTCTCTTGGGGGTACAATGAGTAAAAGTATAGTTTATGCCAATTAATTTGTTTGCCTTATTGCCCTTAAGTATCTGATCTCTTGTCAGACTTTTAGGCCAGAGACTGAGTCCAGCCTACTAAGATCATTCAATCACCTAAAGCTGCCCTCCTTGGCTCTTTTTATCCAGAGCTTTTTCCAAACTCAATACTCAGATGGGCATCCATCTCGAGATCAATTTATGTGTTTCCAGCCTCATTCAGGTGCCCACCCAGCCACACAGCAGGACAGTGCAACCCCACTGTCACACAGTAGCCAGGGTATGGGAAAGAGACTTAATGTAAGTACCTAGGTGGACTCCAGCTAAAGGTGGATGTTGCAAATTTAACTAAATTCATTGCTTTATTTTTCTCTCTTCTTTCTCTTCTACAGATTCTAACCATGGCATATGCAGACATGTTTTCTACAGCTGCACATGCAGCATTTGTGTGCAGCTACATGCCAGGACATCACTGCAGTTCAAAGTGCTGTGTTGAAGACCTCATTTCTGTCTGAGCCTTATGTGTCTTATCAGAGTCAAGCTCACAGCCTGACAGCTGATTGCAGTCACTGACCCTGTACAGGTTCTTTGTCAGGTGAGTGCAAAACACAGTCAATTCTGTGGCAGGGATTCTTGCAGTTAGAGAGATGCAGTACCTTCCCAAAATTATACCTATCTATGAAAGCAGGTAAGCAACAGCTATGCACAATCAATGCTATTCTGTTGCAGAAGAATATATTTTGAATTCTTGTAATAGAGTCTACGAGGTTTTAGGCTCACAGATACAGCTGTAATAAAGTATTTATGGCAAATTATATTCGTCTTATCTAAGCCCCCATCTCAGCTTTCCATGAGTAGAAGTTCTAGTTTTAAAACAGAAAGCTGTTTATTTGAAAGCAAATGGTTTCTTTGATACCATATTACACTATTTATTTCAAAATACACCAGAATTATGTCCCCTCATCTCTTTTAATTGTTATGTGTTCTTCTGCACTTTATATCCCTACCTCTCTTCCATAGGTTTCCCTGACATGATGCCCAAGAGGAAGGTTCTCACATGAAACAACAGAGAAATTAAGTAGGGAATGCCCATCAGATCCATGGGGATCAGATTGCCATAAACATTTGGAACAAAGCCTTAAATTGCCAGACCCACAAAACTTTGCAAGACTCTAGTTGCGTTCACTGGGGGCAAATGCTGCTTCACATATGCTAACTCGTGATAAATTCCTGCTACAGGCTGCTGAAGGGAAAGAACTAAATGAGGTAGAGGTGGGTAAGTCATCCGGAATGCTGTGACAGAGAGACACCAAGGCTGCATGGGCTGGGCCCCTGCACATAGTGCCAGAAGACTAAATTCTCTTATTTTAGGCTGGGGTAGTACTAGTAAGCTCAGCTTTGCTATGAAATTTTTGCATTCTCTGCAAATACCTGTTTAAAGTTACTCATTAAATTTAACAAGCACTTTTCCTGAATGAGGACTGCCTTGCTCAGGCACTGTAAATTAGGCACTCCTCCTAACAAAACAGTCAGAATAATAAACTCTGGTAATTTTTTCTTTAATAAGATTGTCCACAAATACTTGCTTTCTTAATGAGAGGCTGACAGTGGTATCTCTGGGCTATGGCCCTGGCATCACAAGCAGTCTACACCACAGAGCAGGAACGAGGACAGCTTCCAGAGGCCTCACAGTGCAGCTGGCAGCTGAAGCGGTGACAGGAGAGTGGTGAGCACTGGACTCTTCTCCTGCTCCAGGAATTACTCCTGTTGAGGCAAACCAGTAAAAAGGGGGTAGGCTGCCAAGGACAGCAGGCTGGGTAAGATCACATCGGGTAACTGTGGCATGAAGTCAGGGGATAGGCTACTTACAGTTGCTTCTGTGTCTCAAGGTCTTACCAGCTTTTCACCCCAGTGATTCTGATGGTGTTTTATTACTACTCAGAGTTTGTCATCAGCAGTGTAGCCTGCACCCAGAGCTGCAAACTCACCCAAGCAGCCTGGAACCACAGACCCAAGGCCAGCAGCCATAACTCCTACCCAAACTGAGGTGGAAGTGTAAATGAGCACTGAGAATGTACCTGCCTACGCTTAGTGAGAAGAGGAATTATTTAAATCTCATGTTGGAGCAGGATAATGTTACCCTTGCCGCTGGACAGGGCATGATAAGTGTGGCTCTACTGAACAAAGAAATGAAAATATGTCTCACTTTTTTTTTACTTGGTCCGTCTAGGGAAAAATTATTAACTCTTTTTTTTAGGTAATTAAAATTTTGACTTAAGTATAAAATGTATATTTTCTGGGAACTTTCTTAATTTTATGAAGTCATCTGACAAAAATTAAGTAAACAACCAGCCAGTTCAACTTAGTGGTCGCAAACACTCCCAGCTTCCCAATTTGAGACAACACTTAGTGTAGTGAGCAAAAGCTATGCAAAAAATCAAGTTGTGTAACTTGATATGCTTGACATGGACTGTGTGGAACTGTATCACACTGTGTGCATATATAATATACCATCAGGTATCGAGTCTATGGTAATGACAGAAATGAGGGAAGGGTGGCACTGGGAACCTCTTTGGTGAGCAGAGTCCCCATGAGAAGTGGTCAGTGATCTAATCTCCACATTTTATAACACTGGTGCAAGATCACCACCACAGCCACTGTCTTTTTCCAGCCACACTATTAGTAAACCCATCCTCAAACTCAGAGTAGCATGGCAGGAACCCAGTCAAGGAACACTGGAAATACAACTATTTTTTGATCTTCTGCTGTTTAATCAGGTAGGTCTTCTTAGCAACATCCTAGTAAAGCCTTTATGCTTGGGGAACTGTGGGAACACAGTCTCAGGCAAAGAGGAAGATTTGCCTGCATTTACTATTCAGATATCCAACCGGAGGATTGTGCTAGGTCCTCAACTGCAGAACTGTGGTGTGAAGTTACAGCACGTAGGCATAATTTTTAAATCTCTCTCTGTGCCTGGCCAAGCACTTTAACTTACAGACACTCCACCATATATCTCTGTGATTATGTTGGATGGAGCTTTGAGCCCACTGGTGTACTGGGAGGTGTCCCTGCCCATGGCAGGGGCATTGGAACTACATGATCTCTGAGGTCTCTTCTCACCCAAACCAGTCCATGATTCTTTGTGGAGGGAAGGAATGCTGCTGGAGGTAGTTACACAGGACACGAATCCAGCACCACAAGACAGAGCAGTGGGTAAAGAGGTATTTCTTCAACATGGCATTCACGTACATTCTTCACTGATTGCGCTTCATGAACTTAAGGCTTTCTTGACCAACTACTGACCCTAAATTCTTATTTCTGGAACCTGTTTTCATTTCCAGTGCTGTAGGACACTCCTCACAGCACACCGGTGTGCTGCCAGATCATGGCTTCATTTGAGGATAGCACTGCAAAAAAAGCAGTTTCAACAGTCTTTGGATTAGACAATCCGGAGAGCAGCACTGCTGGTGCCCGCAGCAGCAGCAGCTCCCTGATAGCCACAACAGTAGCCACAGCAAAGCCCCAGCCTGCGCTCTGAGAAGCCAACAGTGTCAGAAGCTTTGCTCTTGTAGCTTTGTAACCCATACGAGTTGACACCGAATTTGCCAGTAATGTTTAGGGAGCTTCAGTTTACACTGGTGTAAGGCTATTCCCTACAAAATCCGGGAAGAAATACATCTTGCTAGCAATCACTTCTAAACAACCGAAGCCACCTCCCTGCTACAGTCACCTGCGAAGGACACAGCTCCCTCTTACACTGACAGATATTTGAGAGGCCTAAACTTCACTTGTCAAATTAAAAACGACAACAAAACCCAAAAAACTTTCATTTTCAAAAGGACTGGCACCGTACGCGGTACTCTCAACTTCCCATGGCTTAAGCTGGCGGGCAGCCCCCCTCATGCCCCCCCGCTCCCTTTCCCTTGGGTGTGACTGGAACCCGCCTGCCCTTCCCCTGAGGTGAACTCAACGGCCGCCCCCAACGGCCGCAACGGCCCTTCCGCGCGCCGAAACCCCACCCCTGGCCGCGCCCTGCAACCGCACGCAGCTCCCTCCCTCCCNNNGGGCCGCCCCTCACCCCCCTCCTCTCCTTCCTCTCCCTCCCCCTTCCCCCCGGCATCCTCCGGTCTGGCCTCGGGAGGGTAGCGGAGGTGCCCGGCCATGTCGGGAGACAACGAGGAAGATCTGGCGGGCTTCGTGGCCCTCCATGGGGCCGCCCTCCGTGCGTCCAGGGTCCCGACGCTCTACTGGGAAAGCCTGTGCCGCAAGCTGCGCGGCGAGGTGGGTGACTGCGGGCAGATGCCGCCGGGAACGACGCTGAGGGGAGCCCCTTCGGCAGGAAACACCGCGGGGGGATTCTGAGGACTCTGTAGCGGGGTGTAGCGTACCATCTTCTCCCTTGCCGAAGCTTGGGAGTGAAGCAGCCCTTCCTGCGATGATGAGGGGAGCGCGGAGGGCAAGCTCTCCTGAGGCGAGCCGTGGTGGGGAGCAGGTCCCCCATTGCCAGCCGGGGTGAAGGAGAGAGCCAAGACGTTCCTCTGCCAGGAGGGGAGGGCGGGAAAAGCTTCGACCTGGCTGTGTTACGGCGGCTGCAGCTCGGGACTGTAAAAGAGATTAGGTGTATTGTGCGTATCTGATTTCGTCTCTTTGTTGTCAGCGTAGAGCTTGGAAACGTTTGGGGATCCTGGTAACTGGAGATCGAGTATTGGCGAGTGGTGATGTATATGTCCTAAACCCTTCAGACCCTTTTGCCAAGGAGGAATTTAGAAAAGCAACAGTGGTAGTCATGAATTCAAGACGTTGTTATATGTTAATGTTTTATGGTTTGGGTTGGCTTTTATGGGTTTGTGTTTTGTGGGGTTTTTGGTGGTTTTTTGTGGGTGTTGGTTTTTTTGGTTGGTTGGTTTGAGGGGGGTTGTTTGGTTTTGTGTTTTTTGACCGTTTTTTTTTTTTTTTTCCCCTGGCTTTCTTCACTTTCACACTGGTCTACTCTTATTGGCAATTTATCAGTGTGCAGAGCTAACTTAGTCAGCTCCTCTTGCATATGCACGAGTTGCTTGTCTCAGGCTGTTTTCTTGAGTGGTTTTGTCGTGTTGTCTTGAAAATTTATTTCTGAGTAAAAGTCATACAGCTTTTGCAGATCCTGGGGATAGAAGCAGCAGAACATTCTGGCAATAGTTAAAATACTAACAGTGTAAGGGCTGCCTTGTGAAGAGTGTCAGTGTGGTGCTGTAGGACTTTTTATCGTGCGAAATTCTGGGCAAGGTGTAGGCCATTGTAAAATCACCACTCATACGTCCAATTACATAAATTTGGGGATATTGATCTTTGTGAGTCTTTTTTAGCCCTCTTGCTGTAGCCCTGCCCAGGCAGCACACATCCCTTTGCTGAGGCTGGGTATGTTTCAGCTGAAGTTGCCACCAGGAACTCCTGGACCTGGCCTTGAACTAAAAGGAGTAAAAAGTAAAACTAAACTGGGGACATAGACACACTCCAGGATGGGTAATCCCTTTTGATCAGGGATTTTTGCAACCAGCTGCTTGCTTCCTGGAGATTAGTCAAGAGAAGGGAAAGAGAAACAAAGTTGAGAAAAGGAGTAATTCTGGACAAAGAGCTTGTAAAGGCACAAATTGAATTTAGATTTTTGTTTGTTTGTTTTGCACAGGGGCAAAACAGCCTCAGTGGTGAGGAAAGGTGTCTGGGATTTGTTGGAGTAACGAAACAAGAAACTGAGGCAGGAAAGGGGCACAACCTGAAACTAGTTAGAGACCAGAGAGTGCTCCAGGGAGTCTGGAGGAGGCTAGCTGAAGAAGGAAGTAAGAATGACATGAATTTTCAGTCCTGGGGAGAGAGAAAGACCTGATGGGAACCTCAAGGTATGGGGAGATAAGGGAACTAGCTGTGGGGTGCAGAAGGGCATGATGAGAACAAGTGAGCTGGGATGAGAAGTCTGAACCGAATGTATAACACAGTGGGGCAGGAGAGGGGACTGCACTTTAACGTGTGTATAAGTAAACTAGTTTCAACTTACTTGAACACTTCTTTTTGTGTCTCAACTTTAAAGTTGGGATAGGAGGGAGGCATAGCAAGTCATTATTTGATCTGAGTGTTTATAGCACATACAGTCAGGAAGGGTCTGAATATGTTCCTGTTGCTTTCTAACTGATGTGGGTCTGGTACTGCTAATAACAATAGTGTGTATGTGTGTTACAGAGAAAATAGATCTACATTAACTTACAGCTCTGAAAAAGCTTATGTGCAAGAGACATGGAACAGGGACTATCTATTGCTCTGCTCAAATATGAAGGTATGAAGAGGGATGTACTAGAACAGGATAATAAGTAAGGCAGGAGAAAGCTGGTAAAGAAGCCCAAAGTGGCAAGTTGCATTGCTATATGCCAATATTATGAAGCTGGAGATAGGTGGCAAACTTTGGAATTTTGCTGTGACATAATGCAGGCTTAACATTTATGTTTTGTGGCTGAAATCCTTGGACTTTGTTGAGGGTGTGTGTGTAAAATTTAGAAGATGAAGGAACAGAATGAGGAGACCCATAGTCCTGATCCTTTTACAGAGGCTGGGATGGAGAAAGGCAGTATAAAGAAAGCACATGCCCTAAGGTGGCAGGCTGCTTCTTCTGTTTCATCTTGCTAGCAGTGGTGGCTGGGTGTGTTCTTTTGTACTAAGTGTTCCAGTGTGTGTGAAGAGAGAGAGATTTAATTATTTCAATGTGCTAGGAAGATAAATTAGGCTGCTGATGGTGCTTGTCTCCACTGTTGCAGCTTCTGGCTGTTAATCAGAAGGACAAAAGGATATGGAGAAAGCAGGGCTGTCCAGGGAAAATTGCTGTGAGGAATGGGATGAGCCCTTGAGAAGGGAGAGAGAGCTACAGTACCTTACTTAGAAGTGGGTAATGTGGAATGGCTGGAGGAGCAGTAGTAAAGAAAGCAATGGAGGTGAAAGGAAAGGTGACCATGTTCCAGTAGTCTGCGTAATAAAGAATAACTGGGGCAAAAAAAATAAGTGCAACATGGAGCATGGAATGAGTTTCCTTGTTTCATGCATGGAGGTGGGAGGAATTTTTCATTTGTCCTAACCTGTTGCAAAGATTAAAACTTTCTAGCATCAGACTTGGAACATTTGCATCCACAATACAGATAAAAATCTCTTTTACATCAGTACCTCTAGAACCCAGCCCAAGCAGCTGTTTTCCAACACAGACACATGCTTCAATGTACAGAGTAAGTGCACCCTCCCTTCTGTGTGTAGGTTAAAGCTTGTGAGAGAAGTGGAGGGTTGGTTTTTTTTTTTTTCATTTACCTTGAGATCTGCTGGAGCAAGTTTCCTTCTGAGAGCATTATGTAACTGTGTATTGAATTAGATTGCTCATTCAAGACAGGGCATATCTGTTAGATCAAGAAACCTGATTTTATTTATTTATTTTGCATTTATCATTCAGTGTCTGTTGAGAAGGAAGTGTTTCCATATTTCTGGCTGAAACTCGAAAAATAAAACACATGCATGTGCAATAATTTACTATAAATTCTAAAATTCTACTTCCAAGTGTTTCTTGCGTTACTGAAGAAACCATGTATAGTCTCGCTATCAGCCTGGAAAATGCAGTGCCTGCATCTAATGTTATTCATAATGTTGGGGGGTTTCTATTCCAGTCATATGCTAAGTTATGCACCTATATGTACTGCAGCAAGATTTTTGTGGCCCCAAGTGTCACAGTTTAACACTGGCCTGGCAATTAAACCAAATAACAGATGCTCTCTATTAATCCCCCTCTCCTCCCTGATAAGGAAAGGAGAGAGAATAAGGGAAAGAGACTTATGGGTTGGAAACTAAACTACACAACTTTAATGAAACAGTAATGATAAATAGGAAAAATTACTAAATATATACAAATATACAGGAAAAGATTGATCCCATGTTCCTCCCCTCTTTCCCCCAATAACTCTCACGTCACCACGGAGGCTGCAGGGCAGCCCTGGGAAAAGTCCAGGCTGGACTCCTGGGGTCAGGAGCAGTCGGGAGCTGGAGGCAGGAACACACAGATTCAGGCTGGCACGGATCAGGACCACAGGCAGACAAACGGCCGGAATCCTCCCAGGATGCTGAAGCAAACAGGGAACCGGTGAAAGAAGAACAGGAAGAAGGGGCAGCAAGGGTGTTGACCCTCGTGATCCCTCAAATTTATACTGAGTATGATGTGTATGGGATGGAATACTCTGTTTGGTCAGTTCTGGCATCTATCTTGCCTCAGGCCTCCCCAGAGGAGGGCTTCAGGTGGGACCTCTTTACTCCTTCTGCAGGGTAAAATGTTCCTCAGAGCTGAGCAGTGTCCTTGGCTCTGCGTACCGATCTCTAGCAGTAACTATAAACATCCAGTGTTATCAGTCCTAGAAACAGACACTGTCTGAGAAACTTGCTGTTAATTTCAGCAAGTGCAACTACTTACAAGAAACTTAGCTGAAAGCAAAAGTACTTAGAGTTTCATCCTATTTAGAAATGAAGGCTTTTAATTAATTGCTAGGAGGAATGCAGCATGATCGATACACTACACTTCAGTTTCCAGAGCAGGGAAGGGAAGGCTGTTGCTCAGAGGTACCTGTGGCCTTCAAAGCAGTTTGAATTGTGCCTAAAAGGAATTTGCTGAAGATCCCTGTGCATGGAAATTGTCATATGTACCAGCTTTGTTATCCCATTTTCTGGTCCATTAGGTCTGGTTGATTAGAATTACACCTGAATCAAGAGGGATGGATATTGCCCAAGCATATTTCACTTGCAAATAGTTGTGCCATCAAAATATGTCTTTTGCTGTCTCCTAGAGATTCGTATTTTATTATTATTTTATTATTATCTGGTGGACTGCTTCATGTGAACTGTCCCTATTCTGTTTCCAGCAAAATGTTAACACTTTTCAAATTGGTGGCATGATCTTGCCCATCCAATTTGTGCTAAGTTAGCTTAAGATTCCTTTAAGGGAGCTGCTCTGCTGCTCCATTGTGTAGATTTGTAGCGTGACAGACCCTCTTCATGGGAGGGAAGAAGAAAGGAGGAGAACAGTGTTGTCCACCCTCTCAACAGGCTCTATGTCCACACCAACCAGGCAATTCTGCCAAACCAGTCAGTTCACTACTCAACTGCTTGCATTGCCAGTTATGAGTCTTAAGAAAACAACAATACAAAACTCATGAGAAGCCACTGATCAAGGTGGTCTTAAGCTGCTGCTCCAAAAAATGTGAATTGCTTCAGTTGAAGAATACACCTAATTGACTTTTTCAAGGTTATACTTTTATTTTTTTTTTTAGCTTAAAGTGAAAATATATTAAAAGTAGAGAGGTTTTGCTAACTGCAGCTGGTACAGTCTCATGCAACTGACATTCTATTGGAGGGAGAGGTCAAAACATTGGCTTAGAGGATTTGGAGTCTCTTCATTTTCAGCTCTTGGGTTTATATTTAATAAAATGTAAAGCAAACACCTTCACTTAGTTGTAGAAGGGCTTGATACTTTTATTTATCGTGGGTCTTAGGTGAATGGGTGGAGCCTGTTGCAAGTCAAGACTAATCACTGAGTCAGCAGGTGGCTCACCTTGTATCCCCACTCTTACAAACTCCTTAAGACAAAATGTCAAGTATAGAAACATACATAGTGGTGTACACTAGCAGGTGTCCAGTGGATTCCAGTGAATTGTACTGTGGTTTTCATTTTCTAATGACTGCCAGTCACTTAGCTGCTGTTTCTTCTGCTAGCTAATTACCTTGATGAGGACAGCTCTTGACCCATCATCACTTCAAGGAGTGGAACATGTGTCCTGTTGCATGTGTCTGTCATGGACTGAGATTTGCACTTGTGAAGTGAGCTAGGTCAGGGAGCTTATCCATCTGAGAGCTAACATGACAAATGTAAGTTGTGAGCACCATTGAGAGCCACACAAGTAAGGACTTCCTTTTGCTGGGACCTGCCTGTGGTTACCTCAGCTTAGAATGGCTACAACTTGTACAGGCAACCTGAGCAGAGACTTAAAGAGTGGCTACTCTTGTAACAGCAAGAAGTCACTATATTGCTTACTATTGAGTAATGTTGACCTCTTTAGCAAACCTGGAAAACTGGGAATAAATTAGAATTTTATAGCTATTTTCATAGCTTCATACTGAAGCAGATGATATTGAGTCAGTTTCTAATTTTTAAGAATAGGTGTATTTCTAAACTCCAGTGACATTGTTGACAAAGTAATATTGCTTACCTTAAGAAAAATGTATACGTAGACTTAGCCAACACATTGTTGGTGTGGTCTTTTTATTCCCCCCATCCCAAAGGAAAATGCCATCCCCAGATTCTGAGAAAGGAATTTCAGGTATTTCTCCAATTGGATCTTGTCTATGATATCATAGAAGATATCATAAGATCTGAAGTAGATGGTATTTCCTCAGTGCCTTCCTCCCTTGCTATCTGTTGTTTGGGCAGCTGTCTGGTTTGTCTAGGTGGCCTTGCTTTATAGGTGTGGAGTTGATTTCTTCCCCTCCTTATTGAGGCGTAGCAGAAATAATTATCCTGAAGGAATGCTCACTTGAACAAAGTTTGTCACTGCCTCTGGAACTTTACAACTAATAATATGTCAATGTCTAGAAGTAATGACTTCTAATAATGTGGCATCAGAGAGTGGGTGTACTGGGGATTAACACATTAAATCAGCAACTCTAGAGGTCACACTTCTAGGTCTTCCTTCCTCCCTGCTACTTTCTGGTGAGTTTAGATTGAGATGAAGCATTTGTTTGTTCCTGCCTGATTATTCATTGTGAGTGACTGAACGAAACAGCTCTTCCTGAAAGGATTTTAATGAGACTTGACACATTTAGTTCTTTTTAAAAGTACATGTTCACTTTGAAATCATGGAAGTTGTTAGCAGAGTTGTGGTTCTACAAAGGATATGGAAGACTACCATTTGGCAAGTTTTTGATAGAAGGGACAGACCTTAACCTGCAGCACTATAAGGAGCCTCTCAACTTATCCAGATATGAGTGAGAGTGGTCCATTCCATGAGTAGGGAGAGAGGAGGAGGGGAAACATAGTGATAAAAGGTCTTTCTTCAGTGCCTTAACGTACATTAGTATGGTCATAGAGTCTGGATATGCTTGGTTTTGCAGGTCTTAATTTGTTGATATTTAGCAAAGTTCAAGAAAGATACTCTCTTTGCAACTTCTAGAATTCCTTAGGAGTTAAACTAGTAAAGGATCATCCAAAGAAACCAACTTCCTGCCAATATTAACCAAAGAAACTTCCCAACCAAACATCACTGTTAATATGTGACAGAACAAATAATGTTATTTGTTTACTTGTCAAGTTAAAAATGCCAATTTTTACCAGGTTACAGGCCAGAATTGTCTGTAAGTGCTTCTCCGTGTTCGGTTATGTATATCAGGGTGCTGCCTAAACTGACTGATTGATGTTTTGTCTACTTTCAATCTCAGATATTTGATGCTGGTGATTACTTTGGTATAATGCAAGTAGAAGAGGTGGATGAGGAGGAAGAAGGTGATGAAGAAATGGAAGAAGAACTAAAGAAGAAACCAAATCCAGGAAATGAGCCTTGTTTCAAAGTGATTGTAACAAACGAGAATGGGCTTCAAGCATCCAATCCCAATAGGTGAGTAGTGATTTCATAACTAGTTCAGCCTTTGAATAATCCTGGACCCTAAAATTATATGGACAGTTGGCTCTAAACTCATTTGAGCCTATTCAGAAATCCTCTTCATACTATAAGACATTGCACCTTTCCCCAAACCAGCAACTTACTCTGAGGCACATTTTGCAAAGGCTGACTAGGACAACTGTGTTACCAGCAAAGGCCTCAAACATTGGTGGGGACTCTTTGTGGCACTGCAGGGAGCCCTGAGTGCCTGGCGATGAGCAGTCCAGCAGATAATAATAAAGTAATACTTAAATTAACAGTGAGATAAAGGCAGTTTCATCAAACATTAAATACAAACAACTGATGATGTAAAGGCAATAATGAGATAAAGGCAACTACATCAAATATGAAATACAAGAATTAAAATTGTTGTCAGCATAAGCATGGCCAGCTTATGCACAGGCAAGATGCATGGTGGGTGAGGGGAACTATAGGAAGATTTTGCCCCAGAATCCAGGGAGCTTACAGCTACCTTGCTGCCTCCCACCAGCTACTGATCCCCTGCAGCTGCTGCTGTGCATGCTGTGGATACAGGGAAGGAATTACCATGGTGGCAGGGACTGCTGGGTGCCCACATTCCTGGTTGTCTAGGGCTGAAGAGGATGCCAGGACACCATGCCCATAAGTCCCTCAATTTATAGAACACCATCTCAAAAAAAACCAAAAACAAAACCAAAAACAAACAAACCCCACAACCAACTGAGGCCAACAAATCAGCAGGCTTTCCCACCAGGCAGTGTTCTGGCTTCCCCTCCACACTTGGAACTGCATCCAGAGCTGCTTCTCTGCTGCTTCCTCACCACCATCCCCATTATTTGCACCCTTGCACAAAGGGCTTCTTCCCCACTTAATGTGTATGGGGCAGGGCAGGAATGGGCTCACTGGCCTGCCCTCCACCCCCCATGAAAGACAGCTCTGCCAGGCACTTGGGGCCCCTGCAGAAGTGCACAGAGCTGCTGCCCATGTTCAAGGGCTGTGCAAAGCTCGCCATGCACTGAGGAGGACCAGTGGCATCTGTGGGTAATGTAGCGTTGTCTTGGGGAGAGTTGTCCCTAATGCAAGAGTGGGATTATGATTGTGTGCTACGTGTACAAATATAATTGAATACATCGAGTTACTGTTGTATTTCTTTAGAATCAGCTTATCTGTTATCAATATGAGACTAGGTATGCAGTTATAAAATTAAAAAATAGTTGCATCAGAAATAAATCACTGTTACAACACAGCTTTTTGTTTTCTTTATTTCAAACCTAAAACAGGCTATTTGTCATATATTAATAAATGGCAGTGAGACTTTCATACCCTTTAGGTCATAGGTAAACATACAAAGCCTAAAAATCTAAATTTAGCCTTGATGAGTAAAAATGACATAGACCATAGGTAACTGCCTTTGCATGTCTGCTTTAACTTAAGTAATTGTGTTTCTAATTCTGAAAACACACTTAAATTTTAAAGTTCACAATAGCTCCTGTGATAATCTTGGGTTTCCATGCAGCAGACAGGCGTGTGGGAATGTAGGAGCAGAATACTTGCATACCTATTTGTAAACAGATTTCTAGAGTTTTAACTAAATATTCTTTGCAGTGTTTAATTTAAAAAGAGATGAAGTTTCTTCTCTACATGAAATCTCAGATACCATAATCATTCAAGGATACTCGGTGTACATGACAGCTGACATGTTTTTAGCTTTATGAAATATGGGTAGTGGGGTGGTATTGTTTGGGGAGGGGTTGTTGGGGTTTTTTGTTTGCTTGTTTTGTTGGGGTTTTTTTAGCAAGAAGAATCCAGATTCTTCTCTGACTTTGTTCAGTGAGAGGATATAACCAAAATGTGGAGAACTCTTCTGTTTGAATAACCATTTTTTGTAAAAATCATGCAGTCTAAACAAGGGTTAAACTTGTCAAGGGAAGCTGTACCAGTTGTTAATAATGATAAAAGGGAAGAAACCTTTGTGTTTATAGCCTTTGAAAGGAACTAGGCTTACAAACGGAGTGTACTCTTCTGAATTTTCTCCTCATTCTCCTGGAAATGGTAATTACTGCACAATAAGCCTTCTGGAACAAAAAGGAAATTTAAGTTACTGCTGGCAAGATGTTCCTAACCTGTAATGGTACAGTGTGTACTCTGGGAATAAGGAAAGGCTTGGTTATCAAACCTAAGGAAACACAGCTATTATTCATAGAACATTTGGTTATATATGCGTAAAAAGGTACCATTGTAATGTTACCAATATTCTCTTTAAGCATTTTCCTCATCGACCACGCCTGGACCTACCGTGTTGAACACGCGCGCCAGCAGCTGCTCCACGTACCCGGTTTACTGCACAGAATGACGAATCTCATGGGAATCGACTTTCACGGAGAGATCCCAGACGAGGGCAGTATTGAGCAAGTGTTGCAGGAAATGTGGAAATACAATCAGACGTACCAGCTTTCACAAGGGGTAAGTCTCTAAAGCCTGACCAGAATGCTATGAAGCTCTGAGCAGTCCTGAGTGAAGACATTCCAATGTGTGGCTATTAACAAAGACACCTTTTCTGTACAAAAAAGGTCCTTTACAAGCATTTAAGGATAAACTTAAAAACACAAGTGTCCTGTAGGACTAAAATGCACAGTGGCTTGCTACCAGCTTTCTGATGAGAACTTTGAGGGGCTAGAAGGGAAATACCTGCTTGTGTGGGTTTTTTCCTACTCAGATTTTCTCACACTGAAGGAAAGAATCTATTATGAATAAATTGCCTTGCATAAAGGTGAGTGTCTCAGCAATGCTCACAGTTTTCCTCATCTATATAAAGTAAGTTACATACTAGGGATATATCTGCACTTAACTTGCTGGTTTGTATTTGTCAACTGGTTGTAGAGAAATAAATTTTAGCTCTGTGTGAATTTTATTGTGTAAATGTTAACTCACCCTTGGTTGAGAACCAGATAGCTTCAAGATGGAGTGCAGGTGTTTCTAGGTATAGCTTACTCCTGGGGTTGCTACTTTTAGGTAGTCTGAATAAGACCACACCAAGTTTGGTCCCACTGCCCTACATAGTCCCTCAGATTGTACCAGCACGTCTTGAGACTTCAGACACATTCAGGTGCATATGTGCTATTTCTGAGGGAACTGAACCTTTGAAAACAGTTATGTAGGGTCTGCAATGTAGCTTCTAGGCTATTGTGACTCTTCTGGTTGGAGAGGTGAAAGGGAGATCTGAATAGTATTTCTCAATCTTTCAACCCTATGTCTTTGTTTTCCATATTGTTGTCATGAGTGGCTTGTGAGTCAGGTGGAATTCTCTGTGTTACCACCTGAAAAGTGAATTCCTGGAAGACAAGTTCAACCTGTGGTTGAACTTGTTTTCTGTTCCCCTTTCTGGTACTGGGCTGCTTGAATATCTTACGTCTAATCTCTGTGCTCCATTTCTGCATCTGTAAAAAGGCAACCAGGCAACTCAAAAGTGCTACAAAGCATTTTAAAGTTTATTCATTCGTTTGAGATTTTGTCATGACAAACATTACAGGAAGAGTCACTTTGATGCAACCTCAATATTCTCATGGGCAGCTGTTGTTGCAGGAGGCACTTATGGTCTCCTTCACTCTTAAGCTGTAAACTTCAAACTTGTTTTAGCAAACTGATTCTAACAGAAAATGAAGGAAAACTAATCTTACCTAGTGCCCTTCTGCTAGTTTAGCTCTCTGAACTGGCTAGTTTGGTACTGGGGTAGCAGGTCTGGTAGGCAATAGCACTAGCATAAGAAAGAGAATGGGATTGTGCAGCTAAGATGGGAATAGGCTGTTCCCAGCAGTGGCTGGGTGCTAGGCTGTCTTAGCCTCAGAGCTGCCAGGATGAGAGTGTTACTCTTTACCTAGTCTAATACCTGCTCACAATCTTAGCTAGAGTAGGAAGCAGAGAAATGGTGTATGAGGTGATGCCAGTGTCTTCTGTCTTGCAGTGGTTTGGGTTTTTTCAGCAGTTGATATGTGCAGGATGTCTCACTATCTTAAATCGTGCAGACTGCAGAGGAGAAGGTTCCTGTCTGGTACATTATGGATGAATTTGGATCACGCATTCAGCATTCAGATCAGCCTAGTTTTGCAACAGCACCTCTGTTTTACATGCCTCAACAAATTGCTTACACTGTTCTCTGGCCTTTGAGAGACCTTGAAACTGGTGGTGAGTGTGTATCAAAGTTTGTTGGGTTTTTTTATGCTCTGAATAGAAGATGGGTCATATTCTTGCAAAGCATTAAGCACTCCACATTAGAGCAAATATTTCAAGACCAAGATGACTGCATATTTGTAATGTTATCAAATTTTAAATTTCTGTGCCTGATATTTCCATAATTTATGTGGTAGAGGCCTTTTATCAGTCAAAAAAGGTTGACAACTTAAATCTTGTATCGCTGTCTTAGTGAAAGTACTGATTCAATCATCTGAGAGTTTAAAAAAATGCTTTAAGAGTCTTATGTTTATAGCTTTGAGTCAGAAAGTAAAGTGATGGAAGTTGAGAAATGCCAGCCCAGCAACTTACTCCTGTAATCTTGGTTGTGGGCCACCTTATGCCCCCATCCTGTGGAGGAAAGAAGTGTTCAGCTGTCTGACTAAACTGACTTAAGTCAGATGGTGTTGGACTAGTTTTTCCATCCTAAATAATACTCTTTGAAGGTAGTTCTTTAATTGTCTCTAATTTTACATTTAAATAACAAAAGCTGTGGTACTGTTAACTGATCAATTGCCATTTGGGTGCTATGCTGTGAAGAAGATTTTCAGAGGAGAATGAGAGACGGTTCCTGGAAGGTTCTCCTTGTTTTGCTGCAGATGAAGTGACCCGTGACTACGCTTACGGGGAAGCAGATCGCTTGATCAGGAGGTGTGTCCTGTTACCTTGGGTGCCTACTGAAGTGCTGGATGTTAACTGTTTTACACCAGAGCCATCAGATGAGCATTACCAGGTATAATTTTAACAAGTTCATGTCATAGGTTACCTCTTAAGAAGAAGCAGTGTCCAAAAAAACTTTGTAAGAGTTGTAATTTTGCTTCTCTTCAGGCTTAAAGATTGATTCAGAGTATAGCTATTAGATTAAAAAATACAGTTTCTAAGAAAGCATGGTGAGACAAGAAATGTCTTAGGAATAATATTTAACTATTTGAAAACTGAAGCAATGCAAATGCTTTGGGGTACCCATCTTCCAGTTCAATATTTGATATGTTTTCTGATAGGCTTACTGATTGGATTTCTTATTGTAGCACTTCTGGTCAGTCTTGAATTACAGAAAGCTTTTAGTATTTTAGGAGTGGTTGTATTTTTAAACCTGTCTACTCACTTAATGTTGTGGTTTAGAACCATAAAATATGTAGTAGAGATGTCTGTCTTTAATTTGATGATACTGTTGTAAAAAACTCACCTTTTTTGTTTTGAATTCTCCTTTGTACTAAAAGTTTGTGATATTTAAAGGATGTGAAATTAATGTTGTTTGGAACATTATGAACCAAGTCTGCTTGAGGTTCTTTTTTAAGAAAAATGAATGAACCTGATTCCTATGAGGATGCTATACTGGCCATGAACAGCATTCCAAGTACAACTTCTAAAGGTGAATCTACACCCCAGCTATCTGTTTCCTACAGTACATGATAGGCAGAATATGCTGGATCCAGCTTGCTATGAACAGTATCTAATTAGAAATGAAGCGAACCTGTTTCTGCCAAATAAAGCTACACTTGCAGAATAGCTAGGCTAAATTGGATTGGTTGGTTGGGATTTTGCATTTTGGAAAACAGATATATCTTGCATTTACAGATGAGGAACAACAATGCACCCATTGTTCATGTCTTAAAGGTGTTCTCTTGGCAAAAGTGCCTGGATCTCAGATAAGACAAATTTTTGCATATATTTTAATTCTGTTTTGGGAGGATGAATTTAAGAACTAGGTTTTGAAAATGGATAAACAATATCCTCCTTTACCACCCTGCCTTAAAAACATCTCAAGCTTCCTCTTCTGGTTTTCTTGGGTTTTTTTTACTGTATATCTGCCACTCAGCTAATAAGAGATGATGGAAGAATATTTATTACCAATAGGGTTTTTTTAGTTTATGCTTATTTAGTTGTATATTCACTGTATTCTGTAAACAGTGAATAATAGCTTAGGACATAACATGGCCTTAAACACCAAAAGTGAGATGGCTAGAAAGAAATGCCATGTTGCTGACTCTTCTAATTCCCCTGTTTTCTCATAAGCAGAGGTACATGCACAAAAAAGGACAGAGATCTGTTTACAGCATTAGTATGTAAGCCAGCAGTTTTTCAGGGAAATACAACTGTGTGAAAATGTTTCTAAATGTTTATGCAAGTCATAGTGTTGTGGATTTGGTTTTAACTGTATCTAAGTATATTATTTCTTATTCTAATTTTCCTGTAAACCTGAAGGTCTGAGTGTTCTACTACAAAGAATCACAGAGTTGTTAGAAGGACATTGTGGTTTCACTTTTACCTAGTTTTTGTTCTGTTTTTGTTCTTTTACCTAATTCTAGTCTGAACACAGACCACAAAGGCTGTAACTGAAATGGTACTGTGGGTGGTGACTGGGCAATGATTGTAGAAACCAGTGTCAAGAGAGGAGGCTTCTAATGAAGTTTCTGGGATGGAAAAAGTATCTCTTGGGAGTACTAGAGTAGTTGCAGTTCTCCAACAACTCCCTTTGTTCAAATTGAAGAAAAGGCACTAATGAATCCTCTGCTACTGTTCTGAGAATTGTAGTCTTCTCTTAAAAGTACAGGCTCCCTTCCTATTCTTAAGTGACTGCAGGAATTATTCTGTATTTGTACTGTCCAGTCTGGTTTATAAAGTCTAAGGTCTTTGGTTATGATTGTTGTTTAGTTTATGCTTTCCAGTTATGTATGATGCTGTTCCCTAGAACAGCCATAAAGGTAAAGAAATACTATAGCCGGGCAGACATTTCACCACTATAATTTATGAAGACAGCCTGCAGCAGCTGAACTCAGGGAGGTCTTGACGAAGAGCAGCTACTTTGTTTTCTCAAGATGGACTTCTCCCATCCCAGAGTTTCTGTGAACTATTTCCTTTTGCAGGGTATCATCAGTGATCCAAATGTGTACTTCCCTTTATCTGTCAGAAGTGTAGTAAAAGATGGAGTGGGCTTTTCCAAGCATATGTACTGCTGAAGATTTTTTTTTTTTAAGATGTGTACTGCTCCTGTGATTTTTATTTTAATCTGTAATAAAACATGGCTAAATGATCAATCTTCAGTTTTGTTGGAAATTCAGTAGCTTTGCCTTTTACTGCATATAACCGTCTGCAATGTGGTATTTTGTTTAATCCTTAGGAGAATCACAAATTTCTCATGGTGCTTCAACAGTGTTTTATAAACCCTGGTCTTGAAGCCAGTGCTGCATTTTTACTACTGTTACCTCTGATTCCTTTCTGCTCTTAAAGTGATTTTTTTTAACACCATATTACACAGTATAGTTTGTTTCTCAAAATACATCTGTAGTGCAATTGACTTTTGCCAAAGGCAGCAGACTGATGAGATATGCAGATGGACTGTAGTCAGTTTTACTATGACTACAAATGCACTTGTATACATGTATTTAGGTACTTATATGGAGATTAAAAAATGCTGAAAATGATCTGTAAAGGTTTACATTTTGAGAAAATTTTAACAGGCTAAACTTGAACAGGATATTGCTAATAAAACACTTGGATGAACATTGGGTCACATAGAATATTTTAGCTGTAGGTTCTCCTTGAAGATTGTTGTTTTTCAATCGCTTCTTTTATAAAACCAATTATGCACCTTAAAATTCAGCTTGCTCTAAGCTGCTGTTGATATGTGCTATGGAGTTTCACATAATGTTACTCACATATTCTGCCTAGTATTAACTTTTTGTCTTTTGGGTTTTTTTTAGGCTATTCTAGCAGAAAACAAGGAAAAACTGCCTATAGCAATAAACCCTCCAGTTTATGACAAAGACAAAGTTTTCAAGTACGTATCTGCAAACAAAATGTTTTCTTATCAAAATTAAGTATAGTAATTGCAGTGTGTTGAGGCTGAACAGCTTTTTCCAGCTCTGAACAACAGAGGTGAGCTGGAGGTGTTTTTATATGTAGCCACTTGCTTAAGATTCTGACTTACAGGTTGTTCTTGTTTGATTCTTCAGAGTGAATGGATTGTCTTTTACAAAATGTATAAAAACAAATTTAGATTTATTTTTTTTTAATAAGTACCATCTTCTGGATGACAGTGGCATAATGTAATGCTGCTTTCACTAAGGAATGTAAATCAAGTATATAAGAGAGACTTAGGACTTCTCAGCAGCATTCATATATTCACATCGCTTCTCTGTGCGATGTGAATATAATAAGCTATTCCACTTCTTCAGGTTAGATTGCCAAAGAGGAGTTTTGTCAAAACCTCGGACATTTTAAATTTGGTGTGTGCCTGTCTACAAAAATGGGGTGTTTGGTGTGAAAACTATTTTGGGAGAAAGCTGGAAGAACACTGCAAAATAAGGGCCTTATGTGAGCAAAAGCAGTGGAACTGCATGACTGGACAGCCTTAGTACTACTTCCATTCCAGGAAAACTTAACCATTAGGTAGCATTGCTCTGGGTTGCAGTCCAGAGTGTTGTAGTCTTGGTGGGATCTGGGTTTTTTCTTGGAACATTTTGCTTAAGGGATGAGGTTAGGCTGAAACATACATGGTTGCCATACTCACATCCCAGCTTCTTGTATTGAGAGGATTTGTTATTTACTAGATCAACTTTACTTGAGAAGAGCTACTGAAAAACAGAACAACTCTGAGGTGAGAGGCATTTCTTAACTTGGTCAATGATAGTGTAGATTTCAGTGTGCAGTGGAAAACTATGGTTTCTGACCTGTGAGGAGAAACTATTTTTTCATCCAGTGCATGTGCCTCTACTTCAGGTTAGGGATTCAAAGAGTTATGCTTTCTAATAGAGATGGAAAGAAAGAGTGAAGATGTTGGGAAATATCAACTTAAATTTCACTGTTTCCTCTATTTTGTGTCTCATATTTCAAGGGAATGCCATTCATAGAACCATAGAGTAGTTCGGGTTGGAAGGGACCATAAAGATCATTTAGTTTCAGCCTTCCAGCCATGGGCAGGGATATCCCTCCTAGATCAGGATGCTCAAAGCCCCATCCAGCTTCTCCTTGAACACTTCCATAGAGAGAGCATCCACAGCATCCCTGGTCAACCTGTTTCAGTGTCATTCACTTCAGGGTGGAAAAGAAGGTGGGGAGAACACATCCCAAGTCCTTCCTGCCCTGCTTCTAAGGAGTGTCATCAGCACCTGCCTGTTTACTCCTAAAGGTTTTCCCCTGTTCTTCTGGTCCCTACCTGGAGAGGAGACATTAGAGCAGCTTGGTGTCCACAGGATGCCAGAAGGTCCTTCTTGTATTGGGAATTTTATCTGCTAAAGTTCCTCCAGGAGCAGGATAGCATCCAGAGTCCAAATGACCTACTGGGAGTTTCAGTCTTCTGTTGTTCTTGCCTTCCTTCAAAGCTTTAAAGATTTTAAGGCTGTCACCAGAGACAGACAGACAGGAATGCATGAAGCTGGATACGTCTGTGTAGACTGGTAATGACTGGTAATGTGTACACGCTCTGCCTTGTATATTTCAAATGCTCTAGGGGATTTGGAAGCAATGAAATACATGAGGTTGTAAAGTTGAAAACCTGGCACAGATTCTTAATGGTCTTGTTTCCAAGTAGAAGTGAAACAGAGAATTGGAACATCAAATAACAGTTTAACCCAAATCCTGAAAAGCAAGATAGCAAGTACATGTAGTTTGATATGGCAAAATTATAGGTTCAGGTAGGTCTTAGAGCATTAATAGTAACTGCTGCCCTTGGGATATTGTTCTGTGCAGCTGTACTGATTGCTTCTGGATAAAAGAACTAAATGTTTCAAAGACAAATTTCATATGAGTAGCCTTTCCAGTTTGTGTTGGGCTTGATCATCTCTTTCTCTTGATCTTCTCTTTCATGGTTTTCTTCATCTATATCAGTCATTTTTTTGAAGATGTCCAAAGATCTGTTATGAGACAACAACTCTTAGTTTTGATTGGTCTCGTCAGCTCTGTGCTTCAGAAGTCGATTCTCATAAATGCTTTTTAGCTTTCTATGCTTTGAGTAAATTATGTAACATCCAACAGGTTTTACCTTATTTGCACAATTCTGCCAAATAATATTTGCTTTAATCCCAGGCTTTATAGTACCCCCCCTTTGTTTGGCCCTAAGCACCAATTAATCCATTTTAACACCTTAGTTTCAGCGTCATTTTTGCCCAGTTGGAAGAACTGTGAGAACCATCAGTTGATGAACCAGAGCTTTAAAATATATTTGCTGTAGCTGCAACTGTAGGGGAAGGAAGTTTTTTTTTTGTTTGTTTTTGTTTTTTTACTCCTGAAGATCCTCTACCAAGTCACTTCCACTGATTAAGTGGAAATATTTCTTTGAACTTCACCTATAAGTGCATTCAAGGTCCCTGGTAGTTCATATGTGAAGGAGTCTTAGCTGTCACTCTTTATATCTCCAGTGTAATGCTAATTTTGAACCAAAGTTTTGCTTCTGTCCTGAGAAGGGCAGATGTAACTGGATTGTTTTTCAGGTAACTAACCAAGTGACAGTACTGCCTTAGCCCAACTCTAGCTATGGCTGTATTTTAAATACATAGCATTATACAAGCTTTATCCAACCACATTGCTTTTCAGAATAAGGGTACCAAACTCTGTACTTGACAGTGCTACTTGTAGCCTTTTCCTGAGCTGAAAACCAGATACTGCTCACATAGCAGAGTCCTTGAAGGTCACCATTCTGCCACAAAAAAGTGTGCCATGTGTTGGCAAAGTATTTCCATACCATGCTAGAAGTGTGTCTTCACAAGAAGGAATAAAAACCAAAACAGAAAACCAAACCAAACATATTGCTTTGATTTATTGAATTAGTTTAACAAGCAGAATAACTCTATTGTGTAGATCTGATTATCCTATTGCTACCAAGATGTATTAGCTAAGTTTGGCTCCAGCTACACAGGACTGGTGTTTTTGTGGGATGATAAATTGTAGGGTACATTTATAAGGGACTGATCTGGGAATGCATGAGCAACTTAAATTCTAATCTTTCTTGTGCTGCATGTGTTCTTGCATGCATATTTTTGTGGGCATGTTGGGGACTTCAAGGCTTTGTTACAGTGGTATAAGGCTTTTATTTTTAAGTCAGCATTTTTATTTCCTTTTGCTTCACTAAGGACCAAAAGTTGCTCCAAATTGGTTTGACAGAACTTGTACTGGATTCAACACATTGGATTTGGTATTGTACTTTCCCCTAGTGTACAGACATATGTGAAGGAGCCAAGAAGACACATTGTGGAAAGAAATGCTAGTGGGGCTGTATGGAGACACTAACTATGCAATAGTGGGGACAGACTGGTGACTTCTTTCATCAGGGATACCAGACTGACTCTCTTCATCTACAATTAAGTAATTTATCTCAGTCTTTGGCTCCAGCATAAATAGTGCAACCACTGATGTATGTCACATATAGAGCTGTGGAAAACATCTTACAGATTTTTCTTTTTGTATTTTCCCCTGTGACTGAGGTATTTTTACGGTTTGTTTCAGTGAAGGCTCTCTCAGGGGAATGTATCTTCCAGTTGGTTAGTAGAGTTACACAACTAGTAAGAATCAGTCTGGAGAGGAGGAAGAATATAGTGGTTTCTCATGGAAAATACTAGTGGTTGCTTAGTTCCTTTAAATTTTCCCTTACCATGGGATTTGCTTTCTATGTCACTCTTGCATTTTGAGTCACTGTGCTGAATTCTGAATTAAATAGCTTCACTTCAAGATGTAAATGATTAAATTAATCTGTATTGCTATCTGCTTATTTTAGCATGTCACTGATTTTATTTGAGAGGGGAATTTCCTACCGTATGCAACATTCTGCCTCTTTCTTGGCTATGTTCTGTTATGTGTATCAGGTTTGGGTTGGGTTTTGGTGTCTTTTTTTAGTGGGGCTGGGAGGAGGTTTATATATATTTTATGTATTGTATGTATTCTGTGTATTTTGTGCATATGTATAAGGTACATACTTTGTTTTGGTTTTCTTGTTCAGAAATGTCTGTTCATGTGAAATTCTGAAAATAGTCTTCTGAAGCTACTGGGTTGAACTGACAAGATTTCCTATTAATTTCTCTTGTTATTGACATCAGGATGACCTTTGTGGGTTCTTTCAGCAACCAAGGCATTTACAAGGTCTCTCTCAGGGACTTTTCACATAGAATAGTGAATTCCTTTTTTGTTCCTTGTCAAGGACTTCGTCACTGTCTTCTGAATTGCTATTTTTATGCATGTTGTCGGAGCTAAACTGTCTTTGAGATTCCTGTCTCAAAATACAAAATTTTAATCTGTCCCACTTCAATTTAAAATGTTTCTGTGGGCTCAAAAGAGATTGTTGCAGATAGTGTGAATTGGTAGAGCATAGTTCTTGTAGGAAGCCAAGCTTAAAAGCTTTTCTGTTCAAGCAAGAATTGATGAGTTTCAGAAACCAAATTGACGTTTTTTTCATATTTTTCTTCTTCTAGGGTTTTCACAGACATTCAGCAAGTCCTCAGCAACCTGACACATCCCCGTTTTGTATTCACAGACAACGAGAGAGAAGCAGACATTCTTTACAACTTCTCGCACTTCAAAGATTACAGGTTGCCATTTTCCTTGATAATACAAATTATTTTATTGCTATAAAAACTGGGCTGCCAAAGGTGTCCCCAGTCTTCCTCCTTTCACCCAAATACTTTCCTGTTTTGTAGGAAGCTAAGTGAGGAAAGGCCTGAGGTAATGCTGAATCAGTTTCCATGTGAGAACCTTCTGACTGTCAAAGACTGCCTGGCATCCATCTCCAGACGAGCTGGAGGACCAGATGGGCCAAGATGGTTGCCTCGTACTTTTAACCTCCAAACAGAATTGCCTCAGTTCATCAGCTACTTTCAACAGCGTGACAGAAGGTAGCATGAGTTTCTACTTGTATTTTGTGCTTTCTTGATCCTGCTTTACTCAGAGACCACTAACCTGCATTTTGGGCTTAGCAGCTGTTACACCACCATGTGTTTGCTCTTGCTGCATTTGTGTGCAAGTGACTTGTACCTGAAAAAGCATGAGCTTTTTAGGTATGCTCCTTACTGTAAGTGTAGTTAAGCAGCAAATTTTGAAACAAACTTTGCCATGATTTGAATGAAGATTTGATGGCTGTTGCTTTTTGTCAAGGAATTACCTCTTGTATTTAACAGCTACACAAACAATGAAAATGTGTTTGCAACAAAATGTTGGGGTTGTTTTTCCAGGGGAACTGTAGCAGTTGTTCTTGCACTTAAGCCAGAGTAGAAAATGCTTTAAATAACTGGGTCTGTAAGGTTGTGGAAGTTCTAGTGTTAGACTAAAGCAGTTGTGGACCTTTAGGGTTTCAATTCCACACTCTCTGCAGCTGCCATGGAGCGGATAGAAATGGTTATAAACTGGAGCATAAGTGGTTCCATATAAATATTAGGAAGAATTTTTTCACTGTGAGGGTGGCAGAGCACTGGAACAGGCTGCCCAGGGAGGTTGTGGAGTCTCCTTCCCTGGAGACATTCAAAGCCCACCTGGGTGCATTCCTGTGTGACCCACTGTAGGTGACCCTGCTCTGGCAGGGGGGGTTGGACTAGATGATCTTTCGAGGTCCCTTCCAACCCCTAACTTTCTGTGATTCTATGAAACTAAGGTTTTCTTCTGGTAAGAGAAGAGTGCATGAAGTACTGCTGGTAGAATTAACTCTTTACGCCTGGCCTGGAGTATTCTGTTTGAGTGGTTACTTCTTCGGTGACACTTGTTTGTAGCGCCACCTGCCAGGCGTTTCCTTGGTCCGTTCGTCGCTCTGCGTTTTCTGTTACTGACTGGCATAACCAGGAGAGAGCGCTCCTTCCATGGATCCCTACTGGGTGGTGGTGTAGTTCCTTTTTAATATCCAGGATTGATCGTCAATGCAGTGGGTAGGTAGGGAATGCAAGGGAGGGGATAGGAATTTTCAACTAACCAGGTAAAACAGACCCTTTTAAGCTAACACTGCTAAACATCAGCTCGGTTTATGCTGTTTATCATGGAGCTTAAGAAGTTCCTCAGGATCGTTAATAGATTGAGGAAAGGAAGACATTGAAGTGTCACCCTGCCCTTACTTAGAAAGTTATATTGAAAGACTAGCGTGTTGCCTGTTTTAAGATATTTCAAATAGTTTTACCCCTTGATGTGACTAGAAAGTGAGAAGATGGTGGTATGCTTTCATTTTTGTGCAGCAGGAATTCTTGAGATATTGCATGATTTCTTCACTGAGATGAGTTAGGATGTCAATTAATGTGCATGATTTGGAGATGTTATTAGGGAATCAACTTGGAAAATTGAATGATGCCATTACAGAACATTTCCAGACTCTGGACAGTATGGTTTCTGAACCCATGACTTCATATTCTTGATGATGCTGCCCTGCTGATGGGTTGTTTTCCCCTTTTGAAGGAGTCATATGCAGAAGAATGAAATAAACATGAAGAGCATATCTTCCTGTTACACCAAGGCTTACTTCTCCCAGTAAGCCCAGCTGACAGTCAAAAGTCCTTAGTTCTTTCACTGTAGCCCACAGCTTTATAATGTATTTATTCAGGGGAGTACCTAGATCTGTTCAGACAGATGGAAGATGTGGATACTTACAGGTGTTAGATTCTCTCTCTCTTTCTTTCTCTCTCAGAGGAGAAGACAATCACTGGATATGCAAACCATGGAACTTGGCTAGAAGCCTTGATACCCACATCACCAACAGCCTTAACAGTATCATCAGGCATAGGGAAAGCAGCCCAAAGGTTAGAAAGCCTTGGTTTTGAATGTGATGTGAAGGGGAGAGCTGAGAGAAATCCTTCATAGAATGAGGTCTAAAAATACAAAGGAGGATTATTTTTTTTTTTCTTAAATTCTAGTGCTGGCCATAAGCACACACTTGCAATAAATTCCAAATTGATGCAGGTTTGACTTGGTCAGCGCTGGATGTTCCAGCAATGAACTCAAAGAGCCTGATGTTTTCTTATTTAAAAAAATAAAACTTTTCATAACAGTAGTGAATACTTGAGCATGTTGCTGCTTTACTGCCAGTGCTGAGACTGGCAGATGAACACACATAAGCTACAGTTACTGCTGATTGTAAATTTTGGAACATTATTTCTATGTCCCCTGGTTGATTGTTATTGCTGAACCACAGCTCTGCTCAGTGGCACAAAGTACTGTCTTTGCCAGTAATAGATGAGTTGTGGAGCTTTTTATAAGGAATCTGCAATATTAGTGCTGGACCAGCAATTAAACGAATGACAGCTGTCTATGTCAGAGCATCACTTCAGCTTTATTTCTGTTGTGTGGAATGTGTGTATTTTCTGGAATGCACAAACGCACAAAAAAACTTCCTTCACCAATATATTTCAAAAAACAAGGTCACTGAAATTATAAATAAAATGAATGTTGTGATGTTTAAAAATTAATATATTCTGGCCTACCACTTCCCTCACCTTGATGTCAAAGAGTTTGATAAAAGGTAAATAAATTTGTATAATGACATTGTGTGTATTTGTGCATACTCCTAAAGAAAAACTGAAATGCACACAAGAATACCTTAACTAATTGAGATCCAGTGATTACTTTTATTTCAGTAGAATATTTACTGTGAGTGGTTTTGCTTCGTTGTAGGTAGTGTGCAAATACATTGAGAATCCAGTCTTGTTCCACCGTGAAGACGTGGGGATGGTTAAGTTTGACATCCGTTACGTGGTATTGCTGCGGTCCATAAAGCCACTCAAGCTTTATGCCTATGATGTATTCTGGCTGCGCTTTTCAAATCGGTGATTTAAGTTTCCCTTATTAATGTGGAGGGGTTTAGAATTAAATCTGATTCCTTGGAAACTAAAGAGTTGGTTTTTTCCTTAGGGCATTTTCACTTGATGACTTGGATGACTATGAGAAGCATTTCACAGTCATGAATTATGCTCCTGGTGTAACATTAAAACAGGTAAGTAAAAAACCTAAAACATTCCATCACCTTTCTGTTGCTAGAAACTCTTCCAGTACCTCCTCTGTGACTGTTGCCAAATAATCTATTCCACATCCACTTTAAAAAGCAGTGAGGGTGCTAAACTACCCTAAGCAAATATTTTCTTATACTCTTCCCCTTCTGGACCTGTAATCACCTGTGGTTGTATAAGGTAGTACAAACCTACATGTTGAATGTTGTTACTCACAGATATAGAGATCAATAAAAGAATTATTAAAATGACAGCTAATCATTGTCAAATACTTCAATGTGATCTTTTATAACAAGAAATGCTGGAACTGTCAGTTCAGGAACTGTATTAATTCCTTAGTTCACTATCTGGATTTGTATGAATGGCAAAAAATACTTGATATTCTGTCTGATTGTTCAGTCCATCCCAACCAAAAAAGTTTTTGATGTTATTGAACTGTTTTAGGTACACTGTGAAGAGTTTATTCCTCTGTTTGAAAAACAATATCCTGAATATCCTTGGGCAACCGTACAAGTAAGTCAGCAAGTCATCTTTCTCATCTAAATGTTCATAATTTTTTTTTTATTATTCATCAAACTAGCTTTGTCAAAAGTGGTGTTTTGCTATTTGTGGGATTTTTAATTCAGAAAACATACTTCATGTGCTTTGGTTCCAACGAAGGACAACAAATGTTAACCTTTACTGTGGAAGCATTTAACTTAATCTAATTTTCCCTCAAACATTTTGTTGTTTGCATATGAGAATTTTATTTCATGATTGCACTATGAGAATTCTTTTTATTTGGCTTTTTTATTTATCAGGACAAGTGATAAAGCTTGTCCTGACTACCCACAAGATCCTGGGAGAAGGATCTTTTTGTCCTTTTCCATCTTCTTTAGGTTGCTAATAGCCTAAGCACATGGTTGTGAAGATCTTGTATTTCACGTAAAAAGGCAGGGAAGTTCAGAATACAAAGTGTGCTAATCACTATTAGCACATGTGCTATAGATGTTGCTTACATGACTGAGGAAAAGTTTTCAAAGCCTTCAGCAGAATATTAACTCTGATTCTGAAAAGCTGAACCACTGAAGTATTCAGGCTCTTGCTTCCTTTGTTCCAAATGGCTTCAGAAGATAATGAGGTGTCAGAACAAGTAGAAAACTAAGGTAAATAGGGAAGTACAGTAATCTCAGTGGAATGGTGGCATCACAGGTTATCATCTATGTATTTTAAGCAGAGCTGTCCATCTGAAAATCTCCCTGTCCACTTTTTGGGTTAGTTTGCTGCCCAGGGCATCGGAGCTGACTCACAAGATAAGGTTGTACCCAACTGTCTGGTAGAAATAAGTGCTGCTCTTGCTCCAGGGGTGCTGTGCTTGAAGGGTTACAGTGCTTGACTGGATAGTCAAGATACATTTGTATACTGTGGCATATTTAAAAGGAAACCAGTTAGGCTGGTCTTCTCTCTTTTGTAAAAGACTCCTCCTTGACCAACATATGTCTGAGCTAGCAAGTTAGAACCTCTGTTTTAAATTAAATCTTGCTTGTTAAGCTTAATGTGAAGAGGTGGTTCAGAAACATCCACAAAACTGAATTCTTGTGTTCTTCCATATTTATCAGGAACTAGAAGATGTCAGATGAACAATAGCTGAGCATTTTCTTGTGCATGTACTTTCAAAAGGGAATAAATTACCCAAGAGTGGGTAATTACATAAATTAATTTAAATCAGTTTTACCTAAGACTTCATATCCAATCAGTGATACTCAAAGTGTGGCAGGTTTTTCAGCATTAGGTTTAAAATGGTCTGGAAGAGACTACAAGGGGTGACAGATGTCAAAATAGTACTGTAGGTACCCGGAGTAGTACTGTGTACAGAATACAAGTATTGCACCATGTTTTCGTTTGCAGAAGAAATGCAGCATAAACAAAATGCTAAAATTCACACCTGTGTGTTCTTTCTGGTTTGTTTTTTTTTTTTTTTCCCATTGGGTGTCTGATTATGCCACTAACACCAGTGCATTATGTTCTGAAAATCCCCATCACCTTTTTAGAGGGTTTAAGTGGACAGAAGATTTTTCATAGCAGAAGAAAAAAAAATGAAGCTAGAATACAACTCAGTAGGCAAGAAAGGCAAAACTTCACTGTTGTGCTGGTGTCCACAGAACTCTCCTGGGTGTTCTTTTTCCTCTTCTACACATAAGTGCAATACTGTACATAATTCCTGACAAGGGCTGTGATTTTGATATTAAATGAATTACTCTCAAGGTTTCTGTAGTACTGATTTGGTCCCCAGAAAAGTCCATTGATATTGTCAGGTCTTTGATGTTTTCACTGTTTCATTTTGAAACTAATACTGTTCAGATATTAATTTGGCTTATGTAATTTATCTTTAAGAAGCTGTATGAATGAAGTGATTAAAAAAAGTGTTTATTGCTTTTTACGGAAATCTCGCTTCTTATTTAAAGGCCTTTTTCTGTTTCTAGGCAAATATTTTTAAGGCATTTGCTGAATTGTTCCAAGTTGCTTCAGCTAAACCTGCACCTCTTGGCATCTGTGATTATCCATCATCAAGAGCAATATATGCCATTGACTTGATGCTGAAATGGGACACCAGCAGAGATGGTGAGAAGCTCGTTTCTTTGAATGTTAAATTATTTGTAGACCTTTTCAAGAATTTTTCTTCCATATTAACTCTTACTGTGTTTTCAAGCAGTGTGAGCTGCATGCTCTGTGCCTCCCACTGATGTCAAAGTGTATCTGGAGTTGCAGATCTGTGGGGTTAGTGTCTGCCACACTGGATAAGAGTAATGATGGGGGATCTGTTAACTGTGCTTGGCTGAGTCCTTGCTTTTCTTATGCCCCTGCTACTGCCATTCTCTGAGGGGAAAAAAGAAAAAAAAAAAGTAAAACTCAAAAGCCACACACAAAAGCCAACTGTAGAGCAATCTAGTCACTCTGATAGCAGCAAGTTTTCTCTCCCATTTATTGTGATACAGTATGTGAGATACCTCTCTCTTCAAGGATTTCATAAAGAGCCATCTTCCTATCTGTGGCTTCCAGGCTTGGCCCAGTGTCATCATTGTGCAGTTACTTATTGAAGTACAGAAGGGATCACATTTGTCATTTCAGTGCTTTTGATGTCCCCAGGACCATTACTCTGTTGTTGCCAAGTCTCTGTAAGAACACATATTTTAAGCTGCTTCATGTTAGTGCATGGCTAACAACTACTTGGAGCCTTTCTTCCAGCCAGTTGTGGAGGACTGGTGTCAAAATCCACCAAATGGGGTGAATTCTTTATTATCTCACCCAGAGACAGAGAAAAATGTTCTGTAAGCATGACCAAGCCAGACACGTGTCTCTTGTACATAAAAAGCAGCAGAGGCACAGGCACAAAAAGGACTGCTGGGAGAGTATTAAACAGAACCAAGTGCACTCTTTTCTTAGGACATTGTGGTCCCCAGGACACGGGAAAAATTAATACCTTGTGCCCAGGCTTGCTGAATGAGTGATGTGTGTTGGATGGGTCCCCCTAGCCCAATCCTGCAGTGGCTGCAATTGTCAAGCAAGACAGTTGGATCGGGGAGATACTGTTGAATTTGTGCAAGTTCTCATTGTAAATGAAGCATTGAATTAACACAGTGATAGCAGAATCTGTTGGATAACCATCTGCTGGATGATCTCCATCTCTCCAGAAAAAACTAGACCCACTGAAATAAAAACACCCTACCTGCTTGCCAGGGTGGGTCATAAAAGATGGGTTTTCCTGTCATTTCTTGTAATCTCTGGCTTAAAGACAGGTAGGGATTCAGGATGTGTATAGAGATTAAGAGGCAGTGTTTGTATTCCCCTTTACAGGGAAGAGAATAATGCAGCCTCAGATCCTGGAGGTCAACTTTAATCCTGACTGTGACAGAGCCTGCAAATACCACCCTACCTTTTTTAATGATGTCTTCAGCACCCTATTTCTGGATGAAACAGACAGCTGCCATGTGACGTGCATTGTCTAGCCACAGGAGTCTTGACTGCATTCATTCCTTCACAGAAATGCTTAACAGCAAGATTTATATTTCAGTTCTATGAGCTGCTGATGCAACTATTTTCCTACACTGATAATCAAGGAAAAAAAATCCGTATCAGAATATGCATACACCATATACTGTATTGATAATCGTTTTGTCTGCATTTTCCTTGTCTTGCTTAGTTCTATAAATCATTGGGTTTTGTTGACCAAATATCTTGTTTACTGGATATGGGAGACCTCAAAATAGGACAGTAGCTGGAGCAGCTGACTTGTTTCTCAGGTAGCCTGATTGCTTGCGTGCTGGGAAATATGCACAAGTTACTTATGTCATCATTAAAACTATAATTTCCTGAATAATGTTGGAGTTTGTATGTCTTTATCTCTCCCTTTGTTATACAAAGATGTAAAATGTTCTGATGGGAATATGGTGTTTCAGTGCAATGAACAACTAGGGTAATGACATGAAATATTTGAGTCTGCCCATTTTTATTCTTTAGAAAAGGCAAAGTCCAAAACATTTAGCAGTTATGTACTGCCAGCCTTAGCTGTCCCTTCAGGAAAATGGATTTGTGAGAAGTGGTCAGGCAGGGAGTGATAAGGATGCAATGTCCAGAGCAGCATAGGAATGCAAAAGGGAATGAAAAGGATCTGGGAAGTTCTGAAGCCCAGGCAGTCTTTCAACTTCAAAGTTTAGGCCCTAAAATATATATATTTGGGAATGGGCTGTCAGTTTGAAGTTAATCATTCCTAGTATCTCCTCCCTCCTCAAATATGGGTAACGTGCTGAAATTTAGCAATTTCAGGCTGTATTTATGTTGCTTTGTATGTAAGTACAAGTTCCAAGAATTCTGCTGTCATGAGGTGAGTAGTATTTTAAACTAGTTGCAGCAATTGGGATCTGCTTGAGAGCAAAGTACAGTTACAAAATTGTATAAATGTTCTAAACTTTACCTGCTTCAAGCTTTGCAAAAACGATGCCTGTTATCTCTCCTGATCAGGAAGCAAGAGGAATATTTTAGGATATTTCAGGCAGCAACCTACTTTTTTCTACTGACTGGAACATAGGCTGGAGAAGTAAAACATCCACATTGGTTTAAGAAAAAAAGTTGTGCTCTATCAGTCCCGTATTCACAAGTCAGATTTTTGACTCCTTACTTAAATGTGATTAAACAAACACAGTGAAGTGCTTAATATAGACGGTGTGACTAATTTCAGTTCAGGAAAAAAATTGTCTGAGATACAGCCCGTCTCCAGCATCCATGACTACGGGCTGTAAGTGATGTGCAGTGCTGTTCAGCAGATGTATTTGTCACTTGTAGGAGAGCAAAAGGCCTTCAAAGTACCTGCAACCATAAATTGCCTGTGGATCTAGAGTAAAGGGGAACTTTCTCTCATCCCAAAGACAAAAGTGATGTCACACTTAACAAACCAGAAGAGTGACTTCAAAAACTGAGTAAGATTTGTGCAAAGGGACTACCAGCTGTGGGCAAAAATAGTCTGTTGTGCTTTTAGACAGAAGATGTTTTTATCTTTCAGGAAGTAACTGGTTGAACTAATCAGCCCAGATCTTACTATGTCAGCTACCCTAACACTGAAGAGGAGAAACCCTTATTTCTACTTCTAAGCAGCTGAAGTGGGGTGGTGCAGGTAGAAGCAGCTTGTAGCTATGGTGCATGTATTGCTCTGCTAGGCAACTGACCCACCTGTGACTTGGCTGCCAACTCCAGGGTCTAGTGTTGAACTGGCATCCACGTAGAGTATGTTAGTGCTGTTTGGACAGTACTGCTGGTGAGGCCTCAGAGGTGTGTGCAGGGGGCTGCTAAATTCCCCTGTTTCTGTCCAGGTGCTTTGAATTTCTTGTTTTGCCCACTGCAATGGTGAGATGAAGGGGCCATTTTTGAAGCATCCTCTTGCATTCAGTATTTTTCAGCTTAAAACCATTTTAAACAATAAGAACAGAGACAATGTTAATAACTTCACATGTAGTTTAATGTATTTAGCTGACACTAGACTGCACAATGCTTCCATGTGGGAAGGCACAAGTTATGAAAAGGTCTCAACTTAAACATTTCCAGAACACAATGGCTGGAAGATAAATAATCTGGTAGCTGCAGCGGGACACAAAGCATGATAGCAGTGTGTCTAGTGGTAAACATGAAAGAGTTAGGCCACAATCACACCTGTAAGTGGAGCAGCTTTCTGGGAGTTGCATTAATATGTGGCTGGGTTTCTTCCTCTGAATGTTACAGAGTTCATGCTTATTTCTGGTAACTGTTAAAGGCTGTAGTCATATAAAATGTAATGCTGTAATATGGAAAGTCAGTATTCTTCAATCAGCATTATCTTTTACTTTTCTATAAAACCCAGTCGCCCTTTGTGACTTGCCCAGTAAAGATATTTTTGTTTTAAGCAAGTACTGATTTGTCAACTTGTAATTGGCAAACTAATGGTATGTAGTTCAGCTAAAAGTAAAATAAGGCCGTAACTTTATTTAGAAAATTCTTGTGAAAAAAAAGTCTTCTTGGCTGAAAATTTTTTATTCAGACTTGTTGCGATTGTCCTTCCAGATACGGTAATTGAGTGCAGAAGCCATGGTTAGCCAAGCTAAGTAAGGAACCATCAAATAAGCTGCTGTTTTTTTGATGTTATACCAGGAAGCAGTTGTAGCTGTTGCCATACCAGTTGTGAGCAGGAGAGTCACCAACCCCTGAAACACAGGAAAGTGGTTAGCGTTGTTTTCACTTGTTGCATTTTCTGTACTAGGTAGTCTTTGTGTGGCTTTTTCCACTTAACTCTGGCACTTGTTGGATCACTTCATGAGTTAATTCCTTCTCAGAAAACCAGATGTCAAAAGAAAACGTATTTCTGCTTAATTGAGTTGCATTGACTCATAAAACAATACAACAGTCACAGGAAAGGGCATTGCTGCTGGAATTGACTACAAACCAGTGTGGCACTGAGCAAAGTCATACAGCCAAGTAACTTACCCAGTCTTTCCATGTCTTAGATGCTGCCTGAAGATATGTGTAAAAGAATCAATGATGGACTGGAAAGTTTCCCACTGTTACAGCACCACATTTATCAATTTAGAGAAACAGGAAAATATTTGGTTTTATTACTGAGGAAAGCTCTTTCTCTTCAGACTGCAGAAAGCTAGTCTTGTCTAAAATGGGTGCTGATTACAGAAGTCATACTATGATAAGCTGCTTATCTGACAAACTGCTGTTTGTCAGTGACAGGTAGGAATTCTAGTGAGCCATAAATGTTTACATTTTCCAGTCACGAAGTCCTTGTCAAAGGCTGCAAAAAGAGCTTCTTGAAATATAAACAAAGTGTAGTAGATATGTAAATTCCCTCGAGTGGCTGCTAGGATGCAATAGAGAATATAAAAATATTCTCTACATATTCTGTACATATTCTGTACTCGGCTTATTTTCAGGGAGGAAAGATTATGAGACAAAACTTTGATCTTAGAACCTTGCAAGTGACAGCAGAAGCCTATAATTGAGAAACCTGCTTTTCTACTTACCCATCCCATTTTGTGAGCTCCAAAGAATATCGGAGACCATGCCCAGTTTAATGCCAGCTGCCCTGCATACAGACCCAGAGGAACTACTGACTTCTCATTGAAGCCCCCCACTTCCTTCCATACCAGGTAGGAGCCATATCTGGAGAAAGCAAACATAAGGTGTGATTCAGTACTTTGCTTAGAAAGCAACCATAAATTCTTGATCAAATAAAATTACTTCAGTGCTAGAGTCTACCTTAATTTTGAAAAGTAGGTATCTGGGTACCACTTGGAAGAGCAACTGCCTGCACAAAGTTGATGACCTACTGCAGAGAGCAATATGGAGGGAGAAAAATTCCCTATCCTGCCAGGATTATCACTTCTTAGGTGCAGAGGAGCAGATGACCTACTGCATTTCAGTCTTAAAAAGAAAGCCATTTTCAAAAGGAAGTCTAAGATGCAAGGATAAAAGTAACATTCTGAATAGTGAAGTAACCATTAGTTTTGGTATTAGGAAATGGTGTTTTAGAAGTAAATTTAAAAATAAAACCAGAAGCCAATAACTTTTAAGTATATTAAATTAATACAGGAGAGGTAAGGACTGAGTGACTCCTCAAAGGCGAGTATGGGGGTGGACAGTGTTAGAGCAGGAGGAACCCTATAGTCACTTCTCAGGAGGAAGGGGATGAAGATAAGATTTTAGGAGTACTGTGAAAAGAATTAACCACAAAGAGTGTACAGCACCCTTCTTGTCTGCAGGATCCTGGCTGCAGAATGATCTGCCAAAAATGTTTTGAAGGTTTTGAACAGATTTTCATGATGCCACAGAAGAGCAGCTCACTTGGAAGATGCCAGAATATGTGCTGCAAAAGACAGGAGTCCTCAGAATTTGTTGGATTTACAAACGTAAGATATATTTTTGCACTGAAGGAGCTACATTGCAACAGGGAGCATTCATCACCCAAGATTGTTTCTTTTGTGCTTGTCTGATTTTATAGACACCAGCTAGATTTCAATCTAGATGACTGTGCAGCCATTCCAAGTGACTACAGTAGAATCCCCTGGATAAAATGCCAGCATCTGGAATTATACCCTTGTTTAAAAACTAGTAACCAAATACCGATTCCATTCTGGTAGGAATGTGAGGTGGACTGCATACTATGCTGGATGGCAGATGGCTCATACGTATTTCTACTGGCAGTGGAGCCAGTAGATGTAGAGCAACTTGTAATCTTTACTTTTTTAGAAGCAAACAAACTTCCACAGGAATAATTGCAAGGAGTTTGTCATCTTTTGGAGGTAATAAAAGAAGGATTTTGGTTTTACTGTTTAACACAGTTGGTGACCCAAGCTTCCTTCTTGGCCATTACTTACAAAAGTAACTGAGCAATGCACTTTTGGTACTTTGGCAGCTGGATTGCAGAGAATCTTTAAAAAAAAAAAGAAAGGGGGGGGGCAGGGTAAGCATTAGAAACTTAAGGGTTTATCTTCACAAAAGGCATCAGGACTCAAGTGATTTACAGAGCTACAGTGTGCATTTAAGAGTTGTTCACACATTTGACATCAGACCAAGATTATGATGTACAAATCCACTAGGAAGCTAAATGACAAAGATGTAAGCTTATTACTTCTAGTTATTTCTTGCTTTTAATATATTCAGGAGTTTCTGAATGAGATGTCTTGATCTTCAAGGAATGTGTGCACATAATAGATTACAGAAGGTCAGGTAATAAATATGATCTTTGCACAGAGATGGATGTACAGTACTTAACTGGGACCATCCACCTCAGAATATTATTCTGATATTATTAAACTAAGTGATAAGCTGTCACAATTTTGATTTTTAAAATATTTGATATCCAGGTTTATGATGAAGAATCCAGAAACAAGAGTTTCAAATGATGCAGTCAACTTGAAGTCCTTCACAGGAAAGCCACTTGGCTCCTGTCTCTGAGAAAAGGTGGGTTTTTTTTATTTACAGGGCAGTAATGATCTGATTCAAATGCTAACTCTTAAATTGCTCTCTACTCTTGTATATATTTAAAAGTACACTGTGTAAGAGGAGAAAGGAAAGAACATGATGTGAAAGGGAAGACACAGTACATGAGGCTTACAAATCTTGTCTGGAAAGAAAATGAAACCAAAATGAGAGAACGTGTGAGAGCCAATTTAGCATTCAGATACAGTTTCAGACAGTGCATCACTGCTGTATTTCACAACAGGTGGTGTGGTATTTAAGATAACCTGGAGGATGTCTTTGTAATGTTAACTTGGAAAAGATCTAGTCTCTTTGAAACTTTATATAGTTAAGCCAGTGCTCTGTACAAACTACAAATCACTTAAAAAGTGCAGTTGTGATGGAAGAAAGGGAAGGGGTAAGCCATAAAAGGCATATTGCAGCCTAAAAACTATTAGATGAGTACTTAACAGCTTGGGAAAAAATATGCTGAATTTTGGTGTGTAGCTAGTTCTTCCTGACCAAGTGCAGAAAAGCCACAACACATCACTCTGTTACATTGACATCTGAGGCTCTCTTCTCTGTGGCACAGCTCACTTGATTAACATAAAAGTGGATAGATACTAAAGCAGTTTGTGAGGTCTATCAAAACTGCCCGAACAATCTCCTGAGACAAATTACCTCTAGAAATATTTTAGCTACCTCTTACTCAAAAGTAATAGCTGCCAAAATACACTATTATTAAACTTCTAAGGTACCTGTGGGAATGGTGGTTGGCCTTGTGATTCCCTGTTCATTTGATAGTCATTCTGTGCTGTCAAGCATTTTAAACTAGTTAAATAAGGAGGCAGTAGATGGCTTCAAACATTTAGTTTAGCAGCCTGATAGTTTTATTCAGAAAGACATGTATATTTTGATTTTAGTTTCTTTTAAATCATCTCTGTTAGAGCAGTTATCTTCCCCTCCCCCTTCTTATTTTCCTAGAACTTCTGAAGGACAAAAGAATTCCCAGTGCTGCCTTGCTCCATCACTACCAGCTTGGCAGGTTTTCCCCTCAGAATGAATGAGGAAAGCACAGTACTGCCAGCTTTTCAAATTCCTGCTTTTGATGTGGGCACTTACACATACAAAATGTCTTCTAAACCCACACATAACTCCTCAAACGTGTTTTTACCTGTCAAACAGGCTGCTTGACACAGTTTCTTACAAACATACAGCCACAGGAATACAATGGTTGTCTGGTCCAGCATTATACAATAAGCAACTTTGAGATCAAAGAAGTGCCTTAATACAGTATGAAAAACATACCCCATAGATGTATAGAGAGTACCCCAAACAGGAGCAAATGCCCAGTTAGGTGGACACCAGGATGGCTTCTGTAGAGATTCATACCACACTGGAATTTCTTTTTTTGTTATCTTGCCTCCTACAAATCCTCCTGCATGGGGCAGGAGTGTGAAACCCACTGCTGGGGCCCAGGCTGGTACCACTTCCATTGAGACAGTCGATCTGAAACAAACCCAAATGTGGTGGTTAGCAAAACATTTTTTAAATTAAGGTACAAAAAAAAGACTCAATTTTTAGCTGGTTTTAGAAATATCCATGGGTAGAATCTGATCCACAGCCTAGTCCCGTAACTGAGAAAGACTGCAGCTGAAATTAATGGATCCTGTATCAGGGTCAGTGGACAATACTTGCCCTCCCAACAGAGGAACACTGGGAAAGGCAGGCAGTGAGACCTTTACTCCCCACTTAGCCTTGTGCTCTAAAAATACTGAATTTGACTTACATAAATATTCTTACCCATGAGTATGCCAGAGGAATAAAGCAATTATACTATATGAACTCTCCTTGGGGAAAAAATATGAACTAAGGCAGGTGTGTTTCTTTATTCACCAAAAAGCCCATTTACTCAATGAAATTGCATAGTCAAGTATAAGAAAAGAGTGTGTAATTTCCTGTGCTCAAGTGAGGTCTTTTCCAATCATGACAATTCTGTGAAATTAACTGTATGCCTTGTGTTGCATTTTTAGCTTTGATTTTTAATAGAATAAGAGTGATCTGAATTAGCAGCAGTCACTTGAGAAGCTGCCTTAGAAAAAAACAGGGAGGACAATGAGAGGAGTAATTACCTAAATGATGTTTTGCTAAACAAGGAAGGAGATTTCAGTGGATAAATGGGGAGTACACCTGTGGCTACTGTATGAAGCACTTAATCAGTTGTAGCAATCTTAGCTGCCAAGCCCATGAAATGTACTGGATTAAATTTGCCTACAGAAGTAACACTAAATAGTGCCTGGTTTTGGTAGGCTGTGTGGGTTTAGTGAAGAGTACAGGCAGTAGGAAAAAAAGCTTCATTACAGTTTTTTCTGGACAAAAGCCAAATGCTACAGAAGAGCTGTGTTTAGCTTGCTGAAATGTAAACAGGTTAGAGGGATGATAAAAAAAGGGCAGAACCGAAACATGTTATTTTTTCAAATATACAGTAGGCAAATACACCCAATTCCTTTTCATTTGCTATGCAGGATGGGGAGACAGCAGGAAGGAATCGTGAGAGATTGCAGTGGTGGGGAAAAAAAAACTGTGGAAGCCCCAGGAGAGAAAAGCAAGTTTTAGAGCAATGAGCATTTTAAAGGCTTCTCAGAGAAAAGTGCCTTATTAACTTGGCTGTCACCTTGGCCTGTGTTGAAAAGTTGTTATTGCTGTAGCTATGGCTGCTGGGATGAGGAGGCAGGGAGTGGGGAAGAGGAAATCCCAGTTGTAACAGATGTGCTTAAACTGATAGGAAATGTCGCACAGGTGACGTTGCATTGTCGCATTTCTGCTGGAACAGGGGTGGATTTCTGTTTGGAGAACAAGGTCCAGCATGTCCAGCAAGGGAACTCTCTTGCATCATGGTTTTTGTCCCTGTACTTGGGGGTCTGCCTGTACAGTTATACAGATTTAATGAAGGTATTTCAGTGACTGGACCACAACCCAAACTGCATGGTATCAAGAAAAATAGGAGTGATAGAAGCAGAGCAGAATTTTGAAGGCAAACCAGAAGCTGGAGGGACTGGTAAAGCATGCAGGATTAGAACATCTGTAAGGAGTAAGCAAGAAAGGGCATGTAGGCTGCAGAGCTGTGGGCTTGCCTTTAGGAGAGTCATGGGAGAGCAATGAATAGGAACAGACACAAAAAAGGCACCAAAGCCCTACAACAGTCAAAATCAAAACAAAAGAATGAAGAGTGGGGGAAAAAAAAAAAAAAAAAGAAAAGAAGAAGATGAGTGAAGAGCCTCCCAAAGAGTGCTGCATTCAGAGGAAAAATACACAGCAAGGCCCCCATCATGGTTCACAGTATTCTCAAGGATTTGTACATTCCTGCCTAAAGGAACCTACTTGATATTTACCAGGGAGCATCTTAAATGAAGCAAAGGAATTAACATGTTCTCCTATGACTACATCTGTATTGTTACATTCCTGGGAGAGCAGGCTGTCAGCAGCAGTATACAGTATTTGTCACCCCTATTGACAGTATGACAGGATCTGCTTTTACTGGGATGTGAAGGAATTGCCATGTGCAGGAGCAACAAGGTGTAATGGGAACAAGAGCTTTAAGCACAATTATTCTCTTTGGCTGCCTTCAGATAAAGAATTCCCAAAGGTTGTTAGAAATTTAAAGTTAGTAAGATCTCATTAATTATTAACTCTGTCACTCTTGCTTTGCCTACAGAAAGAACAACAGGATTACTTCTCTACACTTGCTGTTAAGTGGTGGTCATCTGTGCAGCTCAAGTGTGGCTGTCAAATGCTAATCTTTTTTTTTTTTTTTCTGAGTGAGAAGCAAGGGCCCAAAGGGCTTTATGCTTTACTTGGATGTAACAGTATCAGTGAGGTTTCCTGCAGGTATTAAGCAACTGGAATTTGTCACAAATTCTGACAGCTTCTCCGCAGGAAAAAAACCTGAATTTCTGCTACAGGCTGAAAGTGCTAAATACTGTATCCAACTGGAAAAGTAACTGCTCTGCTGCAGTCATTAGTGAATAAATGACGTAGCTATGTGTCTGTCCTGCTGTAATAATGCTTATGTGGTGAGATGAAGAAAATCAGGCAAACAGAAATGGGGAAGGCATAAAGCACAATAACAGGGAAAGTGAAGCTATGTGTAAACAGGAAAGGTGAAGAAATAGAAGTGGTTTAACATACTGGCTTGAATATCAGCCTTTTGACTACTATTACTACTAATTATATACTATCATTCCTATAGTATTTCTCTTCCCAAGCATGGCAAAACACTCCCTCTTGCATAGTACCAAGGAAATGTACCAGAATGCACTGGTAGGCTCAGCCTAGTAGACCACAGCATCCCATCAGCAGTTGAAGTTCCTGTATTTTAATTCCCAATAAATGAAATACTAGTATCGGTTTCCCATAAAAAAGCAGCAGCTAACTCGGGGAGCAGCACCAGTTGGTTTTGGCAGAAGCCTCATTAGTCTTCCTCTTGTTACTTGGTGCAGGTCTATAGAGAGAGACTGAGTAAAAGGCAGGGATGCAGGGGAGTTGGTGCATTTGGTCAGCACTGCAGCCTTTTGTTTGCTTACCTTTGCAATATTTATAGAACACCCTGTACATTTTGGAAAGTAATGTAATCACACAGTTTATACAGGATTATCAGCCCTGACTTGGTGTATAGCTAAACCTGGTAATTGCAGTTAAACTTGAAATTACTTGGTGACAACTTACACAGCACAGGCTTGCTAACAGCCCCTCTGGCTGCATCTGTGTTACACAACCTAGACTAATTACTGCTTTCCCAGTCACATCCCAGCTCCACTTCAGGGTGACATCTGGTTGCACAATATTCTTGCACCCTGATTTTCATACTGAAGAAACCCAGATGTCTGTGGATGGTATCTGCAGTTGCCTAGCAGATATCTGCCCCTAAGAAACACCACAGTTGGAAATCTTGTCTCCCCACACACACTTCTTTATGGCAGTTTCCACCTCTTATCTCTGCCCTGCAACATTTCCTTTACCATCCTGCTCATTTTCTCTTTAGCCCTGGTCTGACTTCTGACAGTTAAAGCAGTGCAGTGAGGACTGCAGCAGGCCAGTGTGCTTTACAAACATGTTAAAAATAATTCTTCTAGGTGTTCAAAGCACCCAAACATGCCCAAGGCTGGTTCCAGCTACATGAATGAACAGGAGGAATAAAGGAGGGGAAAACCCAGTATTGCAACTTGATACCTAAATGGGCTTCTGTCTTTTTGCAAGTTGTTTGTCTGTGCTGGTGTAGCATGTAGAAAATTGTCCATGTCCTTCTGTTTTTAGAAAAACACTGAGCACCCAAAAAAAGGGATGGGTTGTGCTAAGGGGTGGGGGGACAGGGCGAGATATAACATGACAGAGGAGCTGGTTTCCATCAGCCTGATGAAAAATTAACTAAGCCACCTTTGCTTTGAGCAGGTCTCTGAAAGGCAGTTAGGTCCTTTCTCCAGGCACTTGGAGGGACATCTTGGTGAGTGCCAAGGAGAAGGAAGGAAAGGACAAGTACTTTAATTGCATTTTCTTAGATCCCTGTGCTGATAAACCTCTTACTAATCCCTTTCTTGAGCAACTTAGTGCTGGCTACCCAATCACATGGGCCTTAAATTACAGCTATTGTATTAAAAATGCTAGAGAAAATCTCTCGGCAAGGCTAACACACCCATATGTTTCTGGGGTTTCTCATCCCTGCTATTTTGAGGTAGATTGAGAAAACTGTGAAAGTCCTGAAGGTCAGGGGGTGGTCCCCCAAAGTACAAACTCTCCCTCTCATCCCCTCCAGCATATTCTGCAGACAGACAAGGTACCAAATCCCCATAGGTACTATACAAATTTTCCCTAAGGAAAAAGGCTTGTTCCTGAGATGGCTGGCTGAAGAACTAAGTGGTACATAGTTCATTTATACTGATAAATTGTTTATGTCTGTTGTGGTTTTAGCTCCCAGAAAACCACAATACTAAACCCAAAGTTACATCGCAGTCTGTATCACAAAATATGGCTACCACAGAAAAGAAGTCTTATCCTTATCTGATCTCAAGTAATAGAGAAACTTAAAATGGTATATGTTAGATAAATGTAATATAAATATCTAACAAGTATGTATATATGACATGTATATTGTAACATGTATTTGTAACTAAAGATAAAAATTGTTATATTTATTGAAAGACATAGTATGATTATCAGGTTTAGAGACAACAAACTCACTGACCAGGTTACACTTCATTTAAAATGGCAGAGCACAAATTGTGCAAATAAGTATGATTTATGGAAGATTCACATACTGGGAATTGAAATGTATGCTAGAACAAAAACTTCACAGGTGATAACTTGCCATTTACTGGTAAATCTAATTTTCCCTTTGTATGTTTGTATAAAATCCCCTCACACAGTGCACTTTAAAGACCAAAAATTTCCTTGACTACCTTCCTTCCAAACAGCTACCCAACCTCCTGCTGTAGGTTTTTCTTCTTTGTCCATCCAGTTGGTAAGTTCCTTCCACATCTATTTAAAAACGTTAAGTTTCTCTAACATTTCTAATTTAAGTGCTGCTGACTCTTTTCAGCTTGCCAGACATTCTTTTAACAGGGTACAACTTAACAAGCATCACATCTAAACGATGCTTTAACAGGAGTGAGAGGACGTTCATCACCAGTGGTAAAGTGCCTTACAAATGGTCTGCACCCTTTACAGCAAACCAGAGATAAAATAGTAGCACCCAAGCGTGCTCACGGCCACAGCATCACTACTGGGGCTGCTGCAGTGGTTGGCAGGAACTGGGCTCCCTCCTGGGCTTTGCCTCTGAAAACATCAACCCAGAAGGTGACAACCGTGAACCTTCCCAGGGCTTGATGGGCATCTGGCAGGATGAACTGTAATCTGGTGGCCCAGTGCAAAAGGTTGCCCTTGCTGTTGGAGCTGGTGGGGCAGCTGGTACTAAGGGTGCCTAAAAGCTCTTATGCACAAACTCAACGCAGTAACACAGCTGTGATACTACCTCAGTTGGCCCTGCTGGTAACTTGCCACCTCTTGTCTGAATACAACATGGACATTACAGGTAGAGGCAGCTGTAAAGTATGACATGTACTTGTCATACAAATCCTATGTTACTGCCCATATATCTCAGCTAACTTGGGAAGCTCACGCTTTTCCGGGCATTTTACCCAGAGGCTGACAAAAACTTCACACAAAACAGCAGAGGCTAGAGAGTAGATAAGCGAGCAAAATCTGCTGTTATCCTTTTGCATTGGCCTGAATAAAAAGGCAACAGAAACTCTTGCTATTCCGACCCATTTTCTTTCTGAGTTAAACTAATATAATCTCAACTGAAGTGCTCTGTGAAGTCTGACTCACTGCTCAATACTGTTTCATAACCTGAAGTGATGCAGAGACATTACACAACTTTGCAACTCTGGCATAGCAACTTTTTTTTTTTTTTTGGGGGGGGGATGATCTAGTTAAGTGCATTTTGTGCTAATTTATAAGCATCACTTGGAAATTCAGAAGAATAAGAAAAACAAGCCCCTTCTTTCACCCTTCAAGGTATGTTCAATGAGGAGCAGCAACAGTTGGACAAATGTCCAGTTAAACAGCAACACTGAAAGAAAAAACCATTTACTTCAGCCTGAAATAATCCGGAGTGCACGTGTGTGTGGCATGAGAAGGCTGGACTGGGGCTCCAAGAGAAACCGGAGCAGTCAGAAGAATCTGCTGCCTGACGCTGTGTCTGACTGAGAGCACAGCTGGGCAGCTGTGAACCACTGCAAAACCCATGTGCATAAAGACAATTAAAAGTAAACTTCCGTCTTTAGTTCTCTTAAAAGAAACCCAACACACTTTCTATGCCAAAGGGCGGCGTGGAAAAAAGCAACTGCTCTTTGCCCAACTCCCCTCCGCCCAGGCGGGGTGGCACCGCTCCGGTCCCGCAAGCAGAAAGGCGAAGGCCGCCATGGGTGCCGATGCCCCCCGGGCGGTGCCTCCATCCCGTAGCCCGTCCCTGTCCCTGTTCCCCCGAAAGGGACCCGCTGGACAGGGCGCGCAGGGTCGCCACCAGCTTCTTTGCGCTCGCCACACTGCTCCTCCATCTGCCCGCGGCCCGCCCTGTCCGGGCTGGGGAAGGCGATGGCCGTCCCCACGCAGGGGCTGCCCGGGGTGAGGAGGGGTCGAGAGGTCCCCGCAGGACCGGCGGACTCCGGACACGGGCGCAGCGGCCCTTGCCGGGCTGCGCTGCAGGGCTGTGCCATCCCCGCGGGCTCTACCGCCCGGTCCCGCCTCGTCCTGCAGACAGGGCCGAGCAGGGGGCTCAGGGCTTCCCCGCCGTTACCTCAGCTCCCGCGCTGCCGCCGCCGGTCGCGCCTCCTCTGCCGTGAGGCGGCGGTTCCCTCCCCCGGCCCCTCCCCGGGGCGTGCCTGG
>JAAWXA010000019.1:10533958-10559062 GCA_038090715.1 Florisuga fusca
AGCTCCCGCCCCGGCGATGGGGACCGGGCGGCGATCCTGAGCGACCTGCTGCAGAGCTCGGTGGAGGCCGAGGAGCCGGGCGCGGCAGCGGCGGCGAGGAGGGAGCGGCCGTCCCCCCGGGAGGGCACGGTGCTGCTCTTTCCCGGGCAGGGCAGCCAGTTCGTGGGGATGGGCCGCGGGCTGCTGGGGTACCCCGGCGTGCAGGACATGTACCGCCTGGCCGAGAAGGTGTTGGGCTACGACCTGCTCTCCCTCTGCCTGGAGGGGCCGCGGGAAGAGCTGGACCGCACCCAGCACTGCCAGCCCGCCGTGTTCGTCGCCTCCCTGGCCGCCGTGGAGAAGCTCAACCACCAGCAGCCTAAAGTGAGGGGCGCACCGCGGCGGGGAGCTGGGGAGCAGGGGGGAGGCCGGGTCGGCTGGGCCGTCGCGGCCCTCTCGGGTTGAGGCCAGGCCCCGCCTCAGGCCTCGGCCCCGCCGGGCGGCTGAGAGGCGGCTCCCGGGAAGCTGGGGGTGGCGGGGCGGGGAGCCGCGGCCTCTCGGGCCTCCTGCGGCTGGGGTCCGGCTGATGTGTGGCCTCGGGTCTGTCTCCATGCAGGTGGTGGAGAGCTGCGTGGCGGCGGCGGGGTACAGCGTGGGGGAGTTCGCGGCGCTGGTCTTCGCTGGAGCCCTGGGTTTTGCCGAAGGTGCCCGGGAAATGTCCTGAGCCTCCCCCCCACACACCCAGTAGGATCTCTCCCACTCCCGCCCCATGCATCTTCCAAGGCATAGCCTGTTACCACTGTTTCCTTCCCACTTTTTTTTATGAGTGGATAAATTTTACTTTCTACGTCCACTGTTCACTTTAATACGTGTAATGCAGCATTAAAAGCATTGACGTTTCATCAGAGTAAACAGCCACCCTTTTTTTGAGCACAGATGCAGGGCGCCTGTGGCAGTGTTTTGCATTTACCCAGCATCTCTGTTTTTCTCCTTAGCGCTGTACGCGGTGAAAGTGCGCGCCGAAGCCATGCAAAAGGCGTCGGAAGCTGTCCCCAGTGGAATGCTATCGGTTATCGGTCGGCGAGAGGCAAATTACAAATTTGCCTGCTTGGAAGCCCGTAAACACTGTGAATCGCTGGGTATAGAAAACCCTGTCTGTGAAATTTCAAACTATTTGTTTCCAGACAGCAGAGTCATTGCAGGACACATACAGGTATTGCCTTAGAATAACTGTCCTTTTAGTTCAAGTTAACATTAAATTTTTCTAAACTTTTATCTTGCACTTCTGTGTGGAAGTTACATATGGCCTAAGTTTGTCCAGACGAGTATATGAGCTGTGGGGGTCTTTTTTCAGCATGTGCTCAGCAGCTGGGTAGGGAAAGGAGTCCCTTTATGATGACAAGTTTGCAATGAGGTGGTTCTTTGTCGTGCACAACTCTTACTTCTCTCTCTCTTTTATAGGCTTTGGAGTTTTTGCAGGAGAATGCCCGAAAATATTATTTTACACGTGCAAAATTGCTTCCGGTCAGTGGGGCTTTTCATACCAGACTTATGGAACCAGCAGTAGAACCATTGGCTGAAGCCCTAAAATCGATTGAGATTCAGAAACCACTGCTCTGTGTGTATTCCAATGTTGATGGCAAAAAGTACATGCACTCAAAGCACATTCAGAAGCTGTTAGTGAAGCAAGTGGTTTCTCCTGTTCTGTGGGAGCAGACCATGCATTCTGTTTATGAAAGAAAGCAAGGAACAGAATTCCCTTACACATATGAAGTGGGGCCTGGGAAGCAACTAGGAGCCATTCTCAAAAAATGTAATTTAAAGGCCTGGAAACAATATAACCATGTAGATGCTTTGGAAGATGAGGAAGCAGCAGAAACCTAAGTAGCCCTTTGAGAAAAATCCACACAACTTGGCTTTTCTGCTTAAATTGAAAATTGTGCTCCCAAAAAGAGGCTGTCTTAAACATGATGGAAAGAGTACCATGTGCGTGATCACAGTGAACATTTTCCTTCCCCGTGTGCGTGACCTCAGATGTAGAAGGGGAAGAGCAAAATTTGTTTTTTCCCACCAATGTGGGACAGCAAAACTGCCAATAAACGTGCCAAAAAGCCTTCTGTTTGGCTGACTCAATCCTGCAAGCAGCTTCCCCTCTTTTTAAATTTTTCTGCAGGGTGTGGATTCGGGTTCTACTCAGTAGCTGTGACTGTGTGGTGCAGGGATCTTCTGTATGGGCACGGGGGTAGAACCTGGCTCTTGGATCTGGGTTGTTGAGGGTTCTGCACTGGGGCTTGAGGGTGCATTTAGAGGAACCTGTCAGCTGGTACTGCTGTTGGTATGCTGGTGTTGCTGGCTTCCAATTCAACTGACTTGCAGGACACTTATCTATGTAAAATTCTTTTATTTTGTGACCGTGTTGTCACTTAGCAGCCAGGTAAGGCAGAAGATGTAATAAGGAATGTGATTTTCTTAAGGTTGAACTATAAATAAACTATAAAGCTTGTTTTGGTATTTTTAATGCTGTGAGGTGCATCATTACTGGCCTGTAGTCCGCACATGAATGGAAGTTATTTTCCTTCCTGTTTTTTGGTGTTGGTTGTTCCTAGTTAGACCAGAAATGTTTGCTGAGTTTCACTGAAAAAGCTTACCAAAATTCCTCAGCTTTCTCAGAGAGAGTCACAGGGCTTTTGTTGTCCCTGACTGAGCCTCTGAGGCTGTGTAGGCTGAGTTGGCCCTTTGGATGACTTTTCTTGACAGAGCAAAAAAACCAGCAATTCTGGAAAACTTTGCAGAAAGAACTCTTAGGGGACACCTTTGTACACAGGGTGAACTCTGTGATAACCAAGTGTGGGGGAGGAGTATTTGGATGCTGGTGTATCAGCTCTCCTGTATTCTTGAAAGTGTTTTGCCAGCTTGTACGATTTCTGGCAGCAGGAAATGAGCTGGAAAGGAGCGGGTTGTCCTGAGCCCTCCTGGAAAGATCTTCCTGGTTCCCTTGTTGGCACTGACTGTTGCTGGATGGATGAGGGCTGGTGGCAGGTCCCTGGGCTGTGGGGGAGCACCTGCAGAGCTCAAGTAGCACTTGGAACAGCTTTAGCACCAACCCAGAGGGGTTTAGGTTGTGCAGCCAACCCTGGCTTATTTAAAATACATACAGTTGTGCTACAAGATGACTCTGCCTGTGCAAGATACTTCCAAAGTGCACAGAAAATGTATGCTTGCTTGGTGTGCTCATCATCTGTAAGGGGTACTGAAAGCTTAAGGAACTATGAGAGAACTGTATTATAATGTGACCAGAAGTTTCAACAGAGCCCTAGCCTTTTTTAAAAAAACTGTATGGTAATTTAATGGTTTATTTAACAGATCTATATAGGGAAAAAGAAGCAGATATATTACTTAACCATGCCTGTCTTCAGTGATTTATTATGCAATGCAGCATAACTTCCAATTACAGTATTAAGCATTTCATAATGTGACATTTCTGAAAGGGAAGATGAATTTTAAAATACTGGCCTCAATTATGATTGCTTAGTGGAGTGTATTATTAAACAGTCCTTTGTGAACTGAAATTGGCACTGAACCTACCTTTACAGTGCAAATTACACTTTTGGCATGTGGAAACATTAACTTCTAGTGAAATACAGAAGGATTTGTCAGCCACTGCACTTTTAAGAGGCTGCCAGTTAAGGTTTGGGATTATTGTAAGGAAAATGTTATCGGTGAAGGTTCCTCTGTTACAGGTCATGCATTCAGGTGTCACACAGGTCAGGTGTTAATAAAGCATGCCAAAGGCAGCAGCATGTTGGTCAGAGTATCTCAATGAAATCCCAATCATACTATTAAGTGCTGAATTGTGTGCTGTGTTAGAACTCTGACTCCAGCATGTAAGACCAAATGCAACATTAGTGACTTTGAAGCCAGTTTTTATGGTAGTTGGGAACTAAGCATGGGATGTTGGTGGCACTATCTTGGGTTTAGGATAGTGCTTTATCATTTCAGGACTCGTTTTTCTAATTTTTTATCTTTTTGTGTGGAATTTTTGGAGATCTGTTTTCCTTTTGTATTGTTTTTAACATAAATTTTCTTGTTTTCTTCATTTCACTTGAACACTTTGCCTGGAATAAAAGGGCCTTGGGAGAATGATGGTACAAATCTGTTTGTAAATGCTGAGTATTAGATAAACTTTGCACCTTTTTCAGCTGCAGAGTGCCAGGGGGATATTTGGATGTCTGTATCCTAAGAGCCTTCCAGTCCTGTGGGCCCTGTTTAATTAGTGGGGAGAAGGAACCATCGCCACTGCCCGAGTGTTTGCTTTGCTTGTTTGTTTTTCTTCTGGACAGCGGTTGAGCCTAAGCCAAGGTAGCAAGCCCTGCATTTCCAAGGCTGCTCCTCTCTGAGCCTCCTGTCTTCAAAACAAGAAGCCAAGCAGTATCCTAGTCTTGTGTTGATGTTGCAGTTTGTATCAGAAAAAAAAAAGTGATGGATGCCCTAGTGCCTCTGTGTGCAGAGCGCTCAGGGCTTGCTTTCATGTCGTGCTGGTGCATGGCTGTGTATGAGCAGTAGGGTGTCTCATGTGCTGCAAAACTTATCTGTGGTCAGGCACAGAGTGGCATGTGGAGTAACCCAGAATGCTGGATCCTAGTACTGTTATCTGCCTTCTTTTTATGTGCTTGCTCATCTACCCCTTCTGCTTCTGGAAACCAAACTTTCAAGATGTGAAAAGTCAGTGTGGTCCCTTCATGCAGGAGCAAGCAGAAGCAGGATGTGAAAAAAAAAAAAAATCAATTGCAGTAAACTCTATCACACGAGGAAGTGTGCAGTAAAAAAAACAAAAAAGAAAGAAAAAAATATAATTACATTTGTGTCTCCTTAGTCACAGTGCAGAGCCATGACTGAGAGGCTCTTTGCTCAGCTCTGCAGGTGAGAGGGGAGCCTGGTAATGACTGCTCGCTGTGGTAACTCTGGTTTATGTGAGCTCTTGTTGTGGGTGCTGTTTGCTTTGTGTTTCACTGCCTTCAAGGGTGTGATTACATTATTATATTCCTTGAGATTGTGTTTTGTGCTGTGTATGCTGCACATCCCCTCTCTTGTGAATCCAAGTATGACATGACTGATTGTACGGCTCATCCCACGTGGCTCTGGGATGGAACAGGCAGTCTGGCAGTCTCCAGTTTATCACAGCTCCCCTGTGCATAAAGTTGATTGACAAATAACTGAAGTTGTTTTGGAGTGTTAAAGTGATTTATCTGGGAAAAACCTGGTTTTTGGCAGCTTGTACTTCTATTACACCTTCATAGGTTGTTTATTAGTCCCTCTTGATGGGAATTTTTACCTTTCACTACTTTAATACATTTTCTGTCACACTCCAGTTATGGAATTAAACAGAGCATTTGATTTCTTGATGAAGCTTTGGTCAGCTTCTGTGACTCAGGTTACAGATGTGCTACTTGTGCTTTTCTAGAAAAAACTTGTGTACCTGCTGCTAAAAGGCAAATTGGTTGAAGGGCATTTTGAAAAGAGGTAACTAGAATATCTGTTGCTGCTGCTGCTGCTTCTTGAACTTTTGGGGTATGCTGGAGCCCTCACCGTCTGCATAACTTCTTTGCTTACCTTCTTTTTGCTCTGATTTACAAGTAAGTCAAAGGTATGTTGAAATCCTTCAAAATTAAACAGTTGAGTGAAATATTCTAGTTGAAACTTTTGCTTGTTTGTTTGTTTTCCCCAGAATAATTTTTTGAGTTGGACAGCTAGGACCATAACAGAATTTGGGTACCATTCACAAAAGAGAGAAAACACATTCCTCAACCCACTTTATCTTGACGGGGTTGGGCAGTGAAGAAAAGAGTGGTTTGAATTCCTTGTCTCATTTAGAGCAGGGACTCAAAACTCCAATCTCTCAGATAAGTGCTTAGATCACTAGGACATTAAATGTTCTGTTTTCATGTTTCAAAATTGTGATAACCATAGTCATCACTTGACTAGGCAGGAAGCAGGTATTCCCTCTGCTGAGGGGAATACCCAAACCACAGAGATGCACTTTCATTTTCTTGCTGAGAGTCTGTAAGTGAAAAGCAGCTTCAGCAGCAAAGGACAGGGAAGATGCACCCAGACACAAGACAATAACTTGGTATGGTTGGGGCTGTTGTCAGAAGAAACCCCACTGTGTCCTAATGGGCACCTGCAGGGTATGCCAAGGTGACACCTACATGAATCTCCAGCCTGTAAGCTGTGCTCATGTTCCCCTTAGTTACCTGTTTTCCCCCTAAGAACATGCCTTCCAAAAACACACGTCATAAAAAAAAAAATCCTTTTTCTAAATTCAATCAACTTCCTTGGGGTTTTGTGGGGGGCTTTTTTCTGGGCAGTTTTAAAAAGAGGCAGACGAATATCAAATCTATCAGTAGATTTCTGAGAAATTCTTGAAAATAATAAGCTTGGCTTGAGTGGCCCTTGAGTAGTAACCCAAGCAATTCACTTGCTAGCTCATCCATAACACTTTTTTTCAATAAAAACACTTTTTTCATGTGCTATTCTTACTACACAAGCATCAAGTAAAGCTGTCCTGTAGTCTTAGATAGCAGAATGTACAAGACAGAGATACTGCTACTAATATGTGACAGCAGAGTCTTGGAAAATACAGGAGAAAACACTGCAACAATTTAATTTTTAAAAAGCATCATGGTTTTAATCTTCACTATTGCTTTTACAGTGTTAAAATTTAAAGGATGTCCAGCATGCCTTCAGTCTTCCCCACATCCAGAATCTCTTTGAGAAACTCGTTTATACAGAATAGACACTTTATATTGCTTTAAAACAAACACAAAAAAAGACAGACTTTCTAATCGCCTGGAGTCACATTTCAAAACAAGCAAGTCGGGCAGTTATCCAGCAACAACCTCCTTATTTTAGACATTTTTCTTTTTTAAAAAAAAGGTATGAAACAGCAGTGACCCAGCACTAGCCTAGGTTTTAAATATAAAAGAGATTTTTATCAGTGTAAATTTGAAAAACAAACCAGCTGCCACCACCTGGGTGTTAATGATATTGGTCAGAGTCCAGCAATGACCTCCTATTGTAATTTTCTTGTGTTAATTCTGGAGTCCATAATTCATGGCCCACCAAAAGGCAACAACAAGTAAGGCTGCAGGCACCAGCTTCTGACAGAGGCACCTGAAAGGAAGATTGCAGATCTGTGGGAAGTAAAGAGAAGTTCATTAGAAATAACAAGCAGCAAAAAAGGTGGTGCAGTAAGGTTAAGAAGAATCCCTGCATGTGAGGTTAGTGTGAAGTCAAGAAAGCATCCCAGTTCTGCAGGAACATGTGTTGGGGTCTGGTTTTGCAGGTGGCTACTATATTCAGCCTCAAAAGAATCCTCCTTTCTTCTTGGGGGGGCTTAACATCGTGTGAAACACTGCTGGTAGCAGGACTGTCTGGCTCCCCTAGAGCAGACTGAGAGCTTCTTTCAGTGGGAGACACCTTCCCCCTGCATGGAGCCCCCATGAGTCGTGAGGGACCTGGGCAGCTGTTTGCAGACATTTTGCATACTGCCTTTAATGAGAAATTTTGGTCTAAAAAGACAAAATGGAGCAGTGGGAGGGCACCAACAAATGAAGGAATAAACCCAAACTTCTAGCCACATTATATGCTTTACTTATTAATACGTACTCGGGAGGAAGGTGTTGCTGTTGCCTACTTCAGAATAAAAGGGTGGAAGGAAAGGGGGAGAGCATACCCAGCTTCCATAACCAATGATCCTCTTTGTCCAGTTATTGTTCAAAATATTTCCAAAGCTTCTTATAACATTTTTAATAATATTCCATATCTGGAAAACACTGATTGCAACCCTGATGATTTAAAGAAAAAAATAAAAGAAAGGAAAAAATAAGCATGAGGATAGAAAATTCATTCTACAAATTAGCAAACAAGAATATCAAGGTTTAGGAAGCTACAAAAAGAAACCCAAAATTCCAGTATGTTCTTTCCTGAAAGTCTATGTGTACATATATATTTCTCTAAGTACTTAGGAATAAGACCTGGCAACTTAGTAGAGCTTTGAAAGACAAGGATAATTTCAGAATCAACTGATCACTAACATCACACGAAGCAGCATGCTGCAGTGGAGCTCCTGAGCAGCCACCTTGTGCCTTTGCTCATGTTTGAAACCCAGAGCAGCACTGCCCAACGAGAGTGGTTGGTGTTGGACATCAATTGAGGACATCAATACAGGACTGACACAGCCATCCCACGGGGCCTCTGCAACATGAGCCCAGCTTTACTGAGACAGAAGTTTTATTACTGTATGTGCTCTGTCCAGGAACACAGCTGTAACCAAACTCTGTAAGGCTGCAATAAGCAACCATCCTCCTCCTGAAGCATGGAGAGAAGAGGTAGAGACACATTTCAGGGTTCAGACACGGATTGTGTATCGTGGGTTAGGATGTTGCTGTGTGTGAATTACTCTGCAGTTAATAACATCCATGACAACCCTGTCAGCTCACAGCAGATAAAGGCAATTCAGACTCCTCGAGCCATGTTTCATTTTACTGTGGGTGGGTTATCTGACATGCAGCAACATGTGAATCCCTGAAGCATCACACTTAACTAGGCTGAAGACCACTCATCATTCAGTTGTGCTTAAAAGACACTGTCAGACCTAGAAAACTACTGTGCTCATGTGGAATTTTAACTACCAAGAAACTATTTAAGCCTTTTGACTGTAAATGGCTGGAGAATGTGGAAACAATTTACATTATAAAGCTCTTCATCATGAAACAAGCTCCAGTAGGTTTTGGGTTTTTTGAGTTCTGTGTGAAGCAGCACTAGTAGCAGTAAAAGTTTCTACTTTGTAGAAAATGTTATCTAACAAAACATTACCATTTAGCTACATAACCTGGTTTTCAAAAGGATCTGAACACCCACAGTACCTGTAAGGTAACTTACCCATGTGCCAGGTGAAGCAGTGTGTCTTCAAATTTCCTGTGGTGTGTCCTGTTAAATTCATCCCCAATCAGGGCCAGCTGATGGCCAACCTGGGCAGCTGAGCTGAAAGGTGTTCAGGATGGTTTTGATAAAGGAAAATACAGTAACAGCAGTTCTCTAAAAAGCACTCAGCAAATGGAAGGCACAGTTATTACTCTAACAGTTGGACTAAGCTGGGCGTAAAAGTGAAATGTTAAGGGTTTATTTTTTCCTGTTGCTTATGGCTTTGCTGATCAGGCACCTTACACCATATTTATGTGCATACAGAGGTGTTGCAGCTGTGTATTTGGCACTTTTGAAAAAACACATCCATGCTTTAGGTGTCTCATTTCTTTATACAAGGCAAAAGAATTCTGTGTCATATGTATTTTTTTTCCCCATGTCAACCCAGCCCTTGCATTGTACCTTTCAAAATACTCCATCCTACATAACTGCTGGCTTTTTCATCCAACAGATACACTCCAGTGATTTCCACAATGCAGTGCTGGTCTCCAGCAAATTAATGGGTGGTGCCAGGGTATGAAGTGACCAAAAACTAAAGGGTCTTTAGGGACATCCTGGGGTGTGCAAAACCTTGAATTACAACAACTGTGGCTATGTTGATGCCAAAAACAGGTTACACTTTCCTGATGAAAATTTCCAATTAGATGTAGCTTCTCTTAGACACCTGTCTTCATTTTGGTAGAAAAATATTATAGCTATAACTTTGTATTTAAACATGTATTTCTGTTTGTGGGACCTGTCAAATACTAAGTGGACTTGGAAGCTTAACACTAGAGATCTGCTTGAAAAACTTGGTTTGTTCAGTCTAACAACATTAACAATAAAAAAACAAGACACAGAAAGGAATCTTCACAGACAGGGGAGGGAAAGGCAGCCCCTGACTCTTGGAAAAAACATATGCATGGGATTAAGAAAAACCCAGAGCAGCACTACCAGTTTGTTTTGAGCGGCGCCTAGAGAATTATGTAAAATTGGCTTCCTCAGCTGCTTGCTATAACAGGTGGGTTTCTAATGAAGAGCCACATCTGTGTCCCTGTGCAGGATAAAAACTTACATTTAATGCAGCATAATCTTGCATGGTCAGTATTCAGCACTCCAGGTTATCTACACTTGCATCTACTCCATTTCCAATAGCATTCCAAATAATCCAATGATTATTTGGCTTAGCGGAGTCTTCTGGAAAGTCTAGGGGTTTGTATTTGGGGGAGGAGGGCAGTGGGATGGGGAAGACAGAAGGAGTATTAATGTGGTGTGATACCTGATATTAAACTCCATTTGCTCTGTGGTGTCTGGAATTGTTCGGAGGTTACTGTAGGTTTCCTCTTCTGGTGCTCCATTGGGATAGCCGGAGAGGACAAAATGCCTGGGGATTCTCCTTGTTTGAGACATATTATTCTGCAAAGAGTCATGAAAAACAACCCCGTGGCTCCTAGTAACACAAGGTCTTTTCAGTTTAGATGGAAATCGTTTGAAGCACTTTAAGTTACCCTTCTTACTTCCCCAGTCAGAAGGTGGGGGTTGCTAAGATTGCTATTTTGAGAGGAGTCAGAGGAAAGTTTCAGTGACCCAGCAGATGTACAGCAATGCAAACGTGCAGCATTTAGATGGCTGCTGTTTCATATTTGCCTAAAACAGCCTAGGAATTGGAAAATCTAGATAAAGATAGCTGGTGTAGATAAGTATAGTTTCTCAGCAGTTTCACTTAGCACAAGACACTTTCCTGAGCTGTTTGCAGCAACCTGCCTGGCATTAAATTGACTCCAACTGGTGGAGATCCTCAGGCAGCAAAGTACCTAAAACAGACAACTTGAACAGCTTTTCCTAAGCCTAAAATTCAGGTCTGAGTTTATGCATCTTCTTCAGCTGGAGGTTGCCACCACAGAAATCACAAGCAGCTCACTGTAGAAAGTGTATAACAAAGATTTAAACAGATTGATAGCGTTCCAAATGAAAGAGTGGATAGTAGGAAATGCTAAGTGGAGCTGCCTACTTGTAAAATGAGAAAGTTCTTCACAACCAGTATCCAGGCTCTAGCACATAAGCAACCCCATAGGGGGTGGCCCTCTTCTCAGCAAATCAAGTGGCAAAACCTAGCGGGTGTCATAACCGGAGTGTCTCTAATATTGCCAGTATTTGGGTAACACTTCTCTGAAAGCATTAAAGAGGTTCAATTCACCAGCAGCAGAGCTGCTGTATTTGGAGTCATTACGACTATCTTATTTAGCTTATCAAGAGAAGTTACATCAGAGCTGTAGAGGGGGATTATTTCAAGGTATGCACACACCCTTGGGCAGGTAACACTCCTGCCCCTGGGACATTTGCTGCAGCAGAAGGCTCTGCCTGTGGTATCGAGGTTGTCTGACGATGAATTACACTCTTCTGGAGATGATCTGTTTCTACCTGGCATGTTTTAGTCCAGCTCTTTGATGATCTCTCCACTTCCCAGCTCCATGGTTACAAAACTGAACCCCTTTGTGGAAGGAGTGACCTCGGGCAGCAGTGAAGGGGATTCCCCCAGGCTGGATTTCTTTCTCCTTTTAAGCACACTCTCTGCCGATCAGATGAATAAAACTCGCATAAAATACTCTCAGGGATGGAGCTAAACCAAGCAAGAGATATCTGTCATAATGTTGCTTGGCAAGGATTTGATTTGCCATGTTTCTGCAGTTCCTGTAAACTCTTAAGTTTTACACTCAGGATGAGGTTGGGGCCTTTNCCCATGGGACAGGGTGTTAGGAGATAAAGGGGCTCAAGATAGCTGGTCAATATTCAAGGACCGCTATTTACAAGCAGAGGATCAGAGCGTCCCTATGGCTAGGAAATCTAGTCAGGGAGCTGGGAGACCAGCAGGGTTAAAAAAGGAACTGCTGGGAAAACTTAAGTGGAAAAGGAAAATCTACAGATGATGGAAGGGGGGGCTGGTCACTTGGGAGGAATATAGGACTGTTGTCAGAGGATGGAGGGAGGCAATTAGGAAAGCTAAGGCCTCCTTGGGACTTAACCTTGCAAGTCAGGTTAAGGATAACAGAAAGGGCTTTTTCAAACACATAGCTAGCAAAACTAACACTAGAGGCAATATTGGCCCACTATGGAATGAGCTGGGAGCCCTGGTGACAGAGGATATAAAGAAGGCAGAGGTGCTGAACGCCTTCTTTGCCTCTGTCTTTACTCCTGCAGGGTTTCCGCATGAGCCCCAGATTCATTTAGCCCCAGAAGTAGTCAAGATAGATGAGGAGTTTGACATAGTAGATGAGGATTGGGTTAGGGATCAGCTGAGTAATCTGGACATCCATAAGTCGATGGGTCCAGATGGAATGCATCCAAGGGTGCTGAGGGAGCTGGCGGAGGTCATTGCTAGGCCACTCTCCATCATCTTCAGCAAGTCATGGGTAACAGGAGAGGTGCCTGAGGACTGGAGGATAGCAAATGTCACTCCAGTCTACAAGAAGGGCAAGAAGGAGGACCCGGGTAACTATAGACCGGTCAGCCTCACCTCCATCCCTGGAAAGGTGATGGAACAACTTGTTCTTGTCACTATCTCCAGGCATATCAAGGACATGGGGATCATCAAGAGCAGTCAGCATGGTTTTATCAAGGGTAAATCATGTTTGACTAACCTCATAGCCTTCTATGAGGAAATTACTAGGTGGATAGATGATGGAAGAGCGGTAGATGTGGTTTATCTTGACTTCAGTAAAGCATTTGACACCGTCTCTCACAGCATCCTTGTAGATAAGTTGATCAAGTATGGGTTTGGTGATCAGGTAGTGAGGTGGATCAGGAACTGGTTGAAAGGAAGGAGTCAGAGAGTTGTAGTCAATGGGGCAGAATCTGGTTGGAGATGTGTGACTAGTGGAGTCCCTCAGGGGTCGGTACTGGGACCGGTGTTGTTCAACATCTTCATCAACGACTTGGATGAGGGTATAGAATGTACCCTCAGCAAGTTTGCTGATGACACTAAGCTGTAGGAGTGGCTGACACACCAGAGGGCTGTGCTGCCATTCAGAGGGACTTGGACAGGCTGGAGAGTTGGGCAGGGAGAAACTTGATGAAATTTAACAAGGCGAAGTGTAGAGTTTTGCATTTGGGGAAGAACAACACGATGTCCCAGTATAGGTTGGGGGCTGACCTGCTGGAGAGCAGTGTAGGTGAAAGAGACCTGGGGGTCCTGGTAGACAAGAAGATGACCATGAGCCAGCAATGTGCCCTTGTGGCCAAGAAGGCCAATGGCATCCTGGGGTGCATTAGAAAGGGTGTGGTTAGTAGGTCAAGAGAGGTTCTCCTCCCCCTCTATTCTGCATTGGTGAGGTCGCACCTGGAGTATTGTGTCCAGTTCTGGGCCCCTCAGTTCCAGAAGGACAGGGAAGTGCTTGAAAGAGTCCAGCGCAGAGCTACTAAGATGATTAAGGGAGTGGAACATCTCCCTTATGAGGAAAGGCTGAGGGAGCTGGGTCTCTTTAGTTTGGAGAAAAGGAGACTGAGGGGTGACCTCATCAATGTTTTCAAATATGTAAGGGGTGAGTGTCAGGGAGATGGAGTTAGGCTTTTCTCAGTGGTGACCAGTGATAGGACAAGGGGTAATGGGTATAAATTGGAGCATAGGAGGTTCAAGTTGAATATCCAAAAAAATTTTTTTACTGTAAGGGTGACAGAGCCCTGGAACAGGCTGCCCAGGGGGGTTGTGGAGTCTCCTTCACTGGAGACATTCAAAACCCGCCTGGACACGTTCCTGTGCGATGTACTCTAGGGGGCCCTGCTCTGGCAGGGGGGGTTGGACTAGATGATCTTTCGAGGTCCCTTCCAACCCCTAGGATTCTATGATTCTATGATTCTATGAACAGCTTTTCCTAAGCCTAAAATTCAGGTCTGAGTTTATGCATCTTCTTCAGCTGGAGGTTGCCACCACAGAAATCACAAGCAGCTCACTGTAGAAAGTGTATAACAAAGATTTAAACAGATTGATAGCTTTCCAAATGAAAGAGTGGATAGTAGGAAATGCTAAGTGGATCTGCCTACTTGTAAAATGAGAAAGTTCTTCACAACCAGTATCCAGGCTCTAGCACATAAGCAACCCCATAGGGGGTGGCCCTCTTCTCAGCAAATCAAGTGGCAAAACCTAGCGGGTGTCATAACCGGAGTGTCTCTAATATTGCCAGTGTTTGGGTAACACTTCTCTGAAAGCATTAAAGAGGTTCAATTCACCAGCAGCAGAGCTGCTGTATTTGGAGTCATTACGACTATCTTATTTAGCTTATCAAGAGAAGTTACATCAGAGCTGTAGAGGGGGATTATTTCAAGGTATGCACACACCCTTGGGCAGGTAACACTCCTGCCCCTGGGACATTTGCTGCAGCAGAAGGCTCTGCCTGTGGTCTGGAGGTTGTCTGACGATGAATTACACTCTCCTGGAGATGATCTGTTTCTACCTGGCATGTTTTAGTCCAGCTCTTTGATGATCTCTCCACTTCCCAGCTCCATGGTTACAAAACTGAACCCCTTTGTGGAAGGAGTGACCTCGGGCAGCAGTGAAGGGGATTCCCCCAGGCTGGATTTCTTTCTCCTTTTAAGCACACTCTCTGCCGATCAGATGAATAAAACTCGCATAAAATACTCTCAGGGATGGAGCTAAACCAAGCAAGAGATATCTGTCATAATGTTGCTTGGCAAGGATTTGATTTGCCATGTTTCTGCAGTTCCTGTAAACTCTTAAGTTTTACACTCAGGATGAGGTTGGGGCCTTTGTGCCCTAAGGGAGCCTTGATCATCTTTCAATATTTAGATGAAATTTATATTTTCCTCAAAGCAAAGTTGTAAGTGATTAATGTGTATACATTACAGCATAAGCAAACACACAGAAATGTGATATTAAATGAAAATATACTCAGTTTTAAGGAAGTTGAAGGTCCTCTTACTAATATTTAACGTGGCTGGGGAAAACCATGCTATGGACTAGTTTCTGCTGGGTAGATAGTATCGTGTCAAATTTTAATACTCTGTTTTTTTCTTTGTATTTGTAGCCTTTCTGCTTTGTTCATATAGATGTTTATAACTTGTGATTTTAAATATATCTGGATTTCTGAAGAACTATGTAGTTTATCAGTGCCAAAGAGAATCTGGTGTCAGGCCTTCTGAATTTTATTGTGAATAGTTCACAAGAAAGAGGGAGTTGTGTGACCCAGCTCTGTTCTGGAGGGAAAATAACACAGTCCTTTCTTCCAAGTGGATACGTATGGGTTTGTAAGTAAGAGCAGCAGAATCTGAACATATTTTACAGGTAAGTTAAAAGGCTTAATTAAATAAGATAATCTTTTTAGAAAAAGAGATAGTAGTTTCAGGTGCTATTATTTGCTGCAGGAGATGTCCTGTTGTGTTTTAAAAACTTCCTGTATACGTTGCTGTATATCTCTCTCTCCAGTCCAAACAAAAACATGAAAAAAAGGTAATGCCCGTAGGGGGGGGCTTTGGGCATTCCAGCACCACACCTAATTTCCAGATACCCAGCAAACCCCAAGGACTGGTGTAGCTCTGAATCAGGTGCAAAGCTGTATCACTTCAAAAAAATCCATATTCAGTGGAGCAGGTACTTGAACTGACTCTTACATTTCCCAGGGGAACATCTGGACCAGTGGGTTACTGGTAGTGGTGGTCAACAGCTGATCACATTCCCACAAGTGCATCCCTGTCCCTTTTTTGTGCAAGGTCCATTGTGACCCATAAATTATTGCAGCAGGGACTGGAGGAGCCAGGGCAGCTCCTCACTTGAGAACTCCACTAGAGCTTGGGCAACCTGATCCACAAGTGAGACACTGGGAATGGCTGAGCAAGGTTTGGAGGATCCCAGGGATGCTGAAGAACTCGCCTGAACACCCAAAATGCCAGTTCTCTGGATGCAGTTAGTCTCAGTGGACTGCACAGAGAAACAATCAAAGCACAGGGTGCTGGACACAGTGTTGGTCTTGTGAAGGTTAAACAACCTCACTATACACATGCATGCAAAAAGTAAACATCTCAGTATGTAGTGATGTGTTCCTGCAGCCTGGGGGTACAAATTCAAACAAATGGGAATGTGCAAGTTGCATTTCTTCACAGCTTATGAAGGTGTTAACAGTTTCTAGCAAGGTAAGTACTGTAGTGGATAAAATGTATTAAAATCCAGCATAAAAAGTCTATTGCAGATATATACTAACTATTCTTAGCCTTTACAACCATGCATTGTGAAAAAAACCCACAAAAACAACTAAAAGTATTTTTGTCTGTTTTGGTTTGGGGTTTTTTTTTCCATTTCTAGACTAGATGCTGGTTTCACATTCACGGGACCACACAATGGGAATGCCTGTATCTGTGAAAGACAAAAACCATGTTCTGAAAAAGACCTATAATAACTCAATGCACTACAGAACTCAGACATGTAAACAAACCATACAATGCCACGACTAAAGCACAACATATGCGACCTCACACCTGTTATGATAATACCTTCCTCCCACAGGCTGAAAAAGAAGCTGTCATAGCTGCTAGGTCATGCTCTCCACAACTCAGCTGCAGCCTGGTATGCTGGCTTTGCCCACCAGTTCATCTCAGTGTAAGGGCAATCCAACAAAGAGAGGATTTATCATGTGTTTTATGGGACTGACAGTGTTGGAGCAAAGACAGTCTGGTAGTGCTACTGTCTGGAAGATGTACAAGATGGGTCTAAATTAGTTTCAAAGAAAAGGTTAAAAATTTCCATCTTGGCAAGGAAGAAACAAATGGAGGCAACTTACTGATTCTGTCATCATTTTAAAAATATATGTATGTATAGAAATGCATGAAAAAGCTGCATTAATATGGACCTGGTCTGTTCTTCAAGTCTGGATCAGGGCAGAGCTGGGCAAGAGGAGCATCTACGAAACTCCACAGGTCCTTCTGGTTCTCCAAAGGAGGATGTTTTAATCTTCTACCACCCATTTCATGCTTCCTTCTTTCTCTTTTTTATACAGAAAGAAAAGGCAAACTGATTTTGGTTTACAGAAGCCAAGAGGTTGTATGTGTGCATGTGTAATGGCATAATGTGGTCATCTAGAGAGCAACTGACCACAGCCAAGGCCTCACGACACCTCTGAGGAGGTGGCCGTGGGATCCCATGCCAGCAAGAGTGATCATTTCCAAACTAGCAACCAGAACAAAAAGCCCATCTTTCTCTGTAAGGCTTTCCCTGAGAAAGCTTAGTTTCAATGATAATATGCCTTCAGCAGAACAAATAATATATTTCAAGTTAAATGCCTACTTAACATTTTGCTGAATAGAAGCCTAGATCCATATTTTAAAAACCAGCTCTCTGAATACCTAATTATGTGATTATGGCTTTTTATGAACACAATTCCAATTGAATACTGAACATCTTTGGAGGAAAGAGCATGTTGATACTTAAGTGTTGACATTTTGTATACTCAGTTTTTCCTATTTGTCTTGTTGGTTTGATGATTTTTTTTTTTTTACCTAGCAAAAGGGAACAGAAATTCTTCCCGAAAAAGAAACATCTTGCTAAACCAAGAATGCCAGCAGGTGAGTTGGGGAAAACAAAAGGTCCTGAAATGTATTTGTAATTGGTTCAATTAGATTTGCTGTGGTAATATTTTTAAGAAGACAGGGACAATGCTACTTTAGTGAATGCATTAATTACAGATTAGATATTTAATGACTTATCTATAGTATAATTTATGTGCACTTTGACTCATGCAATCTTATGTTTTTGATGCAGACATGACATAATAAAGCTATTAATAATTACAGCAGGTGACTTAGTACATTTTAAAGCTGTTGATGAAAGTAGAAACTGCTACCGATAATCTGATTCCCAGAAGCTACCTACATAAATTTGAAGTGCCAGATAAGACCCTTGTCCTTTACCCCCAAGGATATACCCCCAAAGTGTATCTCAAACTGTCTCAGATTCTACCAGCTGCCCATGCAAACTAAATTTAAATGAAAAACAAATAGAGGCTTGGTTGTTTGCATATATACCTCCAATCCATAGCCAACTCTTTCAAAATATGACATCATCCTCACTGTTGCAAATACAAATCTCTATCCATTTTTCAAGGACAAGTCTTTGATAAGATGACTGAGGATTAAGAGCTAGTTAAGGTTTCAGAGAAGTGGGAATATTGGACACCCAGGGTGCTGTAGCGAGGATGAATGCACTCTCTAACATCCCAGGCTGTTTTGTTGTGTTTTCTTTATGTTCTGTCCGCTCCTATGACCCCTGCCAGATTAGCAGCAGTTGCCCTCGGCTGTTGATCCTCCTCCCCTGTCTGTCAGAAGCTGTGGGCAGCTCGCAGGGGGTGGGAACCACATCTGTGGCTACAGGAGATCTCTGCCCCTTCCCTCCGAGAGACACCCCGGCTCCCACAGGCTGCTGCCTCCCGAACCACCACAGCTCATGGCAAAGCATCCCTGAGGTCACAACCATCAGCAACCTCCAGAAATCTCTCTCAGAAAGTTGAGAGGTTCGGTCACCGTTGCTAGATGTTGAATAGTGCAGGTTAGTTAACCCGTGTTGTTGGAATAGCTCTTAAATCAGTATCAGGTCAAGGAGCAAAGATAAATTCTTTGCCTCATACCGTGTTCCCAGTCAGCTTAACAGCAATGACCTTGGAGACTGTTTACACATAAACACTTCTTAATATTGCCTCAAACAGCTATTAAAGGCACACTTCTGTAGATCTAAAAAATACACACTCCGTTTCTTACATTTTATTTAATTTATGGTTTTATACTCACTTTTTTTTAAGTGAGTGTGAGAACATGCCTTCACTGGGAACTTCACATAAGCTCTCCTGCCTCAAAACAGGATAAGAATGAAGTGTTTCATTATAATTAAAAAGAAAAATAAAAATGTACTTCTTAAGCAGGCCCTGTGACCTCAGTAGTGAAATAAATGCATTTAGCAGATTTTAAATTGAGGAAATACTTTGAAGTAAAGCACTTGCACAGGTAGTTTTTGTTTAAGTCTCTGCTGAAAATGTTGAAGAGGCCATGACTGAAATACTGAGTCAAGACTTGGAGAATCTCTCAGATTTTTATGCATCAACAGCATTTGCATGTGGTCTGTTAAAGCACTGAGAGCACCTTACTAGGATATTTAATATATGACTACACAGAACAAGAGGTTTCTACCTTAAAAAGTAGATAGCACAGCTATATCTGCACTAAAAAAAGCCATGATTTTGTAAGCTTGTGAAGTTATCATTTTCCTTGAAGAGTCTATCAGTTCCTTCAGTGCTCACAAGTCTATTTCAATGGCTTTTAAATAGGCAGAGAAACAAGGAGGTTCTGCTTCTATTAAAAGAAAAACATCAAATTCCCAGTAAGTTTTATGGTAAGAACTAAGAACACCGATGAGAAAAATATATTGATACCAAACTGAAACCAACCATTTCTGTTTTAAAAAAATCCTAACAATTTTTCTGCCACGGTCAGATTTTTGTTTTGTGACAGCACCACATACCCCAGGGATGTTGTCTTTGTTCTACTTGTTCACAAAGAGTTAAGGTTTAGATTAAGTCAGTAAGCTTCTGCTCTAACATTTACATTTCCTTTTCAAAACGTCTTCTGCCCTTTGCACTTCTCAGTCTCACCAAAAGGTCAAGATTCTTTTATAATAAGTAAGAATTTGTTTAAAGTTGTCACTTGAATTCCATGGCCAGGTTGTAGGAGGTGAGTACAACAACATAAACTGTTCAATAATCCATTAGTGAACCATAAAGGTATGGAAAATGTTTCTTTGTTCACATTATTCTAAAATTGTGTATCTTAGATTTTTTGGTTTTGAGAGCTTCGGAAATAAATGATGCAGGTAGAAAAGTTATTATTGGTAGTCAGAAAAGTTCCTGCAATGCTTGTAATTATTAACACCGTTACATAATATAATTTGAATATTTCAAATCTAGCATTATCTGTTCAATCAAATTGAAAAAAAAATTAATCTGATGCACTTCAGAGACCTTGTTCTAACATCCCATCCACTTCAAGGGTGATAAGTACCTGCAATGAGCCTGCTGGCATCCTCTGCATGCTATTACAGAACTCATGCTTTGATGTTACATTCAGGATTAAAGGTACTGATCACTGAGGTGATAATCTATAAAAATACTTAGGCAGATGTTTAGCTTCAGTGGACCAAATAATATTGTTAATTTAAACATAATCATAAAAAATGTTTTGGGATAGCTATGGGCTTCTACTTTCCCTTACCTGGTCACCCTTAGTGCTGTGCAGGTACACATGCTGTCATGTATTGCCACCTCACACCTGCATTTTGTCCTGTTTAACAGGGACACTTTATTGGACTTGTGGTCAGAAAACTCAGCATCCCCTATAACCTTTGGTGGACTTTCCCTACAGGTGCCTTTGAGATCCCACTTACTGCTGCCATATTGGGAAGATGAGAGAAACTTGATTTGCAGGTACAGTGTAACTGTAGGTCTAAGAACTCAAATTTAAATCACTATTTATGCTGTCTTTCTTGTTCTACACTTTGGTATAAAGAATTAAGATGTTACACTGTTCTGAAGTTTACTTAGGCTTCCTGTATTGGTAGAATGCAGATAGTAACAGTGTTACAAACATTGGAATAATATTACTACGGAATAAAATCTTACTCAACTACAATATTTCAGTGGCATTTTTACATAATAATATAACCAAGTTAATATTAGTAAGATGCATTCCATGCATCCTGCAGATAGTGTAACCAACAATAAAAACAAGATAGCTTATTAAATAGAACAAATGTGTACAACCAACTGTGAAGAACAAATGAAGAAGGTTTTATGCACTGGACTCATTTGTTTCAAACGCAATGTGTTCTTCACTCCTTTTCTTATTGTAGATTCGTAGCCCTTACTCATATAAATTATGATTTCAGTATTTGGCTTCCTAGTTTAATTTCAGACTCACGCTGCATTAGGAGAGGGTTTACTACTTCCTTCAGCAACTGCAAGATCAAGCTCAGAGTTACTGTCCTGCTCCCAGTATCCAGCTCTTGCTCTGGATAGGAGGCTGTTAAGATGCAGAAGCTGAGTGCACTTGATTTTTCTTAAGTTCTTTCTAACTAGTCCTATGCTCTGTGGCCTATTGATACAAAAATCCTTAAAACAGAGCTGCCACAGACACTTGTTGACCAGGTGAAGCTGTCAACTTCTCCTTTCTGAGAGACAGGTACTCTGCAGCGCTGATGTTTTGACATCAGAAGAGATCAAATACCTTGAACAAACATTTTTTTTCTTTTTAATTATATGCAGTCCTAACTCACACCCAACTGTCATGCATTAAACAGCAAAAAAAAACCCCAAAACAAACAGACTAACAAAAACTCATCACATACCCACAAAACGTGAACTCGTGGAAAACTTTATACACGTACTTGTGAAAGTTTTAATTAAGACTATTCTATCTTCTTGTTACACATACGACTTTCTGCAACAGCGTACAGAAGCAGACTCAGGCTATCACTCCTTTTTCAATGTAAGCACCTAGAAATCCGCTTAATCACGGGACTCACCACGCTCCTGAAATGACTTAAATGTAACCAAGTACAGATTTCTTTATCAATCTCTGGTGTTGCACACGGTTCCTATTATCTTTAGCACTGCTGCAAAAGTGTACAGAAATAGAAAACGAGTTCTTCAGGAACGCAGAAAAATGTTTATCCGTGGCACGTTTTGCTATTCATCTCAGGCTTACTTTGAGGGCTTATTTCCTGCTTTGCTAAGAGTGAAAGTACACGTACTCCGCTCCTCATTTGCTTAGAAGATAGCAGTCGAATACAAAGCACACAGGTCCCCGCAGCATCATTTGGAAGAGCACAAGCGTTGTCCCCACCGCCCCGGAGGCTGAGCAGCCGGGCCGGGCCGGCTCAGCTCCGCGGCGCCTCCCGCTCGGGGCCCCNTGCTCCGCTCCGCCCCGGCCCGCCGAGACCTGCTGCCCCCGCGGGGCCGGTCCCGCTGCCCCTGCGGCGCTGGCGGCGGGAGGAGAAGGGCCTTGGGGGAACCGGGGCCGGGCTGGCACCTGACGGGTGTGGTGTTGGCGTCGCCGTCCGCGCTGAGGTGTAGCCGGGATGGCCCCGTGGGTGGATGGGTGACCCCGCGGTGGGACAGCGGGAGCCCTGCTGGAATGGCCCCGCTGTGGTGATGGGGCGTGACGGGACTCTGGGCATCACGGCGTGAGCTCTGTGCTCGAACCGGTGGAGGTGCCAAGTGGCACGACCTGGCCCTGCGGTCCCCTTTTGCCAAGGGACCCCTTTTCCAAGTGCATTCACTTGTCTGTGAGCCCGTGTGGGGTTTGTTTTCGGCAACCCGAGTGTGCTGGAGCTTCAGCGTGGTTTTGGTGGCAGCGCAGCTCAAAGAATCACTTTGGCCTTCAGTATGCATTTCGTCATTTAAAGATCATCTTTAAAATGTTGGAAATGTTGCGGCGTTGCTCACTTTTGGACAGGGAGGAGCAGGTGTTCCTCTTAGTTTGCTCAGCTTAGCAGAAGCAACTGAGACACGCACATCCCCGACTGCCCCTGAGGGCACCTGAGGAAAAAGGGTGCGGGGAAGGGCGAGGAGAGGCCCTGGCAGCACAGCCAGTGCGGAGTACACTGAGGGGTTAAAGAAGGGGACGGCTACTGAAACCCTACTGGCCTCTTGCCCAAAAGGTTTAGGGAGGTCACGGGACTTCCAGTGTTTTTCTTTTGTGCTGCTGATAACAGCGGGGTGAGGGATTCAGTCAGCATCACCCATCACTGGAGAGCACAGCTCACTGCAGGCGCCTCAAAGAACGAAAACCCCCTGTTGCTCCACGCTTTATTGTCATGTCAAACAGGAGACTTTATCGGGTCATGCCTGAGGGTGGACTTTGCCCTCTGTTTATAGTATGATTTCATCTCTGTGTGAGGGAAGGTAAACACTAGGAGAAGCAGAACAAGTGGCATAGATACTGCACTCCGCCTGGAGCTGGGATGTCCACAGACTTTCCCGGATACATTTTTAAATGTAGAAAAGTTCTTGTGTGTATGTATCCATACAGTTAGGTGCACCACTTCTTTTTGTGCTATGCATGATAATCCTTGCAACAAGGTTGTTTTCCTCTCATCCTCTGAGCTCCGTGCATGAGGATTACTCATCTGTAAAATGAAGGTGGCAGTGCCGTGGTCTGTGTTGTGAGGATGGTGTTTACCCTTCATGTATGCGATAGGACAGATGAAAACTGCCTCGAAAGTACAATATAATAAGAGGGAAATTAACCTCAGTAACATCACTTCTTGCCAAGACTATGTTCTGTTTCTCATATTTCAGTTTTCCTACTCACTTTGCTTTAAATCAGTAAAAGCTCCCCTCCTGAAACTAGGATGAATTTTACATTTATAGGTAACCTTGCTCAATTCAGCTTAAAATAAAATAAGCAAATGTCACCCTAGGAGTGATTTCTGTCACAAAGATAGCATTTCCTCATACAGTAATAGTCAGCATTACAGATCTGCTCTTAAATTCTCCCCAACTTCTCTTGCTGCAGCAAGCACGTTACAAAGTGGAGACACATCAATATTAAACACTAGAGCATCTATTATCAGCTGTGATGTCAATGCAATTTCCAGAGTGACAGCAAAACAACAGCTTTTTATACCATGGAACTGCTATTTCAATTAAGGACTAATGAATTAAGGTAAGAGACTCACATAAAAAACCCCAAACTGTTTCTGTCCTTAATTAATATTTAATAAATTTTAAAAGTGTGCTTTTTCAGCTTTCCCCTGAGGTATGATGGGTGAAGGGACAAAAAAAGATTGATAGCAGTGAGATTCAGGTTTGCTTTCCTTGTTGCCAGCTGTCACAGCAGACCTACCTTCGTGGTTGGAAGATGGCTGTGAAGGCTGCTCCATGCTCTTTTCTGTTCCCTGGGGTTTCATGCTGTCAGGCAGTTTCCACTGCTGGTGCCCAAAGGAAGATACACTATGTTTTGTGGATGCTTTCCTAGTTTAACTAGGGAATATTGAATTCTCCAGTTGTATTATTAAATTTAACAGTTTATTTGAAGTGGCATCCTTGAAACTGAGCCTATTACTATAGGGTGATCTGGTAAATAATAAAGCGTATTTTTAATATATAGATTATATGGGGAATATAGATTTGTATCAGTTATTTACTGTAAGACAACAATCTGCTTATTTCAGCTACTGCCTTGAGGGTTCTATTTTTTAGTAATTTGGCTTACAGAATGAATAATTCATTTGACTTTTATTTTTTTCCTCAGAGACTCTTAAAAATCTCTGGAGTTAATTATGTAATACCTGTTTTGTATTGAGCCCAACACCAAATGGCAGTAACCTTGATATATGTCAGGTGTCTAATGTAATCTCTCATTTTGGAAGGCATTTTATGTGTCTTGATCAGGCTTTTCTACACAGTCACTAATGCGATAATGTCTGTGGTATTACTCCTCATTTTTTGACTGTGAATTCAGGTCGTGGATGATTCAGGGAAAAATTTGCACGCTTCCTCAGAACAGTATCAATACAAAAAAAAGATATTCCTACAACTGAGAAACCTCTTGGCACCTGATGTACCTGACGTACAGGAACTTGAGCTTTGGCATCCAGGTGACCTTTCTTTTTTTACATAGGGTGGTAACATCCAGGCCAACTTTTGTCATGACTTCTGTGAACTTCCATCAGATGCTTGTCAAGGACTTGTTTTCTGACAATGGGGCTGACCCAGGCCTCGAGAGGCTTAAAGCTCAAAAGGGTCCCAGACACGGTAAATGACGGCGGGACAGCTCGGCAGGTTTCACGCTCGCGTCATGCGGAGGCGAACGGAAAAGAAGCGGGAGAGGCGGGGTCACGGCACAAACCCCCACAAGGAATACGCCCCTTCCCTTCAGAGCCCGCACCGAGTCCCGGTGTCGCCAGGAACCCCCCGCACCCTTCCTCCCTCGCAACGCGTCTGCCGAGAGCCGGGGCTGACGCAGCTGCCGGACCTGAGCCCTGTAGCGCAGCGCTGGACTCCCCGGCCCGGTTCGGAGACAAGATGGCGGCCGCCTGCTCCGGCCCGCACGGCCCCTCGCGCTGGCGGGGCGGGGCCGCTCTGCGTCTCCACGGCAACAGGGCTCTCCCCTTCCCCG
>JAAWXA010000019.1:10559074-10587572 GCA_038090715.1 Florisuga fusca
GGGCGGGGACGGATGGGTCTGAAAAGGAGGCAGCCTCGGTCGCCCCTCCCGCCGGCAGGTGAGCGCGGGGGCGCGGGTTGGGTTGTCCCACACAAAGACGGACGGTGCGGGCTGTACCCGCCTCCCTCGGCCTCCCTGCCCCCCTTCCCTCCCGGGGCTATCAGGACAGCTGGAGATCCCTGTGGGATCGCGGCCCTTCCTCGGAAATGGAGTGGAGGAGGGGTGGGGAAATTGCCCAGCTACCCTTTGCGGGCTCGCTCTCGGAGGGTGTTTGGGAGGATGCTTGGAGACGCCTCTTCGTGCGTCTGTGGCGACATGCCGCGGGCAGGGCGTTGGTGGAGGCCGGAGCCCCGGGGCCTCCGCTGCTGTTCGCCGCGGGAGCGCGTGTCCGGCACGCGTGGCTTCTGGAGCCTTCGGTGACCTCCTGCTTCCCAGCAGCTTCGGACTCCGGCTCCTTTTTATCCCTGACTCTTCTTCGGAACCGCTGTGGCAGGCCTCCCGCGCTCCTCTGATGGCACAGCTGCGTCTGCCACGCTGCGTTTTCCAGTGATAAAACTTAATAATGAACCACAATTATGTTTTCAACTGTTAGAAGGGAGTAGAGCTTGCTAGGCAAGGTGCTGCAGGCACCAGCACCCCTGACTCATCATTATTTCTGCATCAGGAAAGGATGGTCTGCGACCAGCACCAGTAGCTTCTGTGGTGGTGGTGATAATGATGACCAGGATGTGTTTGGATGTTGCCATCACCTCGTGAATTTGTGCCAAGGAAAGACGCCCTCACCTTGGATTAAGGTGCTGCCAGGCTGCCTTACGTTTATGTGCCGTCCCAGGGAATAGTCTGGGCAGTGTTTTGGGGAAGTCTCAGGCCTGCTGTGCCTTTGTCTCCTGAGTAGGAGGTTTGATGCTCTGCGGAGGGTTTGACTTTGCCATTAATCCCACTGTATTCAGGTTGGAGCTGTGATAACAGCTCTTCTTTGATGCTTACCAAAGCTAAGGATCTCAGCTGTCCAGAAATTTGTATTTGTGATTATCTCACACAGTCTCATCAGGCTGTCTAGAATACCTAGTTGCCGATTAGAGGATTCCTATAGAAATTATATTGTGTTGAAATTACATTATTGCTAATAAACTTGTTGGCACACCTTCAGAATTATTCTGTAATAGGTTATTTTTATGACTCCTTGTTTGTGGATTTCAGTAATCAAATTACAGAAAAGCAAAAGGTTTTACTTACGGTCCATTTAAACATCATCTGAGATAGTCAAACTCTCTGCATAAACCAAGGACTAATTTTCAGTCTGCTCTTGTATTGCTATCCTGTCAGTCCTGTCTTAACAGGATGGATCTACAGGGCCTAAAGTCCCCAAAACAGGAAAAAAATTACACTCTTGTAATTTTTCTTTGTGTTATATGTTACCTAAAGTCTTTAGCTTTAGTTTTAATTTGCCTTCCAGGGGACGAAACCTCTGTTGAGTTTTGTCTGGCTTCTGCAATCAGAACAGTGCAGTCTCTGGGAGTCAGCGTAACTAGGCTTGGAGCAGTTCCACTTCATGCCACAAAATCCAGTTGCTGGCTCACTATGTGCCAACTTTCAGGGTTTCTTGGCATGGGATCTGTAGCATGTGTTGAGATGTCTTCATAAAGACCCTATAGAAAGGATGCAGTGACAGGTTTTGCATCCCAGGGTAGAAATGAGATTGCAGCATTAGAAATGCTGGCAAAGTAGTTCTGCTTGTGACAGTGCACCCGATCTCTTAGTCTTAGCCAGGCAGTAGCTATGTGCTTCTATAATGACAGATTTACAGGCAGCTAAATTTGATATGGCATTTCTGGAAGAATCCCTGAGGGCAGTTATAGTTTATATACTGAGGATGCTGGAGTGAGGGACACCTGGGAAGTAGGATGCAAGATCAGGAAGCCATCTAACAGAGAAATGGGTATTGAGTTGGCCATGGATGTTGGTAAACCTGGTGGGGTAGCTTGGAGATGTGGGAGGACACATTTTACAGCCTTTTGAAAATTGTATGTTGTGTTTAGTTAATGCTATCTTAGCATTTAATGCATTTCCTTTTGAAGGGACAATTCTATTCCAAGGTGACTAATCCCTGTGGTTTTAAAACCACAACAAGGTGGTGTGTGGTACTAGTGAGTCACTGATTGTGAATCATACATACCTCTGCACAAATAAATTAATCCCTTTGTTTATTTTTGTTTTGGTAGTATCTGGTGTTGTATAAGCACACTCTAAAAGAGAGACCTTGAGCCTTCATATACTCTTCTGTCTATTTAAGTTTGATGTTTGATTTCAACTTGTTTTACCACAGTGAATAAAAATAAACTCATCTAAAACTCTTTAAAATCAAAGTCTAACAAAGCATTTCTGCCTTGTGAAATTTGGCAGTTTAAATTGTCTAGGAAGGAGAAGGTGTGAGCACTATATAAGAGGGCTATGCCTCCCCAGAGGAGAGAAACCATAGGAGTATAAGTTTCCTGGCAAATGTACATCTCCGTATCTAGTCCTGGAAACTGAATATCCCTTGAATTCCAACCCAGTATCTTAATTTTGAAAATTTTATTAATTACATTCATTACTTACTTGCAATAATTACAGTATGATGTTAGTAAAGGTGATTTGCAGCTTTAATTGACTTTTTAATGGAAAATTACATGTAGAGGGAGCAGGAGATGGTGTTACTTAGGTGTGCATATAACTCTGCCCTCTCCCATTCTTTTGCAAGGTGAGTTTTTTGTTCTTGAGAGAGGCTTGTGCCAAAGAATCTGATTTTGGCTCAGAGAGATTTTCTTCTGAATTAGCACTTTTCTGCAGTTGATTTCCGTGGAGCAGAGCTATGAAAGTTCACTAGGCTGCAATTGTAAAACTGTGGAATGAACAGCAGGAAGACTCAACAGCAGCACTGAAACTGCTCGTGAGAGCTGTCTACCCTTGGCTTCATCAGTTATTGTAATTTGCTCATGAATATACATTAGCTTAATAAGCAAATATACATTTGCTTAATAGTTGTTTAAAAATAAGGCCTACATCTTGGGAGCCTGGGCCACCCCACTTACTTAAGAGTAAATGTGTTTGTTGTATAGTGTTCTGCCCACATCAACTCAGTTTTAGGCTTTTGGCTCTAGACTATACAACATGCTTGGATTCATGTTTCTTTGCCCCTGTCTCCATTGGTGTTGCATTAGTACACAACATGAGACACTGCATGAAGGGGATTGCACCAAGCAGTCCTTGTAAAGGAGGGTACAAATGGGTGGGTGCCTGCTGCTGGCAGAAAGCTTCAGCTTGCCCTTCAGAGAGGCAGCAATTGTGTGTGCTGGGCCAGTCCTCCTTCAGTGCATTTGTTGTGAATTCCCACCTCGACTTGTCTTTCTTAAACAAAAAGGGTAAGGGTGTAGCACACGGTGTCATTGAATTGACAAAAGAAACTCGATCCCCCCCAGCACAAGACCCACATCAGTAAACCAGGAGTGGGTTGAGCAGAGGGCTTACTAAGATGGTCAGAGGGCTGAGGAGTTGTCTGCTGAGGAATAGCTGAGGTAACTGTTTCTTCAGCCTGTAGCAGAGGTGGCTCTGAGTTCACCCAAGACCAGCCCTCCCGGTAGCCACGAGGTTATCAAAAAGACAGACCATGCTCTTTATTGTGGTGATGGGTGGGAAGATGTGAGACAATAGACATAAGCCAAAAGAGGTTCAGACTATATGGGAAAATACGTGGGCAAAAAAATTTTCCCCAGGAGGCCAGTCAAGCAGTGAGGCAGGATGCCCAGTGCTGCCTCCACCTGTGGGTGTTTTCAAATTGTGGCTGTGTAAACCTCTGAGCCACTGGGCTGACCTCACAGCCAGCTCTTCACTGAGCAGAGGAGGCTTAACAAGAGACCTCCTGCCGTCCCTTACAGCCGGAGTGATCCTGTGATCCTTACAGAAAAGGGTGATCTGGACAATGAGAGATCTAATGTAGAAAGTGACACCTAGGCGTCATGAGTTGAAATGCAGCTTAGAGGCACCATTCTTACAACCTTAGGTCTGAAGGAGGAAATCCTCATGTCAAAGGTTTGATGATATCAGCTTATCTGTATTGCCCCAAGTAGGGCAGAAGGCAAAGTCGTGGCTGCATGAAATACTGAAAAGATGGCACTAAGTTGGTAATATTGCTTTGGTTCTTTTCTTGTGGTATAGCAAATCGTATTTCTTGATGGAGCATGTAAGAGATTTTTCTTGGAATAGGTTTCTTCTGCAGTCACTAAATGATCCATGTAAACTCTCCTACTTCAAAATTAAGCAAAAAAGTATATGCTTTAAAGATGTTCTAAATAATTAAATTTCTGTGCTCTATGCTTGGCTCTGTAAACATTATCCAGCAAGTGTATGATAGTGATTTCTGTCATGCATATATTTAAGGGGAGACATAAGTTGTGTGCCCATTCACAAAGGTAGATTGTCCAAGGAGTGTGAAAGGTCCTTCTGCCTACCATCCTGGTTTGCACCTGTCCAGTTGACAAATGCAAGGTTTCAGTCAGAACTGTTATTTTCCTTGATTTTAAAATGAGTTTACTTGTATTTTACTTTTGTTAAAATGTTTTCTGTATGGTACTTCTGCTTTGACTTTCCTTGCTTGTGTTCTTCCCTGTTTTCAACCTCACATCTTCAAACTTTTCTAACAGGTTGATTCTCCTCTCAAATAATGGCAGGAAAAGTAAAGTGGGTAACTGACATAGAAAAATCTGTTCTGATAAACAACTTTGAAAAAAGAGGCTGGATTCAGGTGGCAGAGAATGAAGACTGGAATTTTTATTGGTAAGTATGTTAAAAATACCAACTGCTAAATTTATGAAATGTTTTGGTATCTTAAGTTAATACATTAATAATACAAAAATGCATATTGAAAAAGGAAAGATGCAGAAATTATCATTGATTTACTACAGTTCTTCTAAGAGTGTAACATTGTTTTCTTGCTTCTTCTAATATCTTAGACTATTGCTGGGTTTCTGTTCAGATTTGCATTGGTAGATCTCTGTATCTGTGCAGGCCTGCCACAGTCATTGAGCTCCCTTTAGGGCAGAAAGTCCATCTGCATGGATCCATTCCCATGCTACTGATCTTGTGTATCTTTGCAGTTTGCCAAAGGTTCTGTCAGGGAGGGGAAAGTCAGTGACCTAGAAAGATCCTGGTCACTTCTGGAGGACAGCAATTGTAAAAAGCCCAGGGGAAAGGCAATTTTTTCTTTTGAAATGTGATGCCTGATTTTACTGGATTTAAAAAATATTCACTAAGCAGAATTTTTATTTTGAAGGGGATTTGTGGCCTGAGGGGAATCTTTGAATGTATCTTTTCCCAAAGTTTTCTGACAACACCAACATAGCAAAATAACCCAAGAGTACAGAGTTTAAATATATGATAATCTTTTATCATAGTGACAGAGGCTTGTCCTCTTACCTGTTACAGGAGTCCAGGCTCCTGTAATAAAGGCCTTGAGAACTGTACTTTGTTTCTCCTTCATGATAATGATTTATATGCAAACATAATTATTCCGCGTTTCAATACTGAGAGTAAATGTGAAATTAAATCAAGATAATAGTGAAATAGTTTCTGATGTGGCATTTGTCTAATACAAGGCCATGAAATGCTGTCCTAGAATGCAGTAATCTATTAATTGGCAGAAACAATGCTCTTTAAGTAAAACAAACAATTTATATTGTCCCTTTCAAATACAACAGAATGGCACTTTGTGCTGCCAGGTGTACCCTTTGTGAACCACTTAACTTAAATGGGTAGGAATCTAGTAAGCTGCTCATTCTTTTGGAATATGGTTGAGGGGGAGTAGGGGAACAGGGTATACTCAGAAACTGTGGTGTCACTGCTTGTTTTGTTTGTTTGGGTGTGGTTTTTTGTTTGGTTTTTTTTGTTGTTGTTCCTGAAATGGTAACATAGCAGAATGATGGCATTCAGGAAATATTCTTATATATCCAAGTGTGAGACACCTAATGCAGAAAATGTTTCATGTCTATGTCCCTGGACTTCTGTGAAAAATTAAGTAGATGATAACTGATTTGATGACTTTGTCACTGCAGCCCTCTGATCTGGTGTTTATGGGTGTTTTTAGCAAGATCTCGGATTAATTGTTTTCATTTCACATGCTTGAAGTCCTTTACAATCCAAGGTAGTCAGTAGGAGGTTGTTTTTGTGGCTTTTTTTTTAAATGAGGAAAGTGGAGTCTCCAGAGAGTAAAACAGAAGATTTGGTGGGATGCTTCTGTAGCATTTGATATGCACATCAGTTGTTTTTAGTCCCTGTTTGGGGTTCACCTGACTATCCACAAGCCAGGAAAGGAAGTTGTCATCTTCCTTTCCTCACTTCCTGCACCAATTTCATCAGCAGTAGAGGAGTGATAAAGCCTTCAGCAGGATTTCATTGCTTTTGCTATTAGAAGTTCAGGATATGTTGGATTGCCACTCCAGCAAAATATTGTACAACAAAGAGAAATGAGAGAGAAAAAAATAAGTGACTGTAACAAAAAAGTTTCAACTTTGTCCTCCTGTATTGTTTTTCTGGGGAGGAATCATTTGGTATCTGTCTTTGCTTTCAGGATGAGTGTACAAACAATCAGAAATGTTTTCAGTGTGGAGACTGGTTACCGCCTCTCTGATGACCAAATTGTCAATCATTTCCCAAACCACTATGAACTGACCAGAAAAGATTTGATGGTAAAGAATATAAAGCGATACAGGAAAGAACTTGAGAAAGAAGGAAGTCCTCTTGCAGAAAAGGATGAAAATGGGAAATATATTTATTTGGGTATGTGGTTCTTACGATGAGCATAACTGTTTTTTTACTATTTAGTCAATAACCTGGATATGAACAAACTTTTCTGTGCATCAAGCACTGTACCTCTGAAGTATTAGGACATTGCAGAAATTATTCCAAAATGCTCTGTCCTTGTCAATTAAATGAAGTGCACTTTATCCTAAAATTGCTTGATGCATTCTGGAAATCTAACAGTCTTCTCTCTGTTTTCCCCACCTTTTCCCTCCCCTCGGATCTGCTATTAGTGCAAAAGGAAACACAAGATAGGGAAAGTGATAAAAACAGTAGTAGTGGGTATTTCATACAGAATGCTCTATTTCCAAAGCTTTCTACAAACCTTGCTTTGAAGGATGGTGGCTAATATTTTTAAAATTAAGAGGAATAGAAGAGATGCCTCTCATTCAGGATCTTAGTTGAATTTGGAGATAAAGCAAGAAGAGAAAATTCACCATATCTGTCTCCATCTCATATTACCACAACACCAAGGTCTAGTTCTTCCACTTTGTGCTCTGTAATATTCATCAGTATTCAAGGAGGAGCACAGATCCATTTTGTGTGCATGGTGGTTGTATTAGACTTAGTTTTGTAAGTAGTGAGGTTGTTATAGAAAACTGAATTTAACAGTGCAGCATTAGTTGAAGCAGCATTGGGTTAAGTGAAAAATAATTATTTTAAAATTTAATTGTACAGAAGTAGATTTATAACTGGCCTTTTTGTGGTTGGGGGTGGAGTTTGGGGGAGGGCTTAGTTGGTTGGGGTTTTTTGCTTTTTTGCTTTTTGAGGGAAAATTTTGGGATTAAGGTACTTTGCAGGAAGATTGGTGGTGAAACCAAAGGGCTCTGGTACTTCATATGAGACAAGGTTGAAATTTTTTAATACAAAACAAAACAACATTATCTGAAAATCTTATACTGGAGAAAAAACTAACATCAGTTTTTACAGAAAGGCTCTGGACAGAACTGAATGAGCAAACGCTTCAGAGGAGAATTTGGGGGGAAGCTGGAGAACAAATAATGGCTGCTAGGAAATAAAATTTAAAACAAACAAACAAAAAATCATGAATGAGGACAGTAAAGTTGTTTTGGAGGTCAGAAAGCACTGGAGTGAAACAAACATGAGGATATATTGTGTTGATTTGCATCTTGGGAAACTGAAATGAAAGCATTGTTGATCCATGTAAGAAGCAGTTCTGTATGGATGGAAGTGAAGATAATGTGATAGCAAAAAGTGAGAAATACTTCTCTTCAGCTGTCAGTGACCATGGTAATACTGATTGTGGGAGCAAGTGAGAATGACTTACAAGAGTTGCATGGAAATAAAAATTACCACACCTGAAGGGTACGCAATGTCAACATTCACATTTTTGCGTGCACAGAGGATGATGAGGTGGTTAGTGGAATGGTAAAAAGCTGACATAGGAAACTGAGAAAATTTGACCAAGTTGGAATGGTATATAATGCTCTAATTTCACAGCATTTAGACAGAAGAAGATTTTGCAGCTGTTTCCAAAAAAACAATTTAGTAAAAACTAAAACCTAGAATTTAAATGAGATGAAAAGTGTGTGGAAAACTGAAAAGGCAAACTTTTTGTTTTGTCTGTATGCATCAATAATAGCCTTTTCAGATACAGTGTCCTTAGTTGTGCACCTTTCTTTTTTTTTTCCTTAACTCAGATTTTGTTCCTGTTACTTTCATGCTTCCTGCTGATTATAATCTCTTCGTTGAAGAATTCAGAAAAAATCCCTCCAGCACATGGATTATGAAGCCCTGTGGCAAAGCTCAAGGGAAAGGAATATTTCTAATCAATAAACTCTCCCAAATAAAAAAATGGTCTCGAGATAGCAAAACATCTTCGTAAGTTCTTAAGCCCAAACCTTTTTATCATGCTTTCTGTAATCAGGTGAACGACTTCAACATGCTGATTGTCTGATGCATGGGAAAAGTATTCCATTATGATCACTTTGTCATTATATAGTGAGTTTTGCATTTAATCTCAGTTGTTATCTGACTTCCTCCTTCAAGCAAGTTTTAATACAATTTGTTTTGGTATGAGGAGGTACAAAGAATTGTTCAATTAACTATTCTTTATGAAAACTCTTTCCATGTTGTTGGGGAAAAAATTGCACAAAAATAAACTGTTCTGCTTTGTAGAATTAAATAACAGGAAGCAAACGAAAAATCTTTACCTAAGCAATTTCAAGAATAATTTTACTTATTTAATTAATATAATTTTATTATTTATTTAATATATATTAAATAATTTTTAAAATTAGTACATCAGAAAACTCCATTTATGTGAATAGATCAGTTCAGAGCAAAAAATAACACACATGTTGATGATCTGCTTCCAAATGGATGAAAGAGGTTAGCAATCTTTTTTTCTGTGACTTGTATAAGTTTTGGTCACACAACCAGTGTTAATTCTTTTTCATGTTATAAAATTACTTCACTGAATATATCTTGAGGCTCTTTGTTTTGCTTTGGTTTTTCTTCCTTGTTTGACTTGGAATCTGAAGACTGCCACAATCTGAGAGTTATCTTTGCTTTTCACAATGGTTTCTAATTGTGCACCAGGTATAAACACAAATATTCTGTGCATAAAAGACCTTGACTAATGAAGGTAATGTAATACAGGCTCTTTGCTTGTCTGAACCATGCCAAGCTCTCATGTGCTCTCCATGGAAAAGACTGGCTTGTAGAGCTGCATTCCCAGTGGCTCAGTCAGCTATCCTGTTAACTTCAAACCTGAGTTTGAAAGGTTAATTGATTCTGGTCATCTGTTTGGTATTTTTCACTTTTTTTTGGAGTATATAATTCTTGTTGCCAAGTGTGTGTTATTAACCACTACAACTTTATACACTGTCCTGGCAGAAGATTGAAGAATTTGGTCCATCCAAAATTTACAGTCTGCTTTAAAGAAGACAGATTATATCAGATTACAATTTTATAAGATTATATCATTGCAATTATCACATTCTAAGATATGATTTGTCTTTTTCAGGTTTGTATCTCAGTCTTCCAAGGAAGCCTATGTGATTTCTCTCTATATCAACAATCCATTACTTATTGGTGGAAAGAAGTTTGATCTTCGTCTGTATGTTTTAGTATCTACTTATCGCCCACTGAGATGTTACATGTAAGTTTATATGTATTTGTATTTTGTTTTCAGAGAATGTTTAATACAATCAAAATAATGTTGTGCTTGTTGTACAAAAGTTTAACATGTACATGGTATCCTAGAGTGCTCTTTTCCTTATTTCTTATTGGGGTTTAACTTTTAATGAATTTTTTGCATTTAAGGTATAAACTTGGATTTTGCCGGTTTTGCACAGTAAAATATACACCAAGTACAAGTGAATTGGATAACATGTTTGTACATCTCACAAATGTTGCCATTCAGAAACACGGGGTAAGTGGACTGAGTTCTTAGGTGCTCTTTTGTTGCAAGGCTGTATTTCTTCAAGTGTCCAAGCAACTTGGTATAAGAAGGTTTTATTTGTCATATTCTTTATCATCTTGCAATTAAAGTACTTCAAATTTAACTTACAAATAAGTAAATTTCAGAAGACTGCAGATCAAAAGTATGCAAGATAATGAGTTGCAGCTCTGTAATGGACTGTGATATCTTCAGTATTGACTTGCAGTAGTTGAAAGCAAGGGTTTTTTTTCAAGTCTCCTGTCATTTAAATGCTAATGTACTCAGCAATTGATTCTTCCAGCACTGGGATTAATGAAGCCTGGTTCCTGTGGATTTATATTTATAATAGCACTTTAATATTGCCTTCCTGATCTCTCCTTCACTCTCTCTCCCATGCAGTTAATTCAGCTTTCCTATTTCTAGCACTTACTCAGCACAGTATTTTCCATCTTCTTCCTATGTTTCACCCCCTGCCTCTACCTTTCTTCTCTGGGTAAGAAAGGGAATGTGCAGTTGCAAGCTTGGGAATAAATATTTGCTGCCTGGCCAGCTGGTGGCTTCTTCTTGAATAGCAAAGTTGGAGTTTGTTTTTTAATTTGCCATTGACATTCCTAAAACATGTGGAAGCCTGATAGTTTTGACACCACTTCCCTGAAACTCCTAAGTGGGAGGAAAGGCTAGTGGGTCAGGGGTGACATGAACAGATGGGCAGGCATACACTATCACTCTCCAAGCCTTGTCTCTTCAGGGAATCCACTTGATGATGATGATTGTCCCTTTTTGTGTTTTTAGCGGATGTCTGTGGTTGATAAACCATGCTTCTGTTACAGTAATTAAAAATCTATTGTCACACTTCCTAATTTCATAGGTTTTATTTTAAGAATATGGAAAATAAATGCTTGTGTAAACACGTATACACTCATGCATATATAATCATCTTTGTATCTGTGTGCACCTACACACAAGATACACATAATGTATATTAAATTGCAACCTTGACAAATGTGCCTCGTTCACTACTGCTCTATAACATGTGAAGCATAGCAGGACTCTGTTTGTCAGGATATTCCTGTAACAATGCAAATTATATATGTTAGTTATGGTGGTAATTATAAACCAGGGTAAGTAGCAAAATGTGGCATTTTTCTGTACTACAAACATTTTCTTGCTCAGGTGTTGATTTGTGAAGTGCTTCAAACACCTTGTGGTTTGATAGGGCACACTGGAAATTAGTTGTGAGAGTAGATCCCATACAATGTAGAACATAAATCATGGTGCTGTTGCCAGTAGTAGCAGTGAAGGGGTGAGGCATGTTACATATTGCCTCTCCCATTACTATGCACCCTGCCCTATGCACCTATCTTCTCTCTCAGTTAATGAATGGCCTTCAAGATTTGTCCCAAGTTAAAGCAGAAGTAGTGGTGAGGTGACTTTGAGAGAAGAAAGGACAACAGAAATAGGTATAGAAGTAGCATCTTTAAAGTGTGGGGTCATTACTAGAGTATTTTAAAAACTTTTTACAAATTCTGAACCACCAATATCTCGAGTTTTGCAGAAAAAAGTGAGAGAAGTTTAATAGAGCCACTCTATCCATCCTGTCTGTCCTGTATTAAGTGTGTCTGTGACTTCGGAAGCATGTAGGCTATACAGTTCTAGAAGAAGGACCTAATTTGAACTGTCAAGTAATTTATCAAGATCATTATGAGATCTGGGAAAACTTAAGTTGTAGCTGTTGATGTAGCTGTTGACCCCAGAGGTCCAGTGTAGTGTGTTTGAGCCCTACAAACTCATGTGAAAACATCCCTAATTTGAGAAGTGGGCAAGTCAGTATCAGGGAGAGGGAAAGAGTAAAATGAAGGAAGGGAGGTAAGTCAGCATACCCATCTTAATGCTTGAACTGGAAAATACAGGTATAAGTCATTGTGCACTGTATGTGTAATACAAACAAAACAAAGTAATTGTTCTACTTAATTATTTTCAGTTAGTGATCTTCATTTTAGCTTGCAATATTCTACTTTATTTTAGTATTTTTAATTAGACAGCTGTGATTGTGTAAAGCTTTGCAATCTATTGCAATCTATTTTGATTTGAATATGTTTTCTGTAAAGCAAAGAAGATTGAAGCTTTGATCTCTGTTCTCTTGCTGGAATTTGGTCTCAAGACATTTTTTCCATGCAGCAAGTCCTGAGAACCATGTTCCACATCTTTATTTGTACAGTCCAGTTCTGCAAATTTGCTAAGGGGTGAGCTGTAGAGAAAGTCTAAAAATAGATGGAGGCTTCTCTGACCTTGTCTTAAAGGACTACAGATTTCATTACTCTGATAACTTTTCTGCTATCTGTGTTCTGTATTTTATAATCTAGCAAGCCTACAATTATTCATTCTTAGAAGTTCTCTGAGGAGAACCTTTATAAACAGACAAAGTATTTGTCCTGAGAGTTATTCAGGATATATGTCTTTCCATCAATAAGAATTCTCTCTTTGCTCTTGTCTTTCTGTTTAAAGAGAATATACTGCAGAGCCTTGATAGCTTCTGCAAAGACAAATGTTAAGGTAACCTCCTTTTTTCTGTCCTGTTTCAGCAGCACTTAGTATATTTTCTGTTTCAAAATACTGAACTACTTGAAAGGTTAACCTTTGACTTAGGTGTTATTTCAGTGTCTCTTGAATGTAACTGCTGTCAGTAGCAGCATTAAGAAGACAGTGTGTTTGCCTTTTGAGAAACAGACAAGTTGTGTTTTAAATGAATAAACATAGATAAGCACTTGGGAGTGCTGCAGTCTAAAAAGCTAACTTCAGTGAAATTTAGCTGTTGCTCACTTAATTATTTCTTCCTTATCCCCAGAGGAGGAAGAAAATCAATTTTTTCCTTTCACATTTTAAATTTATATTCCCAAATCATAAATTGTGTTTTGCTGTGAAACTGTCAAAGTACAGGTTGTTCTTCTAAGAAAGATTTATTACTTGGTTTGCAATTTGTGACAGCAACTTACACAGCTATAATAAAACCAGTTGTTTCTATAAAGTACAGTTCAAAGTAAAGCTGAAGTCTTCATAAAGCTGTAAACTTGAGAAAAAGCAACTTGATGAGTTTGTTTTTAGAGCAATACTTTTAAGTATTATAAGTGGGATTTTTGCATGAATGTAACAAAACTGCTGTAGAACTTCAAAATCTTGGACTGAATTAATTTTTTAACTCTTCAGGATGATTACAATCATATCCATGGGGGCAAGTGGACAGTGAGTAATTTACGCCTCTACCTGGAGAGCACCCGTGGAAAAGAAGTCACAAACAAATTATTTGATGAAATTCACTGGATAATTGTGCAATCACTGAAGGCTGTTGCGGTGAGTACTGTTCCTGGAATGCTGCCAGCAATAGTATTATGGCTGCAGGCTTCTAGTGACCATGACAATGAGTTTGCCATCAAACCCCCTTAAATCTATTTCCTGCTATTTGAGTGATGGTGTTGATGCTGATTTCTGCAATTCTCTTATCTCTTGATATCTGTGCATAGAGTGAACTTGAATCCTGAGCAGATAGGTGAGCTATCTGTGCATATTGAAGAAGGGAAGGAATCTCCTTTCTTGAGGGCTCTGTGAACTGTTTCATATGACTTGATACTGCCCTTGTGAATAGTATTAAGCTCTGCCAAAGCGTGTGACGTCATTTCAGCAATAACAAATGTGTCAAAATAAAAATAGCTCTGGAGGACAATTTATCAAAGAAAACTTAAGGCAGAGTTACATAACTTACTTTCTCCTCTTTTATGCACAAGTCACGTAGTTATAATGAACTCTTATAAAAAAAAACAAATTGAAAAGTAGCAACCAGTTCTCTTCTTGAGTGACTTTCTGGTGTCTGGGTAATATCCCACAATGACATTAGAGAGCAGGTATCACTCCGGGGGCCAGCTGGGGTAACTGAAGAGCTCTCTGGTGCCAAGGACTGTCTTGTTCCCAGGTGTATGGTTCTGTCCTTTTTTGGGCTGGTCCTGGCACCATGGTGAGCTGAATCAGCTCATTCACCCAACTGACAATTACTATCTTGCTTTATTGATGAGTTAGTATTATGCCAGTGTAATGAGCTGAATTACCTCACTGAAGGAGCAGATGAACACCAGAACTGGCATGAGAGAGACAAGGTCATTAGTAAGAGTTGGGAGAGCATGGCTCAACTCAGCCTCTGCTGTGCAATCGTATTTGATACCAGATATGAGAAGACAAGGGATTTAATCCAAATGTTAGCAGAACCTGAAAAGATAAAGAGTACTGAGAATCACTGAGCATGGAATGTTTCAGTCTTCTGTTTTTCTGAAAATGGCAAATGTAATAAGAGATACTTCTTCCTCCCTCTTTCACTCCCTCAGGAATTTAGAAGTTTTCATTATTAGTCTAGGGTAAGATACTTCACTAACCTTTTACCAAGGTTTCTTTAAAACATCTGAGGAGATTTGCATAAAAGAAAAGTCTTGCTGTGCATACTGCAGATGTTTAGCAGATGCTGAAAAGCTACTGCTTCTCTAGAGGATATGCATCTAAGCATAACTTGGTCCTTGGTCTCTCTAGGCTTTTGGTATCAGAGTTGACTTGAGATAATTATAATTTTAAAGTGTACCTGGCAATTGTTTGACCTCAAGTTTCTGCATAGTTACAGCAGGATAATAAAAGAAATGTATTTTAATGTCTCATTTTTCTGAAGTTTAAGAATTCATAAGTATGTGGAGCTCTGTTATGTAAATTTTAAAACTTCCTGATTTCTTTTGAAGCATGAAGGTTTTAAATGTAGTTATTACTTTTGCAGAACATGAAAACACTTATTTTTGTACTGGAAATATAATGGGGAATTTATTTAACTTAGTACTTAGCATTAATTCAGTCATTAATATTGAAATACTTGCTTACAGAGGCAATACTAAACTTACCAGTTAGCAAGCTTATGTTGCAACACTGAAAACTCTTGTAGAAGATCAATAATGTAATCGCACGTGATTTCTAGCAAAGTGTGTAATCAGGTTACTTGCTGAATTGTTGATCTTAATGAATAATGTTGTGTTGGGTTTTTTTCCTTCTTTTTTAGCCTGTAATGAATAATGATAAACACTGCTTTGAGTGTTATGGATATGACATTATCATTGATGACAAACTTAAACCATGGCTAATTGAGGTAAATTTACATAAAATACAGAAAAAAAACCCCACCTTCCTTTTCATTTCACAGAATAAAACAAACTGCATTTCAATATAGTCTTTCCTCTTCTGAATTAATATATTTTCTTCCTCAGGTAAGTGAATTAAGAGAAATGATGGAGAGTAAAATAGGCCATGTGGTGACCAAGCCAGCATGTGCTTTTTTTTCCCCCTATTTGTTTGGTGTTTCTGTTTGTGGCTTTCTGTTTCGTCTTTTAAATCCATGCATCCATACAATTGTACTTGAGAGGCAGTTTGAGTGTTAGCAGCCCGACCAGCTACTGTATCAGTAGCTGGAAATTGGCATTGTCTTGAAGGAATATAACATCAAACTGAAGTTTTTAATTCTGTCGGGGTCTTACTGTTGCAGATTGAGAGAGGAAACAAAGGGGAATATCAAGGATAATTTGGATATTTGGAAGATTTTTCTTTTTTACACAAATTTTCCTTCAGTGTATTAACTTTGAATCTATGTGTTCAACATAAATTTTATCCATCCTTCTTCTTTCTTTCTCCATCTAATTGAAAGTCAAAGATCAAAGGTAAATGGACTTTATGAAAAAATTTTAAAAATCTGTTCATTGTTCTGATAACACTTCTCCATAATAAATGTGGGACACGAGAAAGGCTAAATGAAGCCCAGTTTTAATTAGAACAACATGCAATGTACTGCTTTGAATAGACACCATGTATGTGTTTCTCCAGCTCACAATTTAAACAGAAAGAATTCAGATTAAGAACATAAGTAAAAGCTGTTTATCTAGAAGAAATCCACAGATTCACATATGTATAACCTGTTGGAGTGAACCAGGCAAATTGTAAGCACTGGAATTTGTGGCTTTTGTTTCACTGCAAGCTTACAACATTAGAAATCTAGGTCTTGTCTAGTTAACCTTGGTGAATGTAGTCTCAACAGAAGTCTTCAGGCAACTGTAGTGTTGTGGTGCTTTTGCTTTTAGGTAAAAAGAAAAATGCCCAGTGAGGGATTCCCTCCTGTGTCTGAGAAACTGAAAGATGTGCTTTTAGACACTGAGTCGTAGTTACCCAAGTAGTACCCATAAGTCATCACCCATGCTATTTGGGGAACTATGTACCACTCAAAAAATTGATGCTGACTTTTTTTGTTTTTCTTTTTTGTCTCTATAGGTTAATGCTTCCCCTTCTCTTACTTCCAGCACTGCTAATGATCGAATCTTGAAGTATAATCTTATTAATGACACACTCAATATTGCTGTGCCTAATGGGGAAATTCCAGACTGTAAATGGAATAAGTCTCCACCGAAAGAGGTTCTAGGCAATTATGAAGTCTTGTAAGTTTTACCAATTCTCTATATAAAGGCAAATGTTTTTCAGTCACCTCACTTTCTATTAAGAAATAATAGCACTCTAGACCACCGAGATAAGGTGAACTTCATTTTAACATGAAAAAAAGGTACCACTTCATTTTTTTGTAACTGCAATAACAGTCTTGGAGATGGGAGTGCATTAAAGCAGAGTTGCCTTGCTTCCTCTCCAGGGGGAGTGTTAATTGTCTGATAGGCCTGTGCCTGCACCTTCTGAGCTTCCACCAGCTTAGATTTGAAGGACAGAGGCAAAGAGAGTGTCTTCTACATGTATAGAACTTCAGTTGTATTGAGTGTAATATATAGTTAAATAGATATAATAGCTATTTTAAAGGATTTTTCTCTTAGTTCAAAGAAATTATGCCACTTAACTCCTGTAATTCATGGATGTCATAATAACGAGCTGTCAGATGTTTAAGTTCCCCAATCTGTATTGCAAAGAGAGAAATGAAGGAGGCAGAGATCTTTATATTGGAGTGTCTGAAAAATTTATCTAGGATTGATTGGTCTCACACAGAGGAATACTGCTTTAAGTATCATATTTATAATACAGTTTCTTGTATTTTTTGAGAAAATGTTCAGGTAGCTTCTCTAGCACTAGTGGCACAATTGTTCTGTATGTCAGGGATGTGCAAATGTATGTAGTTTATTCAGCATTTCATACTGATCTTAAATCCTTTCTATATAGTAGTTAAGACAGTTAAATATGTACATGTTGGATGAATTATGCATTAAATTTTAATGAATATTATATACATGGTAGCTGTGAATCCCTATACAATAGGGATTCTGTATATTTAGGGATAACTGTATATTATGGCTGTTCTACAAAATATAATAATACACTTATGCATATGTAGCCTATTTCTGCTTGGAATCACAGAATGTTAGGGGTTGGAAGGGACCTCTGGAGATCACCTAGTCTGACCTCTCTGCCAGAGCAGGTTGCACAGGATGGCCTCCAGGTGGGTTTTGAGTGTCTCTAAAGGCAGACTCTCTCTCTAAAGGCCCCACCTCTCTGCTCAGCCTGTTCCAGTGCTCTGCCACCCTCAAAGTGTGAAGAAGTTCCTTCTTATGTTTAGATGGAAAGTCCAATGTTCAAGTTCAGTTTCGTGCTCATTGACTTTTGCCCTTTCACTGAGCACCACTGAAAAAAGACTGGCACCATCCTCTTGACACCCACCCTTTAAGTATTTAAAAGCATTGATAAGATTCCCTCTCAGTCTCCTGTTCTCCAGATTAAAAGATGCAAATCCCTCAGTCCTTCCTCATAAGTGAGATGTTATAGTCCCCTAATCATGTGCATAGGAGGTGTGAGAGAGTGAGTGAGAGGTGAGGAATCATGTGAGAGGTGAGTATATACTGAGATTATCTGAGGCTATAATGTGCTTAGACATTTAAAGAACTACTTGGTTACATGGTCAGTGTTACAAAATACGTCATCTAATGCATTTAATTCAAGAACACTGTTTGTTCACCTCGTTCTCTCCCTCCTCACTCTTTGATGCAGCAGTGGAGTTTTTTAACACAGCAGTTACCAATCATCTCTTTGAAGCAATAGGTTTTTTAAGACTTTGTTAAAACTGTCAGCTTTCTGATTTCTTTGCTTAACCACAGGCTTATGTAGTGAGGAGAAATACGGAACGTGAAATTTCACAAGCATGAAATTTCACAGACTCAGTTCACTGGAAGCTGCCAGATTAGTTGTTTCTTTCAAAAAGTATCTAAGATATTTCAGCCGATCTGTATTTTAATATCATGTGGTGGTGTATTTCCTTGAATAATAGCTGCATATCAGACTATGCATGTATAAACCTATGTGTAGAACAGCTTGTATTAAGCTTCAGTGTTAATCATTAAGCAAAACAATACAGAGAACCCACTCTGGTTTGTGTAGTGAATAGCAGGCCAAGGCATTGAACAGGTTATTTTATTTTCAGATATGATGAAGAGATGGCGCAAAGTGATGGGCCTGAGCGTGACTTGCGAAGTCGTTCTGGGCAATCCACTGGAGTCAAAGGAAATCGTGCAAGAGATTCAGGAAAGCCAGTTCTAACCACCTGGAAGTGATAACAGGAAAAACAGCTGCACTCTTGGTAGGAATACATCATCAACTAAAATGCAGGTTTTGAACAGATTCCTCTATTTTGCTGCTTTGCATATGGGAAATATTATAAGAGGACGATACAGCCTTTGAAAAAGGTTTGAAACACTAAACCCAGGAACTGTGTGCACTGAGTTGATGATTACTACAATAATATATACAGTGTGTATATATATACAATTATATATATATACATATATATATTGTATAAACTAATATACTCTCAGTAATGATTAAGAACTTTTATAAAGATGACAACTCAAAATATGCATTCTGAAAGAAACCCCTTTCCATTCTGGATATAATTTCTTTCCTATGATTGCCTGTTCCCAACTCCCTGTGATGAACAGGTATAGATTCTGTAAAAGGGTGGTTGTGGTGTTAATGGTGATCACAATGATGGTTCAGATTCTTGCTGGTAAAAGGAGGGTAACTAGAAAAAATAGCAATACATGGAGCTGTAGCTATTATCAGTTAATGCAGCTAATTATTCAATTAAGCAGTATTAATAATTATTCAATTATTAAGCAGTATTCAGAAGTTGAAAAGCAGCTCCTTAGATGCTAAGGAGTTTTTAAATTTCCTTCAAGTGTTTTAAGATGCTGATTCTTTAAAGGTAGAAAGTTTCATGGACTGATGGAGTGTTTCAGATGGTATATTGATGCATTATTTCACTGGCAGTTATTTTTTATCTCAAGATAATGCATGTCTGTGGAAAACAGGCAGAACAATTACATACTGTAATAAATCTCATTGCTTGAAACTGATGATAAATCCTTATTTGCACCATAATCTCTTTGTGGATTTATCCATGTATATAGGTACAATATCTGTATATTTTTGTATATTGTGTGTGTTATAACAAAAATATTGTTGGCATGTAGTAAGCTAATTCTGGTAGCTCTGATAAAAGTTGTAATGATTAGCTACCAAAATGTATAGAGCAAAAGTTAAAAATAGGTACTTCAGCTTTCTAACGTCATAGCATATAAATAAACCAGTTGAGTCTGTGATTGGCTTTTGTTTCCATCAGTTATTTAGTAGTTATACATAGATGCCAACGTGCAGTTCTGATTATCTTTATTTGTTCTGCCTCCTCCCTTTTTTTGATGGTGGAGTATTGTGGAGGGAAAGAGGAAGGAGGCTGAGAGTTGCAAATGTCCATGTAACCATAAGGCACTCTTATCTGGATGCCACTACTGCAGTGATACTCAGTCTCTGCCTCCCACAGCAGGCTATGTGCTTTGCTCTCCTGTGTGGCAGGCCACTAAAGTGAGTCTCTCCAACATGTAAAACAGACCATATGTGTCACAGAAAGTGTCAATCCTCTTCTTGCTTTTGAAGGCCCTCTTAGAAGAGGGCAGCTGCTCACAAACTGCAGTTTTTGAGAGTTGTTGCTGATGACTCTCAGTCTGAACACAATCTGGCAAGAGCAGTTTGGGCTGGGGAGGGAGGGCAGATTTGGGCTGGGCTGACCAATATCCTTACACGTGATCTGGGATTCATCATTGCAATAAGAAATGAAAAACGTAGATTGAATGAGTCACTGCAAGTGTAATCCTCATCTTGCTCAATCTTGTATATTCCATTAAAATCAAGACCAAAATCCAACTTATTCTCTGGTCATCACACTTGAATCTTTGCATATTCAAGTTGGCTTTTGAAGTAAGGCTGAGAAAAGGTGAATATTGCAGAATAGGAAAGCTCATCTCAATTTCAGGTCTCATAATTTTGGGGGTTGGGGTTTTGTGTTTGGCTTGGGTCTTTTTTTTTTTTTTTTAGTTCTTAAGTGTGTGAGTCTTGCTTTTGTATACTTGAACCTTGATAGGTAAGCTACTATTAAGTAGATGTGTGGTCAGATATTAAGTGTTGTTTTAATTATGTGATATTTAGTGGGCAGATGTTTCCGGCTTTACACCCAACTGCATATTAAGGGTAAAGCTGGAGGTAGTGACAGCCTTAGGAACTATGAGGCTGTAGTAAATAGTATTCTGTAGTATGGTTATGTTTCTTCAGGCAACCCAACAGGGATATTGTGATAGAAGGAAAATGGAGCTTGCTTTTGCTTTTGGTTCCACTGCTTGTAATTCATTACTTTAGTAGCTTGGACAAAGGGGAATGTTGTAGTCTTGTTCTATCCTAACAGTAGCACTAACGAGAATGGCTACAATAGAATGCTTACTCCTTCCCTTCCTGGGTTTGGTTTTTGTTTTTTTATCATGCGGCTGTGCTGGCAGGACTTGATAGGGAAGGGACATCTTGAGAAATGGAGATTCTAGTAAAAAGACGTCACACTGTTACTTTTTGAGTATGTAGAAGTTGTAACATACTTACTGAGCTGGGGTGACTTTCAGTCTCCCTTTTGGGAAAGCTTAATGTGAAAGCAAAACCAGGTATGGATTATTAGGATTTATAGCTGTAGATGGCTTGGAGACTTACACCAGGGGATACTTTTTAGCTGTGTTTCACAATGAACCAAAAGTGATGGTACTATCTAAATAATCTTGTTCTTCCAAGCTTGTTTGTAGGTGGTGCTCTGTGTTAGCAATGGTGTCTTTACAGCCAGGCAGCAAAACACGAAACAGAATAGGAATGGCACTAGGTGTAATATTCCTGATGTTGAATATTCTTATTTATGCATTTGAGAGTTTTCCAATGGCTTGGAAAGGGTATATTCGTTTGAGCTTAGACTGTTATTACTCAGTATAATAATGCATATCTTCCAGTCCTGACTTCTGAAAAATTGTTGTCATGTTAAATCAGTAGAAGTCTTACTGTTGCTTTCAAAGAATAAGGATTATATCCCAATGTGTAGCAGACACATTTCATTCACATGTAGTATTTTGCAGAGCAGTATGAAAAATATTTTTGAAGCAGCACTGTCGATTTGGAACAAATAAATCCTTTCCTCTGGCCACTGTAGTATTGGGAAAGCTTATGTCAAACACTTTACTAAGGATGAAATTTATCTGAAAAAATATATGAAATATATATGAAAAAAGCTCTCATAAGAATCTTTGGCTATGTAGTAATTAATCTCAGAACTGGACTTTAAATTTCAAATGTTTGTCACATTTTACACGGCTAAATCTCCAGACAGTGTATAGCTAGCAGTTTATCTTGCTAACATGAATTCTGCCTCTAACATGAATTCTTCTATTTTCTACCCTAACATGAATTCTTCTTTAAAGAGCCAAAGAGACTTCAGATAGTGTGACCCTTTGCTTCCTGGTCCCGTTCCACTTCCCTTATAAGAACAACAGACTACAGTGATTAGATCCATCAGACTGCTTTCTCCTCATTTTTCCTTTTCCAACAGTTTTTTTGCTGAGCTTGAAGTTTGAAGGCTCTTAACTATTGTTTTCACTTTTAATACATGAAAAACCTACATTAAATTCTAGGTGACTAAGATTGGCTTTCTGATTATCAGTAACAAACAAGCCTTAGAAAACCTGCAAGCAAGCAGGAAGTCTTCCTTTTCTATGAAGAACTTGAAGCCTTATGTACCTGAGTGAAATGTTCTTGAGAAACTCAAAATTAGGAATGGCCATGGCTATGTAATATCTGGTTTTTCTGTGTAAAGACCTTTTGAAAAATAGAGTGCTTCTCTGAGGGAATTTGAATAAGGAAAGGAGTCATGTTCTGTATTAGCTGGAATGAGAGTTTGCTCTCTGCATGAAGCAGCTTGTCTGCAGACTCAGAAACAGGAGAATGACAAGGAAACAAAACCAGTCATAGCTAATAAATAATTCTGGGGGAGGGAGAGGAGGGTAGTATGTGGATATCACCCTGTGAGATGCTTGTTTGTACATGACCTTGAAAGGTAAAGGTACAAATCTGGTAAGGAGGAAAAGAAATTGAAAATGAAAACTTTAATTGCCTATTCAAGGATAATATCTTAAACCTTTCACTCCTGCATCCTTAATGTAGTGGGACAGAACTAATAGTACTAAGTGGTGTACAAACTGATAACAGCCTGAGGTGTGCTCTGCTATCAGCTGGAACTGAGGTGATAAGAGAGATGTGTACACACATCTTGGGGCATGCGTCTACTGTAGGAGGTAGGAGGAACTGAGTGAAGGTGTGATGCTACCTTGTATAATGAAAGATGTTAAACTTCACTTGGATGCTCTCATTCAACAGTAAGCTACCTCGTTTTGCTCTTCAGAAGATTAAAGGCTGTTTTACTTGTGAATGAGTGAGCTTTACTGGGCTTAAATGAGTGACTGCAAGCAGACAAGCTCTGAGTAACTAACTGTGGCTCTCAGCCAGCTGTCCTCCAAATGTATTTAACTGTGGATAAAGGAACTGTTTTGGCTTCCAATGGAGCAAAATAAATCAGAAATAACAGTTCTCAAAAGTTCTGACTTTTGGCTAGTGTAATAACTTGCCAGGCAAAGCTAAAATAAATGTGTGTCTCAGTCCTAGAACACTGTTCTTCGTATGCTCAAGAGATCACTGGCATAACGACAGTATTGTATGAAGAATTAAATAGACAAGCTCTAAACAGCTACAGGAATTGTTGTAATGACAGCAGTGTAGAAAGAGCTTATTGCTGGAGTTGAATAGTGGGACTGGCTTCCTGGGCACTAACCTTTCTCCCTGTTAATTCTTTGACATGGAAGGAATTAATAAGATTCTCACAGAATAGCTTCTTTATATGACTTTAGGAACTTAATTAGAAGAAAAGAAACAGTATTATCCTTAAAGCTACTGTGTTGCTGGTGGCTTTACAATAGAACTTCTGCCTAAAATGTCCCTGTCTCCTGATTCACTTCCTGCTATAAACTTAGCAAAACAATAGACATTTCACAGAAGATATATAGCCCTGCATTTCAGCAGTACAACATGTCAGGCAGAGCTCATTTATCTACACTGAAGGAAAGGCTTTGCTTCGTCATTGTAAACTAGTGCTGTTTCTGAAGTAGTTGCTGTTCAGTTTACTTAGGTGGAAAAAACAGAACACATCTTGGATTTTGTGCTTGCTTTATTAAATTTGCTCACTCAAGCCTTCAGGTCAGTGTGAAGGACTCTCTGCCATCTGGTGTGTAGGTATCAAAATGTAACAGTGGTGTCCCTAATTAGTTATGCTAACCTGTGGGGTTCCTTAACAAAATCAAACAAAAACTTTACTCCTGTATTCTCTGCAGGACATAAATTATATCTGTGTAGCTAGGAAAAGCTGACTTTAGCCACAATTTTGTTAAAAATTTGATAATTAAGAGAAATATGACCATGAATTAGCATCTTGGAAAAACTGATTGTTTTTACTGAATAGAAGGAAGTTGTTTGTGCCAGACTGTATTTTTTTTAGAAGTTTTCTTCAAACATTAGACAAGCTTAAAGAAACTCTCCATACTGGAAGCAGTCCATAGCCAGAACTTTCCCCATTGTTGTGATGACAGAGAGATCTTTACTATTGACAGAGAGTCTTTTATGCCTTAATTATTCTTAAAATTTGTACCTATTAAAAAGATATCATTCATGTCTGAGATAATTTTAGGCTTTGTTGTAAAATAGAAAAATTTGGATAGTATGTAACACTAATTTAAAAATTAATGTTAATTAAGTTAATCTCCTCACCAAGGATATGATAAAAAATATTGCAGACATGAATGCCTCTTACATGTGGAAAGTTTTCTGCCAGTGAAAGTTGGGCAGTAAAAGAGTGAAATTGAGGTGAATTAAATTTAGTATTCTGAAATTGTGGCATTGGTTGCATATGTAATCACTAATGGCATTACATTTGCAATCAAAGTATGGTTCAGGATTTAAATTTAGATTTAACTTGTAAATAAATAAATAAATAAGACACCTGGGCTTTCTTAGCTAGAGAGAAACGTTCTGAAGACTGCTGAAATGTTATTGCAAGAGTCAAGAAACACCAATAAAATTTGCACCGAGTGAAGCCAAGAGACAGTTTCTCTACAAAGTGCTTGAAAGGACACATGGAATTTCTGATGACAGCAGAAGACACAAGAAGCATATTTAAAAATAGATTGTGTTAAAAGCAAAAATAACCGTGGGATACTTATGTAAAATGGGAGGATTTTTTTCTTCTTCTTCTTCTTTTTTTTAAGAAACTTCCTGTCCTGTTCCTAACTGTCTAAATCAAATGCTCACCAGCAGGGCTGTGCAGACTGTTAGCCTTTCTTCTAAGAAAAAAGACTGAGATAATATTTCCCAGGATGTCACATTCTGAATATAACTGAAAATGTTCAGAGAACAACTCCATTCTAATATGTAGGGAAAGAATATGAAAATACTAAAGTAAAAATGATTAATATGTTAAAGTATGATTCACTATATCAGTAAATTTTTATGGCATCATAATAGTGTCATAATGGCAGGAGGTTGCATGACTGATGATAGCTATAATTAGACCACTAATCTCTTTTAATTCACTACAAGAAAAATATGTTTGAATATGCATAAAGATAATCTACATTTTATAAACTGAAAAAGTAGGACCTTATTAACCACTGAGGTATATTTCCACAAGCAGTTTTTCAAGTGCATATATGTATTTATTCAGTGCATGTGGCCTCAGGCCTGTATATATTTATACATACATTAAACTGTGTTACTATAAGTAATTAAGTCAAATGACTGCACCAGCATGTGTATTAGCTCCAACACAGACAAATTCTGCTTTCACACAGAGAAGCAATTCACAGGCAGATCAACAGCGTTCGTCCAAAAAGTAGACTAAGATGTCTCTATTAAGGTTGCTTCTGAATTGTTCCAACGGTACACTTAGAAACAGGGCAAAAACTTCACAGTTAAAATGTATTTTTAAAATTGGTAGCCGTTATTGTCTCATTGGCCTCCAGAGGAATCTAAACATTTTTAATCTAAATGTAAAAAGTATAGGAAACATCTTGCATCCAGAAGATCATATTCATCAGCTTGAAAATACCATTCCCTAAAGTGGTGCCTCGAGAAACCTTCAAGTATTAAATTTAAATGTTAATACAAATTGTCTTTTGGTGAACTTTGCTTTTCCCAATTGAAAGTTCTGCCTTTACATTGTACTCTTTAAAAATATGATTCCATAGGATTTGCAAAGATGGTACTAGATTTATAAAGATGTTTCAGTGAAAAGTTGGAAAACAGTTGTTATTTTTCAAGTTGTATAAAAATCTGAATCTGGCTGTTTGTACACAAATGTTGCGTAAATTTCTAATTTCTGATCACTCTCATTCACTTGGAAGGAAGTGGAAGATCCATACGAAGAGGACTCCCAGAAAACCACTGCCTTTGCACTGACACAAGGGCTAAATTTACTGTACCTACGTGTGTATATTTTTTTTAATGTAGTCTAGTAAATACAGTAAATATAGTAAAAAAAAATATACATTTTATATATACACATTATAATGTAATATATAATAATGAGTAATATTATATATACTTCTCTGTAGACGTATCAGCAGTAGAGAGGCCTAGCAAAATCCGTGCATGGAAACAGCCAATTTGAAGACAAGAGTTTTTTGCAACCAGTCTCAGGGCCCAAATACATTGGTTGTTCCATTTACAGTCACTGACCCTATACTGGCCTAATAGGAGATGTGAGCCCTGTTTTTTGTATGCTGTACGTTATATGTATTTTTGTACACAGGTAAGTGATTTTTGGGGCACAAGGTGGTATTCAATCAACTCTGTGTGGAACAGTTGGGGTTTTTGTGTATCAGTACACCAGCAGCAGCAGGTTGAACTTCTGTCCTCTGCCACTATGGAATTCCCTTTCATCACAGTTTGAACTTAGTTCTGGTGGGGAGTGCTGTGATTTACACTGAATTCTTGTTCTGTTTCTTCAGTCTTTGAACAAGTTTGAGCATTATTTGACCATACAAAGAGATGAATAACTGTTTTGATGTTGAGGTTGAAGAAAGTCTAAATCTTCTGGCAGGGAGGATTTCCAGCTTTGACACTGCTCTAGGCTAAACGGAAGCTCGATTCGTGTCCATACAAAAAGAGCTGTATCTATGAATATATATATATTCTAATCTCCTGTAAAGAGAGACAGTTTATGCAGAGCTTGATCTCATATTTAATGAGACACATTGTGTGGAAAACTAAATTGCATCTGTTGTCAGGAGTGAGAGAAGAAACAGTAAAATTCAAGATTCCTCTTCTCAAATGTGAACTTTTAACTTTCAACATAGGAGAAAGAGATTAGGGAAGGGAGAAGTAATTTAAATATTAGAAAACTTACCAACCTGACCAACTTTTGCTGTAATTACATAATTGTAATTCATTAAAATAATTTTTTTAACGGCCGTTGCTTCAGAAGGTAAGATTTATCCCAGTGCTATGGTCTTGGAGTTCTACTGAGCTAATCTAAATTTCCAGTGAACTTAAAACTCCTTAAGTTAATGAGTCACGCACTTAGTGAAAGAGTACAGGAAGACTTGGCGTCTATGCTTGATTATATGCAGACATGCATAAGAAACGTGGCCAAGAGGAAAGTACTCTTAGGACTGTTTTGCAGCCCTACCCAACGATCCAGAACTCTCGCAGTCCTCAAACCAGGCTGTCCCCTGGGACAAGGCTGCAGGCAGGTCGGTGATGATAAGGGCAGATGGGAGGGAAACGCTTAAACTCGTGGAGAAGACGAAGGCTGAAGGGACGAAATACGGTTACCGCGATGGCTGCCGCTTGGAACTTGAAGTAATCCGGTCTGAAAGATAAGGAAGGGCTGGAGTAACAGTTCCCCCTGTGGTACTATTCAAGGGTCGCCTGCCTCCCTGCACAGAGGTTTGACCAACTAATTTAAAGGTGGCTCTGTCCTTGAACCGCCTCGGTCTCCAGTGGAGCTGCCAGACGAGCCCGCCAAGTCCTGCGCTGTCAGCCCCCGCCAGGCGCGGCCGCAGCTGACAGGCGGCAGGCGGCGGAGCGGTGCGATCAATGCAGCACCGTCCCTGCCGCATTGTGCTGTTAGAGGGCACTGCGTTACACGGCGGGTCTGCCGGCGGAGCAGGAGGGAAATTAAAGCTGTCACCACTTTCGGGCGTTAAAAAGTCCCCGTCGCTTTTCGGGATTTATCGCCTCGTTCAAATTCCCCTGGGGGAAACGAAATCCTCTCTGCTCGTTCACGGTCCTCCCGCATTGGAGACGGGACACAGACGCAATGTTTTCATTCGCGTCGCGCCCTGCCACGTTCCGCAGCATTACTGTCAGCGGCTTCCCAACACCTACCTACCTACCGCGCACAGCGCCTGCCGTCCCGGCTGGGCGGGTGGTCAAGCTGCCCGACAGGCACCGGGGGTCAAGCTGCCCGACAGGCACCGGGTGGCAGCCGCTGGCCCCGCTGGGTACAGAGCCGTACCCCGCCGCGGCCAGAGCCCCCTCAAGAGGTGTCCCCCGATCGGTACCGGGCCGGGCGCTTGGCAATCGCCAACGGTTTCCCCACAGCCGTTGGGGAGCTCCCGCCGCCCTCGCGAGGGTGGGAGCGAGGGCGGACACGCGCGGCACGGGCACGCGCCCCCGCCGGCTACCTTTGCCCCTTCCAGCACTCGAGTAGGAAGCGGCGTTAATTGGCAGTCTCTGGGAGCCAATAGGCGGTGGCGGAGCGGGAGCCTGCTCTTTGCCCTGGTCCAATCGGGAGGCGTCAGATCGGAA